>JAOTQJ010000001.1:5786609-5829356 GCA_025642045.1 Solanum sejunctum | reverse complement strand
AGTATGAGGCCTTTTGGGAGATGCCCAAAAATAAATCCGTGAGGGCTTGGCCCAAAGCGGACAATATCATACTAATGCGGGGTTGGGTTGAGGGTGCGCGTGGTCCTTACAGATACGTGACTTACTGAGACAAAACCAAAGAAAAGAAAAAAGATGAAAAATAAAAAGACTTAGTAGATTTTTTTCATAGAATTTAAAATATAAGTGAAGGCAACTACAATTAATATCCAATATTAATTTTTTGAATATTAAGGGATATAAATTATTGAATCCTACCAAATTGAATTTTTAAAAAAGATTAATTTGGAATATAAAAAGATAGCATTAACGGAGTGATAACTTGGAATATCAAAAGGTACCAACAATTGAAACAATGAATTGCATTTCTCAACATAAGATAAAAGGAAAAAATAAGGATAAAAATGAAGAAAGGTGTTATATACATTATGATTTCTTCCATGAATTAATAATTTATAATTTAGTTATATATGTCAGATTATTTGTCGTGCTTCTATCTTGCACATTCCTTAACAAAACATCAATTAATAAGTACATATATCTATACATCCCCCCCAAAGGGAGCCATACCCTACTGTCTATATATTACAACAGGGTGCAACACTAGCCTCGACTCCTCTAGCTCCGATACCAGTAGAGCCTACCGCTCCAGAGGCTCTGGCACAGCCAGATGGAGCCTTTCAAAATTAGCGGATGCTGGATATTTTCTGAGGTTGACTCTGCTGAGGTATTCAAGGGCGGTGGGAGAGGACGCGCAAGAGTTTCTGATAGTTTGCATGGAGTGGCTATAGACATTAAGACTATTGAAGTTTCGCGGTGCGGAGTTCACAACATATCAATTAGATGAGACTGCCAGACAGTGGTGGCGGACTTATAGGGACACCAGATCAGGCTCTGCCTAGCTTGTGACTTGGGTAGAGTTTACAAAGGCCTTCATGACCAGGTTCGATCCCATGAGCTTTAGGGATAGCCATCACGATCAGTTTGTTTGGATGGAGTAAGGCCAAATGACTATGTCACAATATGAGGTTTGATTCTAGAAGCTCTCTCGGTATGCTATAACTATTTTATTGATCGATGAGGAGTGGATTCATATTTTGTGCGTGTATTGAGGCCACAGTTGAGGATGGGGACACATTGACCAATGACAATAGGTCAATTATCTTGATATTATTGTCTAGATCAGTTCAGTCGTGAGGCCCAAGAGGGGCAACAATAAGCGTACTTGGTATGAGGGAAATTTTAGTGGACGACGATTGGGTTTCAAGGTGTCAAGTGATAGGACACTGAGGAAATTCCAACATGCTTTGACCTGTCGTCCATTCCAAGCATCATTGCAGGTTTTAAAGGGTAGACGTCAGAGCCCAGGTACTTCCTGTCAGGATTATTCTTCTTATCCTGCCAGACGTACACAGAGGGATGATGATACCGCTCCATCAGGTCTGGTTGGGTCATCTTTCACTGGAAGTTGGATTTCTAAGTCTTTTGGATTAGGACAATAAGATTGTGATAGTAGGGGCTGGAGCTCGGGGTTATTTTGAATGCAGGGTACTAGATCACTTGCTCAGGGATTGTCCAGAGCATAGAGCAACGCGTGCACCTTCACAGGCCTCCAGATCTGCTCCCTTACCAAGTGGTAGAGGCTAGGCCAGGACCAAGGTCGTAGGGATGACTAGTATGGTGATTAACAGAGCTTCTAGCAGGGTTCCAAAGGCCACACCAGAGGCGATAGAGCCAAAGGTAGAGGTGATGTCTGAGGTAGGGGCTGGTAGGGCCATTTCTATACAACTCCAGACAGGCAGAGGCCGAGGCTTCTGATGAGGATATTACAAGTATGATTACTATGTGCCAGTAGTCAACTTCATCATTATTTGATTCGGGTTCCACTTTCTCATATGTGTCTTTGTACTTTGCTTCTTACTTAGATGTGAGGCCTGAGCATCTTTCATCCCAGTTCCATGTATTGACCCTAGCGGGGACTAGTGGTAGATCAGGTGTGTGTTAAGCCTATATGGTTACTCTTTAGGGGTTTGATACTTGGGATAATTTGATATTTCTTAATATGCTAGATTTTGATATTTTTTTGGGTAAGGATTGGTTGGCTTCACATCATGTTGTGTTAGATTACTACGTTCCCTTAGAAATACCGGGGATGTCCCCAGTTATATGGAAGGGATTTGTAAGTCGGATACTAGCTGGTATTGTTTCATATATTCAAGCTTAAAGGTTGATATCCATAGGGCGTACAACTTATTTTTCCCATGTTCATGATATGACAGTTGAGGCTCCTACTATGGAGTCAGTGCCTGTGATTTTCTAGATATATTCCTTGTTGATTTGATTGGGTTGCCACATGAGAGAGATGTTGATTTTGTGATAGAGGGTGAGCCAGACACTAAGCCCATATCTGTTCCACCATATCGGATGGCTCCTACAGATCTTAAGGGGCTCTGTACTCAGCTTTGACGTTTGGTAGATTTAGGGTTCATACAGCCAAGTGTTTCTACCTAGGGAGCCCTTGTCCTGTTTGTGAAAAAAGAAACACGGGTCTCTCAAAATGTGTATTGATTATCGATAGCGAATAGGGTGATGATAAAGGACCGTTATCCTTTATCGTGTATCGATGATTTATTTGATCAGTTCCATGGGGTAGCAGTATTTTCTAAGATTGATTTGAAGTCAGGTTATCACCAACTGAGGATCTGGGCGGAGGATATTTTGAAAACTGCATTCCAGACTCATTATGGTCATTATGAGTTTCTAGTCATGCCTTTTGGGTTGATTAATGGCCCTTATAACATTTATAAACTTGATGATCCGTGTATTTCGGTTGTATCTAGACTCTTTTGCTGTGGTTTTCATTGTTGATTTTTTGATATATTCATAGAGCTGAGAGTAGCATGCTTAGTATCTCTGGATTGTGCTACAAACATTCATAGATCACATGTTATATGCTAAATTTTCTAACTGTGAGTTCTAGCTTGAGCCAGTGACTTTCTTGGGCACGTAATGCCCAAACAGAGTATTATGGTAGATCCATCTAAGATTGAGGCTATTCGTAGTTGGCCTAGGGTTATATCTTTGAAAGAGGTTTAAAGCTTTATTAGGTTAGGGTATTAGAGATGATTTGTTGAGGGTTTCTCCACTATTACTGCTCTATTGACCGATTGACTCGTCAAGGGGTGCCATTTGTATGGTCTGATGAGTGTGAGGCTAGTTTTTGAGGTTGAAAGAGTTATTAACTAATACTCCTATTTTGACCCTTCTTGTTGAGAGAGAGCTTTGTTATATATTGCGATCCCGTATCAGTTTGGCTGTGTGTTGATGCAGAGAGGTCGGTTATTGCTTATGCCGCTTGTCAGTTATAGGCCCACGAGCATTATTGCCCTATACATGACCTTGAGTTTGTGGCTGTAGCATTTGTGCTCAAGATATGGAGACACTATTTATATGGCATTCATTGTGATATTTTTATAGACCACTAGAGCTTTTAATATATTATGACTCGGTGGGATTTGAGACAAAGATCGTGGGTTGAGCTACTTGCTAATTATGATCTCTCTATTTTGTATCATATGGGCAAGGAAAATATGGTAACAAATTCCTCGAGTCGAAAGATGGTGAGTAGAGACAGTTTAGCACGCTTGACTACCGAGGAGCGAACCTTATCTTTGGATATCCAATTCAAAGCTAATAGGTTAGATCGATTGGACATTTTAGATCCCATCCAAGTGTTGGCCTTTATTGGGGCCCAGTCTTCATTGGGTAGATCAGATCTGTGCCCGACAGTTCAAGGATGAGTCGCTGGTGGCCATCAAGGATAGAGTTATTCAGAGTGTTGGTGGTCAAGTTACAGTTGATTAAGATAAAGTCCCCAGATTTGACAACCGATTATGTGTTCCTAGAATGGAGATTTTTATACAGTTCATTTTTGTATGAGGCATATGATTCTAGATACTCTTTCTATTTGGGTACGACAAAGATGTATCAAAATTTGAGACAACATTACTGATAGGACAATACAAAGAGAGATATTGCTGATTATGTGTCATGTTGTCTTAGTTGCCAGCAGTAAAGGTTGAGCTCCAGTGACCTGGCCAGACACTCCAGCGAATACCCATTTCCGAATGGAAATGGAATGGGTGACTATGTATTTTATTATGGGCCTTCCTTGTACTTTAGGGGTTTAGGGGTTTTGATAGTATTTGGGTTATAGTGGATTGATCGACTGAATTGCACATTTCCTCCTTATTCGATCTACCTTCAGTGTTGAGTGATTGGCTCATATTTATATTCAGGAGATAGTCCAGTCACATGGGGTGCCAATATCTATCATATTTGATTAGGGGTCACAGTTTACCTCTAGCTTTTAGAGGGCTTTTCAGTAGGAGTTAGGCACGTGGGTTGATCTAAGCACAACATTTCATCCCTAGATCGATGGCCAGTCTAAGTACACTATACAAGTTCTGGAGGATATACTATGAGCTTTTGTTTGGAGTTTGGGGGTCAGTGGGACTAATTGTTACTACTAGTTGAGCTTGAACATAATACCAATTATCATACCAGCATTCAGATGGACCCATTTGAGACACTCTATGGTCGATGATATTGTATACCTGTTAGGTGGTTTGAGTCTATAGAGCTGGGTCCAAATGACACAGACTTATTACAGGATACCATAGCCAGGGTCCGGTTTTCCAGGACAAACTAAGGACAACTTAGAGTCAGCACCAGAGCTATGCCGATAGCAGGCACCAATTTTTCATGTTTGAGATTGGAGATAGAATGTTTATGAGGATATTGCCCATGAAAGGGGTCATACAGTTTGGAAGATGGGGTAAGTATAGGCCCCGATATATCTAGCCTTTTCAGATTCTGGGATGGGTCGTGCCAGTTGCATATGAGTTAGCCCTACCTTTAGCTTATTCTACTATACACTCTGTCTTTCGTGTATCAATGTTACTTCATTATATTCCAGATGAGTCATATGTGATTCAGTATGATTTAGTTGAGATAGATGACCATCTGACATTTTTTGATGAGCCGATAACTATTTTAGCCAGGGATATCAGACAGTTGTGTTCCAAGGCCATACCAATAGTTAAGGTTCAGTGGCATCACCGACCAGTTGAGGAGGCTACCTTGGAGTTGGAGGCAGACATGCGGGAGTAGTACCCCAACCTATTTGAGTCATCATGTATGCCTTCATCTTTACTTTCACAGACGACAGTTCTATTAATAACCCTCTATGTCTTTACATTTCTACGATTATTCTATTGATTTGAGCATGTGTATAGCAACCTTAGGACATCTGTGACTTGTTAGGCTGTTGGTATGATTATTGGATGAGTTGTTTGTGATTTATGTAGGTTTTGGAGCTAGACATGAAGTTATAACTGTAAAAAAGAGTTTACTACTAAAGTCCTAGTAAACGACTTCTGACAGTTCCATCAACTTCGGAATGACCATATTAGACTAGAAGCATGGTTGGCTTGAGCTTTGGGGGTCCTGGTAGAGTTTGAGTCAGAAATTGCAAAATCAGTTCGACTATAAGTTAAAATATGGGTTTTTATAAAAATCTAGGTAAACGTGCTCTAAATGAAATTGTGATGGCGTGGTCAGCTCCGAAATATCAAACGTAGCCCAGAACAACCTTTCATTGGATGGGGAGGACTTCCGAGTGCATTTTGACCCCTAAGTTCTTTTAGCGAAAATTAGCCAGAAAGAAGTGAGACTCTCATTTTTTTCGTAGGATGCTTAGTTGGGAATTTTGATTACATTTTTGGATATAAAACATCAAAATCCATATGATTACACTTTTTATTTACTTGAAACAAACGTTGGATAGGCCAGGAATGCCCCGGTGAAGTTTTTAACTTAGTTGGTGCAACTGTAGAAAAATAACCCTCCACGTTCATGGAAGGCAACAGGAGAAAAAGTTTCGCATTCGTATGGCCAAGGGCTGTGATTATGGAGGCCAGTGTGCCAAAGGTGCATGTTTGTGGCACCCTGGCCACATCTGCAGAGGCTTGGCATGTGCCAAGGCCTGCGTTCATAGCTAGTTGCCTGCATTCGCACAGGCTAATGCCTAGGCGATGCCAAGCCTTTAAAAGGCTGGTTGTGAACAAAAATAAAGCAAAACTTCTTCAAGGTGTTAGTTTGGATATACAACTCCGATTTTGGCAAGTCTAAAGGCTAAGTTGTATGTGTGTTTAGTTTTGACATGACTTTCGAGGTAAAATTTATATTTTTAGCCAATTATAATAATGTTGCTCAACTTGACTATTCAAAGGCAGAAGGGGCGGTCGTCATTAGCATAATAACCCAACTTTTAAGGTTGGGGTCGATCCCACAACGATTAAACTTGGAATAATCAGATTTCATTTCTTTCAATACCTTGTCCAAAGACTCCACCTTATTCAAAATTCGTGAAAGCATGTCTTCGATTCGAGGATTCTCTTAATTTACCACTGGTTCAGAAGCCTTAACTCTATCATGTGGTGGAATGTACCTATCTCTCTCATGATTATGCCATCCCCCAACTTGAGGTTGATCAGTCCATGCTCAATCTCACCATCTGGAATTGTTTTTCCAACCTTGATTCTCGAGTGGACTTTGAAATGCCGACCGAGAACCCACCATTTGGTTACCTATGTAATGATATTCCTTGTTATAACCACCTTAAAATGATGCACCTTGATACATCACCTCCCCAGTAGCTGCCACAACATTCACACTTTTGCGATTTCCTCCCATGACAAGCTTGGTCAAAAGATCAAGCTAAGTTAACATCTTAGCCATGTTCTCATCCTTTTCTTGGTCTATGGCAAGCTGCTCCTTAGTAGGGCCTCTGTGACTTAAAGGGACCATGTCATCTCTAGTGTACCATGCTCTATTAATTTTAGTCATGCCATCCAAGACTTTACAACCTTCAATGAATGATTGTGTCATTAAACCTCCTCTTACTAGTGGATCAGCCACTCCATTGTTTGCAGCATCAAAATTCACATAACAGTATTGTAAAAGATGTGGTCCGAAACTCCATATTTAGAACACTGAAGTAAGAGATTCTAAAATCGAAGCCATAATTCATGTAATAGCTCACCCTCTAGCTGCTTAAAGTTATCAGTACTCTTTCTTAGTTTAATCATCTTTAAGGGAGGGGAAAATCTCTCGAAGAATGCATTTTGTAGCTCCTACCATGAACTAATAGAATCATGATCCAACTCCACTAGCCACCTCAATGCTTCTCTGGTGATGGAGAAAGGAAACAACCTTAGTCAGATAGCTTTTTGGCTTACTCCCCTGAAGTTGAATAGGAGACACATATCAACAAAATTCCTCAAGTGTTCATGAGGATCTTCATGGCTGAGCCCTCCGAATAATGCCTTCAGTTGGAGGAGTTGCAACATGGTGCTTGTCACATGGAAGTTAACTTCTCCATTCAATTAGGTTAGACCGGTAGCACCGGTGCTTCCAACCTGATCCCAATTAACATATTGCATCCCATTCATATCCCTGACATTCTCACCATGAACGCTTCCATCATCCTCTATTGTTACAGCTAGTGCTCAACAACAAAGACAATAAGAAAATAGTAAAAAGAATTCTAACTACAAGAACAAAGCTCAATAAATACTTCCAATATGAACACATTGATTCCCCGGCAATGACACCATTTTTTATGTCACTCAACCCGACAATTCAAAGGCAGAAGGGGCAGCTGTCATCAGTATAATAACCCAACTTTAGAGGTTTGAGTCAATCACATAAGAAATCATTGTTCATGGTGGAAGTGAATCATTGGCAAAGTAATTGAAGGATATAGGGGTTGAAATAATTAAAATAGAATTCAGCTAACAAGTTCTAACTAACAAATTAAAAAACTATTAAGGTAAGATGTTGGGGATGTGTAAATATGGGAAGTAAGATAACAAATGGTTTAGATGCTTGAGTACATGAGTTGATGTTGAGTGAATAAGCTAGGTTGCTTTTAACCCAAATCACCTATAATATATAAATGTTTCGCATGAATCAGCTAAGATATCACACACGGACCATCATGGACACGCTTGGTCTAAGAAGTCAAGCAAAACAACTACTACTTTGTCCATTGAATCCATAGATATGGATATCAATTGAAACCCCATAAGGTTTCCAACCATTATACTCATTCTACACTCTAATAATCCAGCTATGGAACAACCAGAGATCTCAAAACAAAACCCCGAGTTTGCTACCTTGAGATTCATATATTAAACTTAGGAACAAATATAAATTCATCCAAATCAACTATAGATAATCCAAGACATCAAAAACCCAGCAAGCAAATTAAAAACCCATATTAAAAGAACACCCCCAACATGGGGTTTTTAGCCACTCATGCTAGAAATTAAAGATTTATTACCATACGTAGTAACCGAAGTCATGGGTAACAAGATTGAGTACAAATCAGTGGCTATCACCAGCTAATCCTCTCTAAGTTGATGCCCAAAATCTTATAAACCCTATCCTCTCTTGTACTCTAAGAAGGAGGTCGATGTATAACTACTATAGTGTAATTGTTATGATATGGAATGAACAGATGATGCACAATATCCGTTCTAAAATTCCTTATATACTCCATGCAGAAAATGAGAAAGTTTGTGCTGTGAAATGCCATTTGGCAGTCAAGGCCGACTATCATTGAGCACTTCAGTGATGCACCGAATGTACACCTGATCGCTTTCCTGTGCATCTTCATGAGACTTCTTCCACTATAACATTAGGTAATGAACCCATTTGTTCCAACTCAATGATGCACCAAAATATCTCTCATATTGCCCTTATGTTAGTATTTTGGGGCTTTAGGTGCTACAACTTTGGGCTATCACTTGGGCACTTCGGCGTATGGTCGAGTATGCTTTGAGACATTGATCTTAATTGCACTCTATACTTGACCTAGAGCCTTGGTTGTTCCATAGTTAGGCAATCCCCATGAGCATTTGGCAGATCGCCAAGGATGTTGGCGATACCTATTTTCATCACCTTTTCGGACTTTTGGTCATTTTCCAGGATTCCTCCAAGTCTAAACCTTTTATGCACTATAAACTCCATTTTCTCTCATAGGATATGCATATTTGTCATCAATTGGAATCATTATCACACCAATGGCAATTTTCTTTGCAGTTTAACCCCAAACGAGTCTGAAATATAAACTCGTCAACACCCCAACTTAAGGATTTACTTGGCCTTAAGCAAATCAAACATCAATCTATCCTTGTCAGAGCTTGAAAATAGGGCCACAAAGAGAAACACATATATTTTCACCTTTCTCATCCCTTCTCTAACTTTAACAAACCACTTATGTGACCTTGAAGCCTCAAAAGATGACCAAAAAGTGATTAAAACATGTCTATGCTCACAATTGCTCATATAGCTGCTAATCACTACCCAAAAACATTACCATTTGCCCTTACTCCAAAGAATATCCTAAACACTCAAGATTATGTTATCGATTTGTAGAAGATCTTTTTAACTCTTGCTCTTCTAAATGAGAAATAACATGTAAGTTTCAACCAATAGGATTGCCCTTATTCTCAATCGGAGTTCACCTGACTTTCTTCCGAATTAGGATCCCAAAGGACTTTGCTAAGATTGTAATATAGGGTAAAGGTTGGGTTTGATAGTATATGGTCAATAGTGGCTCATCCCTCCTTAAACTCTACATATTCTTTTCAATAACAAAGGTTCTTTTGGTTCCCTTTCATTCATTCCATTCTTGACATCTCTTTTGCTTTTGATTCATTGACCCTATGTGTCTCCCTTTTGTCTTTTCTTTCATAGCAAGAATTTTGTTCTCTTTCTGTTTTTTTTGTAAGGGTCCTCAATTTTCAAAATTTTTACTTTTCATTTTTTCTTTTTCTTCTTCTAGGACTCCTCGGTGTCTTCTTTTATTCTCACCCTTCTTTTTTGACTCTTTCATGGGAGATGATTCCTTCTTCGTACTAACTACCCCCCAACATAGCCTTTGGCCGCCGCTTTACCTTCAAGTTCAAGGAGGGATAGGTGAGTAACAAAAAGGACTTGTTTTTCACAAACGTGAGTCAAGGTTACAAGGCTACTAAAGAAGGGATTAAGGCTCAAAAGGAGTTCACTGAGGATTCAATTTACTACTAAAGGGTGTCACTATAGTCAAATTAGGATAATGAAACCAAAGAAGGCCTAAGATCCCCTCCTAATCCAAAATTAACCAAGTCACTTCTCAAGACAAACCGTGCAAGCTCTAGGTGATGCAATACAAACATTTGAACAAAATCGCTGAATACAAATTGGCCAAGATGGCTTTGCATTCAAACAATGGCAATATATTTGCAATTTTTTGATCATCAGATATCCAAGATCAATTGCTTACATAGTCAACTCAAGATTCCTCAAATCTATTTGGGGATTGATTTAACAAAAAGGGACTAATTAGTAAGTACAAGCTCATCATCCATGTCACTATCTGAACCAAAGATATGGATCATCAATGCTCGGATTGCTAAGGACTAGAGACACGATAGCATATTCGCATGCTTGTCATATATGCACAAGGTTTGCCAAAAATTTGCAACCATTCATTCATTCAATAAGAAAAACAAAATAAAGAAAATCAAAAGAAATAACCAAAATATACACTATTCTATTACAACCCAATTTAAAGTTTTATTTACAACTCGAAAAGTTAAAAATTGTCTAAATTTTCATCAATAGCATCATTCAACAAAATGAAATACCATAATTGCCTCATCCAAAAGTAAAATTCCAAAAGACAGGGAATTCCTCAAGCTCACCTCCTCCTAACAAAATAAACATTGCCCTCAATATGTAAGGGACAATAGAGAATAAGCATATGAGAAAGTAGTGAGTGTGACAATACCCCTGTCAAGTCAACTCTGCTATGGTGGTGGTGGTGGTGGAGCTGAAGAAGATGTGATGATAGCATCCATGCCCTCTCCTACCGATGTGCTCTCAAGGTCAATGTCGGACCTAGAAAGCTCAGGTGCACTTACACCAAATGTGCCGATCATGGACTGGTCTAACACAGAGGCTGTAAGTGTTGCATCTACCATCTTTTTATCCACCCCATCTAGCTCCTCCTTGTCCTCTTGGCACTACTCTACTACTAATGACTCCTTCTCAGTCTCTGGAGTACTCACCTCCTGATTCTTTTCACCACCAACACTCGACACCTCTACATTTGGTCTCTTATCTGGGATCATTGCCATATCCACCCTGAGTGGTGGGTCCTCCAGACCATCAAAGAATATGCTCAAGTTTGTGGACCAGAGGGATGTCACCTCCTTCTTTAACTCATCAATATCGGCTTTCAAGGCCGATGTGTCTGCACTACCAACACTTATTTTCTCGACAACTACCACTCTGTCCCTTATGGTAGCCATCTCCTTACCGTGGTCATCAATCGTGGATTCCATCCTATCCATCCTCAACTTATGAGCTTCATTTAGCTCAATTTACTTTGCTTCCACCTCAGCATATGTCCTTAGGGACTTAACTATAGCTACTTCAACCAATTTGGCACAGATGGCTCAACCCTTTTTGATCGAGAATCAATAACTTTGGCCAAACGACTAATTACAAAAATGGTGGCCCTAGTGAGTGGGGGTTGGTCATCCGTAGCCTCTGCCTGCGTAAAAGGAATGAGGGCAATAGAGGAATGTACAGTAGGGGAGGAATAAGGTATACCTGTCTTAGTGACTAGCTCTGCAGCACCAGACTTGAGAGCCTTAACATCAACAACCGATATTTTTTTAGCGGATTTCTTCCTGGCCCTATCCTCTTAATCTCTTAAGTACTCAGTCTCGATCCTTCTATTGTTAGTGGATGCTTATGGGGTAACCTTCACATAGATCTTTTTGTTCCAGGGGACTTTGGCCTTTCTACACAGTGCAATGATAAGACTTGGAAAGGGTAGCGAGCTCTGGAACTACTTTGCTATTGTTAGGATTTCGAGAGAAATAATAGCACAAAGGTTTAGCCTTTTATGATTCATAATACTTCTAACTAGTGCTTCTTTGATCACGCGATGCATTGATTTATTTTATGATGGCATTAAGTTGCTGCTGATAAAATCAAACCAAAACCTTACTGGAATATTTAGCTCTTTCTTTTCAATAATAGCTCCTTCCTCTAACCATGAGGGAGCTAGAATACCAATAATTAGAGCTAGCCACACCTTCATGTCATCAAATGTTTTCACCTTTAGCATCTCATCCATCTCATTTTTATCCTTGTTCATGCATCCCAAGACATCGTTTATTTCAATTTGACTGCATGGGACCTGTACTCCCCAAACTTCCATAGCATCTAGGGGTTTGAGCAACTACTTGACTCTGCTATTTTTCCTTGGAATAGTCTTGTCAAAAGCCTCATAAAATTCTCAGACTATGGCAGTTATATAAGGATCTAGAGGTTTGGTATTGCGAAATTTAAGCGTTTCTAACACCTCTGGATATTAATCAATCACTCCATCAGTAGATAATTATTTTTCCTCAAGAATTATCTGCTTTTCCACTGCTCTAAGCCTATTAAGGTGTCTAGGGGCTATCACTTCTCCAAACCTTTGGGATTTTCAGAGTAGAGAATCATGGGTGGCCTTAGATCTCCCTTCACTCCAGTGCCTTTTTGGGCTATTTGGAAGGTCTAGGCCTTTTTTCCTCCTCTTTTGAGTTGGTCCAATTGATTCTGAGTTGTTCATCCTCAGCACTAATGGATTCCTGCTACTAAGCTATTTGTCTAGCACTTCTTTCGGAGGTCAATGGGCTCTTCTTTCTTCTCTATCGGGGCTATGAAAACCCCCTAGCTGCTTTTGATCCATGCCGTATGACTTTGTCATTTGGTTTGCCCATTCCTGCACCATAATGATTTCGAAACACTTGTGAGAAAGCATTGACAAACAATCAGGCACACATTTGATTATATGAAAGATATTCAGAATAGGCTAGTCATTTAGACTACGTAATATACTTGAAAAATCGCCAAGTGAACTTGGCCATCAAAATGACCATCATATTTATGCACAGATTTCACACTTGGGGGCTATTGCCACTTTCGATGATACTCATGTTCTATATGCGATCTACCGATTTAATTTGATGATAAGGACACCAAAAGTTGCAATAGTCCCTTAGGAAAAATAGATAAAGAAGGTGGTGTATGTGCTAGTTGGGCACATCGCCAAGTACACTTAGGTGGTCAAAATGACCATCGCCTACTCTGACTAGCAATACACTTCATCCATTCACCCAAAACTCAACACTTAGGTGGTCAAAATGACCATCGCCTACTGTGACTAGCAAGGCACTTCATCCATTCACCCAAAACTCAACAATTTCCACATACCACCTGGATCAATTGCAGATACCAACCACCATAACAAATCAATACAATATTAACTACTGGCTATTACTATCACATGGTTTTAATGGCTATGAACTCAATTAAATGATGACTTACCCTTAAGCATGACATCACCCAATCTATCATACGACAAGTTCAATCTCTTAAGGAGATCAGGGGTTACTCAGACTTTACCAATAGCCTACAAAAGCACTCAAGCCAACATGCAAGCACATTTCAAAATCATATTCATATGATCATGGTCTATTTTCAAGTGAGCATAATCAAGCATCATAGTATGCACAAGAATTTGGGTCAAATCCACAAACTAATCACCAATGAGTAAACCAAAACCTTCATTCGTAACTCTAACCCAACTCATTCATAACCTCAATTTTGAAATTCATGAAGAAATAAAAACCCAAAATAAATCATATGAATCTGCAATACAGGGTTCAAAGGTTACTATAAACTCCTACCCACATGAATCTCTCAAGAATTTCAAAGTATAAAGCAAGATTTTCACATACAAAACCCCACTAGCTTCTTGAAAGAACTAGAATAGGGTGTCAAAATCATACTTGTTCAATAATAAGGCATAATGAAACCTTAGATGATGTCCTTTGAAGATTAATCTCAAATTCTTGGTGAAAATTTTGAAAGAAAAGCAATGGAAAGGGGTTTTAGCATGCGAGGGAACGAAAATGGGGGAAGGTGGAAAGTGAAAAGGCCAAGGAACTTGAAAAGCCTTAAGTAAGTTGGTGAGCGTGCATATTCGGCGATGCTAAACCACATCGCCTAGCACACTTGGTGCTACGCCAAACATGCTAGGGACTGCCTTTTGTCATAGCGAATTTACCCTGTCTTCCACTAAAAAGTGTGGTGAAACTGACCATCGCTAACTGGGAATAATGATTCGCCATTTGGAATTTTGATTCACCGAAGTTCACAACACTTCTAGGGTCACCTCTCAACCAAAACATGATCAATTTGACCATCACCAATATGACTCATCAATATGCTGAGTAGCCCCTCTTGGTTGCCCTTATACTTGCCACTCCTATTTTTTTTGTCAACCCTGCATAATTCAACACCCATTATTCAAACTAGAATGTAGTAAAATACTCACCTTGGGTTGCCTTCTAAGAAGTACCTTAGTTAACATTGTGACACGATGTTTTTTCTCTTCACCTCAAGTCATCGCCTATTGACCCATAATTGAAAATACCCCTGGATCATCTCCAGATTTCAAAAATTTGAAAATGTTTAAAACAACCTCCTCGTCATTCACTATAAATTTCTAGTCTCCACTCTTCACATCAATCATAACTCGCCCGATGGTAAAAATGGCCTCCCCGAGATGCTAGACACATCTGTATCCACCTCGCAATCCAAAATAATAAAATCAACAAGAAAGATAAATTTGTCTACCTTTAATCCAGGAAAGATAAATTTATTTACCATTACTAACACATCGTGTAGAATTCCCACTGGTTTCTTGATAGACCTATCAGCCATAAGCAACTGAATTGTAGTTGGTGAAGGGGTTTCTAAACCCAGTTCTTCAAAAATAGCTAGGGGGATGAGATTTGTGCTTGCCCCTAAATCACAAAGAGATTTATTGAACTTTGAGGCTCCTATTATGCATGGAATGGTGAATGCCCTTGGGTCTTTCTTCTTAGTCACCAGCTTTTGTGTTAGGATCACACTGTAGTTTTGAGACATTTCAATTGTCTCACATTCAAAAGTCCTCTTCTTTGTCACTAATTCTTTGGAATATCTAGGCTTATCAATTAATGCTTCTACAAGGGGAATATTTATTGACAAAGAATTAAACATAGCCAGAAAAATTTGAAATATAGCATCCTTCTTTTTCTTCTTCAACCTTTGCGAGGATAGAGGATTCACTTTGACATAAGGTGCGTTTGGCCTCAACTTTGGACTTGAGTTTTTGGGGATAGTGTTCTTGGCTTTTTTCGCATTATCCCAACTTTTCTCATGCTTATCATTCTCGAGATTACTGAGATCGTCATTATCAATAGCTTGAACCTCCTCCTCCTCATCCTTAATGTTATATCATTTGTTTCTTCTTCCTCTTTCAGACCTTTATCAACAACCAGTGATGGTTTAGTGCCTTTGATCAACTTTCTACTTCGAGTAACAATGGATAAGAATTATTGATCACTTTCTTTTGAATTAGCCACCGTGTCACTAGATAGACCTCCCTTAGGATACTGATTCAAATGAGCTAAGATGTTTCCTAATTGAGTCTCCAAATGTTTAATGGATGCTGCATGAGACATCAATGATTGACTCAATTGGGAAAAAATAGATTTCATTTCCTTCAGTACCTTGTCCGAAACCTCAACCTTATTCAAAATTCAAGAAAGCATATTCTTGGTTCGAGGATTCTCTAGATTTACCACTAGTTCAGAAGTGTTCAGTCTATCATGTGGTGGAATTTACCTATCTCCCTCGCAATTATGCCATCCCCCAACTTGAGGTTGATTAGTCCATGCTCGATCTCGCTATCTAGAGTTGTTGTTCCAACCCGATTCTCGGGTGGCCTTTGAAATGCTAGCCAAGAACCCACTATTTGATTACCCATGTAATGAAATTCTTCAGTTTTACTACCTTCAAATGGTTCAGCTTCATACATCACCTCTCCGGTAGCTCCCACAACATTCACAAATTTGTGATTTCCTCCCATGACATGCTTAGTCATAAGATCAAGCTGAGTTAACATCTTAGCATGTTCTTATCCCTTTCTTGGTATTTGGCAACCTACTCCTTGGTAGGGCCTTTGTGGCTTAATGGACCATATCATCTCTAATATACTATGCTCTCTTAATTTTAGTCATGTCATCCAAGAGGTTGCAAGCTTCAGTGAATGATTATGTCATTAAACCTATTCTTACTAGTTGATTACCCACTTCTTTGTTTGCAACATCAAGACTCACATTAAAGTATTATAAAAGCATATTGTCCAGAAGTCCATGGTTAGAACACTGAAGTAAGAGTTTCTAAAATCGTAGCCATGTTTTATGCAATGGCTCACCCTTTAGTTGCTTAAAGTTCTCAATACTCTTTCTCCCTTTAATCATCTTTGAGAGAGGGAAAAATCAACCAAGGAATGCAGTTTATAGCTCTTCCCAAAAGGTAATAGAATAATGAGGCAACTCTGCTAGCCACCTCAATGTTTCTCCGATGATGGATAAAAGAAGCAACCTTAGTTAGATAGCCTCTTGGCTCACTCCATTGAAGTTGAATGGGAGACACACATCAACAAAGTTCCTCAAGTGTTCATGAGGATCTTCGTGGGTGAGCCCTCTAAACAATGCCTTCAGTTGGAGGAGTTGCAACATGGTGCTTGTCACATAGAAGTTAACTTCTCCAGCCAATGGGGCTACTTGGGTATCACCAATGCTTCCAACCTGATCCCAATTAACATATTGTATCCCTTTCATCTCCCCGACATTCTCACCACGAATGCTTCTATCTTCATCCATTGTTACACCTAACATTCAATAACATTAAAATAATAACAAATAGTAAAAGGATTCTAACTACAAGAACAAATCTCGACAAACACTTCTAATATGAACATGCCAATTCCCCAGCAACGACACCATTTTTTGTGTCGCTCAACTCAACTACTCAAAGGAAGAAGGTGCAATCATCATCAATATAATAACCCAACTTTAGAGGTTGGGGTCGATCCCATAGAGAATCATTGTTCAAGGCGAAAGTGACTCATTAGACCAAGTAATTATAGGATTTAGGGATTGCAATAATTAAAATGGAATTCAGCTAACAAGTTTTAATTAACAAATTAAACAACTATTAGGGGAAGATATTGGGGATGTGCAAATATGGGAAGTAATATAACATATGGGTTTAGATGCTTGACTACATAAGTTGATATTGAGTGAATAGGCTAGGTTGCTTGTAGCCCAAACCACCTATGATGGATGAGTGTTTCGGATGAATCAACTAAGATATCATATGCAGACCATTGAGGACACACTTGACCTAAGAAGTTGAGAGAAACACCTACTACCTTGGCCATTCAATCCATAGATATGGATCTCAACTGAAACCCTATAAGGTTTTCAACCATTACATCCATTCCATACTCTAATAATCCCAGCTATGGAACAATCAGAGATATAAAAACAAAATTGTGAGTTTGTAACCTGGAGATTCATACATGAAACTTAGGAATAAATAAATCCACCCAAATCAACTATAGATAAGTCAAGACATCAAACTGAGCAAGTAAATTAAAGACCCATCTTAAAAGCACACCCCTAATATGTGGGTTTTAGCTACTTATGCTAGAAATTAAAGATTGATTACCATACATAGTAGCAGAAGTCAGGGGGTAATAAGATTGAGTATAAATTAGTGATTATCACTAGCTAATCCTCTTCAGTTTGATGCCCAAAAGCTTCCAAACCCTAGCCTCGCTTGTACTCTTAGAAGGAGGTTCTATATACTATTACAATAGTATAATTGTTCTGATATATAATGAACAGGTGATGTACAATATCCTTTATCCATGCAAAAAGTATGAAAGCTTGTTTTACAAAATGCCAGTTGACAGTCAAGGATGACTATCGCCGAATGTGCACTTGACCGCTTTCCTGTACATCTTTATGAGGCTCCTTAGACAGCAACATTAGGTGATCACTCTTTGCTCTGCCTATCCAACTCAGTGATGTGCTAAAATATCCCTCATATTGCCCTTATGTCAGTGTTTTGGGTCTTTGGGTGCTGCAACTTTAGGCGATCACTTGTGCACTTCAACGTATCGTCGAGTATGCTTTGCAACATCAATCCTGACCACACTCTGGACTTGACCTGGAACCTTGTTTACTGCACTGTTAAGCGATCTCTATGAGCATTTGGTGGATTGCCAAGGATGTTGGTACTACTGCTTTTCATCGCCTTTTATCACTTTTGCTCATTTTCCAGGATTCCACCAAGTCTTTCCCTTTTGCACACTATTAACTCCATTTTCTGTCATTGAACATACATACTTATTAGCAATTGGAAGTATTAGCACACTAAGGGTAATATTTCTTTACAGTTTAACCCCAAAATGAGTCCAAAATATGGACTCATCATATAGTTGTAAATTACCAAAAACTTTACAATTGTGATATCTCGGTCATTTTTAATCCGAATTAAGTAAAATTGATGTCTAAGTTGTTCTATTTTCTGAGAAAATACTGTGGTATGTTTGGGTCATTATAAGTTATGTATGTAAATGTATACTATGATAAGTTATGTATGTAAATGTATTACCAATAAGAAATGTAACCTCATATTTGGACTATTTCTCCTTGTTCTGGGACTATTTTGAGCTCAATTTTTGGTTATAGACTTGGAGTGGTATAGGGATCATTTTAAGGGGGTTGGTTTGGTATTTTGAGCATAGATCCTATTTTCCCCCTTTTAGTTGTAATTGATGTAATTTACCCCGTTTCTTGAGATTTTATAGCTAAACTAGCCATTTTTATCTTATGATGCATGTCTTGAGGAAACAGCCTCTCTACTTCTCTGAAGTAGCGGTAAGGTCTGCGTACAATCTCCCCTCCCCAGACCCCACCTATGGGATATTACTGGGTATGTTGTTGTGATGCATGTCTTGATAACTGAGCAGCGTTCAGAGGTGATTAGGAAGGGAAAAGCTCGAGTGGACTAATCTGGAGCATGAGAAATAACCTTCCAATAGGCTAGGATTCTTTATCCCTTAAACTGAGCTAAAATGTATGAATGTGTTTTGATATGGACTGCATTTACTATGTATATGTTATATATAATGGTATGAGATGTTGGTTATTGCCTTGAGTACTGTACTAGTTGTATCTATTATGTTGGCTGAGTTCTAGCATTGTTAAACTACGGAGGGCCTAGTAAAGGTTACATATGTGTTGTTTCCAAGTAAAAAGTATATATACTTGGCTTGATTCTTGTCTATATGCGTATGCAGACTGATGCTACTGATATATGATACTTGTAAGGCTTGTTTTTGACTATGCTCTATGAAGAGCACTTGCCCTAGTGTAGATATCATTCGAATAGCCCTAATTGTTTTGGATACTTATCGTACAACTATGTGTCCCCATTTACACTGAATAGTTGTAGATAGCTAGTTTGTGATATACTTGTATATAGCTAAATATGATTCTATGTTGTATATAGACAACTGTTAGTCATTGGTATAGTTGCTAAATTTACCTGATTCCGAGACCATACTATATTCTGAGAAATATTATTGATTATTTTGCTGATTAGGAACCATGGCTCTTGATATAAGAGACGATAATGCTGAACCTCTAATGGGTTAAAGATAAGAATGTGATTCTATTGGTAGATTTATTCCATATTAAATGAGATATATTACGCTACCTGCAGTGTGAGGAATCATCTGTATGAATCAATTCTTGGGTCTACCATCTTGCTCTAGATATTGTCACACTACCAGTGGGCAAATATATTATTGCCTTGGTGAGTTATCAGTTTTATCACATTGGGCTCTCTGGTTATCCATTCTCGTTGGGCCTTAACTTAGACTTAAGACGGCTACCCTAGAGTTACTATGCATAGAGCCACATGGTTACATATACCTTAGGTCATCGAGAGGTATATATCACTGACCAATATAATATACATTCCAAGATTACGTCAGTCAATTAGGGGATTCCTTCTCTCGTGGGGGATTCATCCCACCATTAGATATATAGGTACCAAGTTCGATATCACAGGATGACATGATACTCAAGAATGAGTGTCACGTTCTGTAACACCCCTTAGTTCCTTCCTATCAGATCTGGTTGAGTATGTTTAGACGATTTCTAAAAAATAATTGAGAAAAGATGTAGAAGCAATGTACGAGGGAGGTTTATGAGTCGTAGAGAGGTATAAGACTTATAGACTAGGGTTTTGTATGAAATTCCAGTATTTTAGACTATAGGTTCATCTTACTTACAAGAATAAGTGTACGACTCGTAACCTGAACTACAACTCATAAGATGAGGTTCCATACTAAATTATAGTAAATCCAAAAGGAGGTCTTTTATCAAATTCCAACAACTTTGGTTTTTGAGACTTTCAGACTATGAGGAGTGTCTACGAATCATAGAGTACTCTACGACTCATAGACGGGGTTTCGTAGACCCAAGCGACAATTTTAATGAGGGGTATTTTCCACTGCCAATCCTATTAAACCCTATAAGTTGTTATACTTGAATGAGGTCCTAAAATAAACACTAAGTTCATTGATTATTCATTCCACACGTTGGGTTTTTCTTGAGAGCAAGAGGAGAGGATAAGGACCTAGGGTTTTTCACTCAAGAGCAAGGGTTGAGTTAGAGATTGATTTTCCTTCATTTTCAGGTATGTAAGGCTTACCAAAGTGTGAAATTCCTCTCTTCACATTCCCCTTTCCATTATCTTGAGTCAAGATTTGAGAAGAGTTGACATTTTGAGAAACTTCCACTATATTAATACTATATCTTTACATTCGTCATGATGGACCTATTTTACTACATGAGATAATTGCTAAATTGCATGAACATTGACATAGGATTTAACATGTATTTTTATACTTGATAGCATGAAACCTAAATACATGATTTTATGAAATTCTATTCATATCATTGAATATTTGACTTGATGTAAATTGATCATTTAAAGTTGAATAATTTGGGCATGATTGAGTATGAAGAGCATGTTTCATTGAGTCATATATTGCTACACATGTATATTTTGCATGCATTGCATAATGAGTAAATTGAGTGAGTCTAAATGACCATTTGAGTCTGAGTTCAACTTGATGACTTTTATTGATTGGATGAGTTGATGAATGACTAAGGTAAGTTGAGATGAGATACCCTAAAGTAGTTGAGTTTTGAGTTGATTGATGAGCTGATTGAGAAGTCGAGCATATTTTAGTCTTTGGAGGAGTATCGAGCACTAAGTGGGGAGCGAGTACACTTGTACTTTAACCCACAAAACTACATTGCCACCATAGGATAGTCGTTACAGCTAGCCTAACGACTCTAATCCTGCAATTAGACATTTACCCTGGAGATCCAAGAGAGAGTTAATCGCCTTTTTTCATGGAAAGTTAAGGGCGAGCATGGCAACGATGCTGATTCATTGTGCATCATCAAATTATAGGTGGTGGGATAAGGATGCCAGTTAAGAGAAACTCCCATGTAATATTGATTGAGATGAGGTTCTAAATGAGCTATTCCTACTGTGCTTATTTTTAAAAGCATGATTTACTCTAAACTTGCATAAATTATTTTGAGCATGAGTTGTTGTGTCGAGGTGAGTGAGTCAAGCTTTACTTTCCTTGAGCTATTTTACATACCAACATATTTCATGTATTGACGTTCATTTGGGCATGCTTCATTTTATGATGCAGATACAAGTGATGGAGGGCTTCAGCATGCTTACTGTTGAAGTCTAGATTAGTACATCTTCGAGTTAGTGAGCTCTCCTTGAATTCCAAAGAAGCCCCTTTATGTTCTTACTTATATTAACTACTTTCATTTCCTGATTTTGGGTGTCCATGGCCTATCATGGCACTATCTAGATTGATGAGTAGAGGTTTCATAGACCTTGAGTAAAGAATATTGAGTAATGACGTATCAAAAGTTATTTTAATTTATAAACTATAATACGACTGAGTTATAATTTTATTTTCCTATTTGCATATGATGTCTTTGCATACTAGTTCTTTCTTTTATTGTTAAGTCAATATGACGATGAGGCCAAGTGGTTTGCTCGGGGGCTAGCAATAGTCTCTTAGTACTGGCCATGGCAAGAGTACCCTCTCAAGACATTATAATCTTGGTAACAGAGTACAGAGTTCAAGAGTCCTGGAGTCTATGTAGTCATGTCTAGTAAAGTCTTGTTTAAGAGTATGTTGTGCACCACACTTCATAAGTAGGAGGCTATAGGACATTAGGAACTATTATACTTTCTTGTGATCTGAGTTTGTGCGATAGAGTTGAAAACTTTATAAAAATCTTTTCTACTTCGTGTGTTAAGCGATAGCAGATCATGCCTCCTAGATGCACTGTGGCCCAGAGGAATGCTTTAGATAGCACAACTAAGAACCCTATTTTAGAGATGTATCCTTAAATATAAATGAGGGGTCGAGGTTGACCACTCAGGACTATCGGTGTTCTTGTGACACCTACTGCTCCACCTGCTCCTACTTCAGAAGCTGACTTTCAAGGAGCCATTTCTATGCTCACCAAGTTGCTAGCTACCCAGAGTGGGAATCAAGGTTCACAAACCCCTAGTTCTAGCTCTTATGATACAACGACTGCCTCATTGATGAGATGTGGAAGGTGATAAAGACTATGCATGCAACTGAGACTGAGGGAGTGGAGCTTGTTTCCTATCATCTAAATGATGTGGCTAATGTGTGGTGCAATTAGTAGGAAGAGAGTTAAGGTGAGGATGCCGAGCCCACTACTTAGGATGAGTTTGAGAGTGTCTTCCTCGATGACTTCTTCACTTAGGAGTTGAGAGAGGTGAAGGTCGAGGTGTTTGTAAATCTAACATAAGAGAGGATGATTGTTAAAGAGTATGGCCTGAAATTCATCCAACTGTCTAGGTATGCCTTAGATATGGTCTCGAATATGGGAGCTAGGGTGAGAAAATTTGTATCTAGATTGGGTAGACAAGTGAAGAGAGACTGCAAGGCAACATTATTGATTCTCAGCATAGTTATCTCCAGAATGATGGTTTATACCTAGAAAACTAAGGAAGATAAGAAAAAATACAGAGAGGAGCATTTGGATAAGAAGGCCAGATCAGCAGGGCCTGAGCTCAGTCAGAGCAAGCAGAGTAAGGGAGATAAGTCCTATTTCTAGAAAAGGTATTCTAGCTATGCGCCATCTTCAGCTAGTACACTAGCCCTGAGCCAGAGATATGATCAGAAATCCCAAGGTCATCCAAACTTTAGGGTACAGGGTTCACAATATCAAACAAATGCGACTATTGACTCAAAAGGGATTCCACCTTGTAGGAAATATGGTATGATGCATTTGGGAGAATGTAAAGATGGAGCGAATGCTTGCTACAACTGTGTCCAGCTAGACTATTTTCAGAGGAAGTGTCCGATGTGGGGCAATAAAGCCCAGTCTTCCACCATAGCACCATCTGCGAGGGGTAATCAGAGAGATATTGCACTAGAGGCAGGCGATGGGACAAACCATCTGTATGCAATGGAAAACTGATAGGATCAGAAGGTTGCACCAAATATTGTGATGGGTATGCTTCGAGTTTTTACCTTTCCTTGCTATACTTTACTTAATTCGGGTACAACTTGTTCATTTGTGATGCCATATATGGCGAGTAGATTTGAGATTCTTCCTGAGTGTTTGCTTTAGCCATTTTCATTTCTACTCCTATTGGTAAGTTCAGTTGAGCGAAGAGGATCTATAGAGATTATGTGGTGTCCATCTATCATAGGAATACTTTGGTTTATTGGGTTGAGTTGGAGATGGTTAATTTGATGTGATCCTTGTTATGGATTGGCTTCACGCATACACTACCTCTCTTGATTGTCAAACTCGGCTATCAAATTCCAGTTTCCAAATGAGCCTGTTATTGAGTGGAAAAGAGATTCGGTTGCACCAAAGAGTAAGTTTATTTCTTACATCAAGGCCCAAAAACTTATCTCTAAAGGATGTCTACCATCCCATACGAGTTAAGTCTGATAAGGTTGAGCCCCCTTTTCTTGAGTCTATCCCTATTGTGAACAAGTTTCCTAATGTGTTTCCTGAGGACCTGCCTGGAGTCCCGCCCTATAGGGAGATCAACTTCAAAATTGATGTTCTTCAGACACCCAACCTATCTCTACCCTACCATATAGTATGGCCCCTGCGGAATAAAAAGAGTTAAAGGAGTAGTTGAGGGATTTGTTAGAAAAAGGATTCATAAGGCTGAGTGTCTCTCCATGGGGTACGCTGGTCTTGTTGTGCGAAATAAGGGTGGTTCTCTGAGGATGTGTATTAACTGCCATCAGTGAAATAAGGTGACTATCAAGAATAAATATCCCCTTCCAAGGATTGATGATTTGTTCGACCAACTTCAGGGTACCACTATATTCTCTAAGATAGACCTCTGATCGGGCTATCATCAGTTGAAAGTGAGAGAATATGACATCCCTATAACAACTTTTTTGAACTCAATAAGGTCACTTTGAGTTCTTGGTAATGTGTTTTGGGTTGACAAATGCACCCGTAACCTTTATGGACCTGACGAACAAAGTGTTCAAATAGTATCTTGATATATTTATGATTGTGTTTATTGATGATATTTTAGTATATTCTAGAGATAAAAAGGAGCATATGAATCAATTTAGGATCGCTTTGCAGATATTCCGAGATAATGAGTTATATGCAAAGTTTTCTAAATTGAATTTTGGCTCAAATCTGTGGCTTTCTTAGGTCATGTGATTGGAGATGGAATTCGAGTAGATACTCAAAAGATTGAGGTGGTCAAGAAATGGCCTAGACCAACCTCACCAACTGATATAAGGAGCTTTGTCGGATTTGCTATTACCAGAGGTTTGTTGAAAGATTTTCATCCATATTTGTGCAGTTGACCAAATTGACTTAGAAGACGGTCAAGTTTCAATGGTACGACGAGTGTGAGAAAAGTTTTCAAGAGTTGAAGGTGAGATTAACTACTGCACCAGTGTTGACCTTGCCTGGTGGAACAGATAGGTTTGTGATCTATTGTAATGCTTTGAGAGTGGGATTGGTATATGTGTTGATGCATAAGGGAAAAGTTGTTGCCTATGATTTTAGACTGCTTAAGGTGCATGAGAAACATTATCCCACTGAAGAATTGCAGTTGGCGGTAGTGGTGTTTGCTTTCACATTATGGCGCCACTACTTATATGGAGCATATGTTGATGTATTCACAGACCACAAGAGCATGCAATACTTCTTCACCCAGAAGGAACTTAACTTGAGGCAAAAGAGATGGCTTGAGTTGCTGAAAAACTACGATATGAGCATCCTCTACCATCCAGGTAAAGCTAATGTGGTTGTTGATGTCTTTAACAGGTTGTCCATGGGAAGGACCGCCTATATAGAGGAGGAGAAGAGAGAGTTAGCCAAATAGGTACATAGATTGGCACGATTGGGAGTTCAATTAGATGAATCAGGTGAAGGAGGAGTCTATGTGCATAGTGGGTTTGCATCATCTCTAGTAGTGGAGGTGAAGGAGAAACCAGATAAAGATCTTGTTTTACTACAATAGAAGGTGATGGTTTTTTGGCCAAAGGTGGAGATAGAGTATTGAAGTATCAAGGTAGATTATGTGTTCTAAGTATTGATAGGGTTTGAGAGAGGATCATGGCATAGGCCCGTAGTTCCAGATATTCCATCCATCTAGAGTCGACTAAGATGTACCATGACTTGAAGAAAGTCTATTGGTGGAGTGGAATAAAGAGAGATATTGTTGAGTTTGTATCCAAGTGCCCAAATTGCTAACAAGTCAAGGTTGAGCACCAAAAGCCATGTAGAGTAGCTCAGAACTTTAAGATTCCAGAATCGAAGTTGGAGATGATTAGCATGGACTTTTGTCACCAGTTTCCGAGGTCCCGTAGATAGCATGATTCGATTTGGGTGATAGTGTATTGGATGACGAAGTCTACACACTTCTTAGTAGTCAAGGCAACCGACATGGCAGAGAATTATGCCTAACTATATATAAGGGATATTGTTAGATTGCGTGGGTCCCTTTGTCTATTAACTTAGATAGAGGATCTAAGTTTACTACCTAGTTTTGGAGATTTTTTCAGAAGGATTTGGGTACAAAGGTGCTCCTTAGCACAACCTTCCTCCCTTAGATAGATGGCCAGGCAGAACACACGATTTAGACCTTGGAAGATATGTTCAGAGCTTGTGCCATTAACTTTAAAGATAATTGGGATGACCATTTGCCTTTGATTAAGTTTGCCTACAATAACAGTTTTCATTCAAGCATTTAGATGGCCTAGTATGAGGCACTTTATGAGAGGAGGCATAGGCCACCAATTGGATTATTTGAGGTAGGTGAAGCAGAGTTGATTGGTTTAGATTTTGTTCATAAAGCTATGGAAAAGGTGAAGATCATTCCATAAAGGTTGAGAACCGCATAGAGTCGACAAATATCCTACATTAATGTTAGAAGGAGGGACTAAGAGTTTGAGCTTAATGATTGGGTGTATTTGAAAGTGTCGCCTATAAAGGGTGTGATGAGATTTGGAAAGAAATGGAATTTGAGTCTGAGGTACATTGACCCTTATCAGATCATAAAGAAAGTGGACAATGTGGCATATGTGTTGGAGCTACCATTAGAGTTAGAGGTCATTCACCTAGTTTTTCATATTTCCATGCTTAAAAAGTATTTGGGAGATCCATAATTTGTTGTGCCTGTTAAGAGTATTGGAGTAAGAGACAACCTGAGTTATGAGAAGATCCCTGTCTAGATCCTTGATCATCAGCTTTGCAATTTGAGAACTAAAGAGATTGCATCTGTCAAAGTATTATGGAGGAACCAATTTGTAGAGAAAGCTACTTGGCAGTCAGAGGAGGACATGAAGGCCAAATATCCTCATTTATTCCTACCTGCTGATGAATGAGAGAGATGATGGTAAGTATTTCCTTCTAAATTCTTGAATTACCATTCCTTGAGTCCTCCTTTCATTCTCTTTTGATAGGTGATAAAGTTCTAGAGTCTGAGCAAGGATTGGTGTGATGTATTGATTATTTGATTATTTTACTTGCTAGTTTCCTGATTGGTTGATTGCATAAGTGAGTTGAGAGTTGGCTGATTGTTAGAGTCTATAGAGAAATTCATGCCTTGACCCAATTTCCCATCTTTATCTTAATTCGAGGACGAATGATCCCAAAGGGGAGATAATGTAACACCCCTTAATTCCTTCCTATCCGATCTTGTTAAATTTGTGTAGAGGATTGCTGAGAAAATGATTGAGAAAGGATACAAAATCAATGTACGAGGGAGGTTTATGAGTTGTAGAGAAGTTTACGGCTCGTAGACTGGGGTTTCATATAAAATTCCAGTGTTTCAGATTGCAGGTTCATCTTGCTTACGAGAATAAGTCTATGACCCATAATGAATCCTTAGTATGATTAACTCATACAATGGATTAACAGTCTACCGCTTTAGTAATTTGCCCCCGATTTAATTGGGGGATTGAATTGTTTAGGGACCACCATGACTCCTCTCTTCTCGAGAATCCATACATCCCTTATCAGTATATGGACAACTATATCTCGACCACTGATTTAGGCTCTCTTTCTAACTGGAATCAAAGAATTAGTAGATCTGTTCTGCCCAAAATGGGAATGAACTAGGGTTATGAACTTATAATCTTATCAAAAAATCTGCGAATCTAGAAATTCATTTCGGCCAATGGAACCTTCTCGAACTGTTTCTTTTTAAGAACCAAAAAGATTTGTGCCAAAATAACAGATGCCAATGTTAATGAATTGGTCCATTACAGAAACAAGACTTCATAAGTTCAAGGACTTGAGAATGGAACAAAAAATAGGGAGACTCAACCGTCTCCCCAAAAGGCCCTTAATTATACGACACAGAAAATTTGATAGGAAAAATGAGATTATTTAGGAATACAGATTGAATGCTGAGATTATGCATTGAAGTTTTAGTAGTAGATCCATAATCAAGAAAAGTTTTGCGATTGCTCCAGAAGAAATGAAACAAAAGATTGGAAAGAATCCAATAGAATAATTTAAATTGAGTTACCCGGAGAATGAACTCCGGGAAGGTAGAGTAGAAACTAGTGTTCCATACAAACGGATTTGGGTCCATAAACATGGGATGGAATATAATAAAATAGAGCCACTTTGAGGTTCACTCTGAAATGAGGCATGTAAGGGAGCTACTACGAAGAAGTTCGGGGAGTTACGAAGGAAGCTTCGAGCTCATATGGGTCATGGGTTGGGAACGGGAATTGAACTTTATGAGATCGAATCTCCTATTGTTCTTCAGTAGCTCAATGGTAGAGCGGTCAGCTGCTAACCGATTGGTCATAGGTTCGAACACTTTTTTTCTCTCTAATCTATCTAGTTCCTTATTTTATTGTACAATCATCTGATGAAGTTTCCTGGATAAGCTTCACGACCGGGCGGTCTTCGTAATAGAAGAGACATTTGGCCATCTTATGCTTTATCTGGTTCATCCTTCAAAACCATATCACATCCTAAATCTGATAAAATAGGATGAGTGTATAAGTTTATTTATGGCATGAAACAACTCGCAATATGGGTCTAGCTTATTGATACATTCGAGAAACTCTACTTGAATCCATTTAATTTTTTTACCATTTGATTTTTGGGAAGTATCATGATCATCCAATAAGAAGGGTTTCAACTTTTTCAAATGAACAATTTGAAGACCTATTGATTCTAATAATTGATAGCAGAGTTGATTATTCAGACCTTTCAATTCATAGATGTAGATATCGGACCTATGAATGGGGATATTTCCTCAAGTAATGGAGAACATACGAAAGCTTTGGAATATTATTTTCGAGCACTAGAACAAAACCCATTCTTACCAAGAAGACCCCTTTTCTTTGTCTTGATTTTGTTCAAAAGGAACCTCTTATTCTCATGGCCTGGTCTTCTGAAAAAAATTACCAATTGTGTCAAACTTTCCACTGTTGGAATAGTTACGATAACATGTACAAATCTTTCCATTTTCCAAGTCGACCCGATCCATCCATTTGTAGATCTATTTACTCGATCGCAGACATTTTTGGAACACCTAATGCATTGTTAGGTGCTCTATTTTATTTTTTCATTGAGGCTGAACCTAAACCTATGCTCGAGAGATAGCTGTCCAGTGCTCGGCTATAGCAAGAGCCCTGAATCTAGAGCTGCTTGTCATTCCAACCCATTTCCAACAACGCATTTCGTAAAGCGAGAAGGAGGAACTGCTTGAAGTTGCATATAAACACTCATTAAAGCTCGATTCGCATCATTAAGTTCAATAAAAGGAATGAGGGAAGCTCTAATTGAAAAATATTGAAAAGTAAAAATACTTCGAAGATAAACCTGTTCCCATGCAATAGTCAAGAATTCTTGACGGTATCGAGCTGGAACAACTTGTTCTTCCTGGATATCCCAATTTAATTAATTAAGAAATCCAATTGTTGTTCATTAAAGAATACAAAAGAAAGAATTTCAAATTTACAAGATACGATCTATCTAGATCTAAAGTGTCAATTCCAACAAATATTGAACGAAAAAAATCTTGCTTTCGAAATGGTTTGTCATCTGAGTTCCTATTTTTGAGGGTACTCCCAAGAACAAATCTAGTGGAGATGGAGTGTGGCCTATAACTCAAAGGATTAGAGCATGTGGCTATGAACTATGGTGTCGAGGGTTCGAATCTCTCGTCGCCCATAACCAGCCCAAAAGGGAAGTACCTTTCCCTCTGGGGGTAGGAAAATCATGATTGGGATAGCAAACCAAAAGCTATGGAACTTAGGTGTGGATCTTTTGTCAAAATGGAATGGCTTTGAATGTTCACTAGGGTTAGCAGAGAGTCTGCTAGACAGACATTATCTAATAGCACCTTTTGATGAGGGATATGAATAAGAAGCTTCGAGAAAACTAGTGTTTTCTGAATTATATGAAGCCAGTAAGCAAATAATAAATCCATGGGTATTTAAACCCTATTATCCAAGAAAAAGTAGAGGGAAATCTTGTGTTCCAATAGAAGCAGAAGTGGTGTGGATTATTCAAGAATCAAAGTTGATTTGCTTTATAAAAAGAAGATATCAATGCCCTTCAATTTGAATTAGCAAAAGCAGTGTCTCCTTGTATAATATGGATTCCAAACATTCATGATCTGGATGTGAATGAGTCGAGGCCTAGTCTTTTCGTCAATTGCAATGGGCTTCTTTATTTCTTCATGTTCAAAAAATTAAGATTGTTTAGATCAGCCAGGACCCAATCTCATCTATTTGTTTAAAACATGGACTTATATCATAACACAGATATCTATTTATTGGAATCTAGTATAACATGTTATTTCACCGAACATAAAAGGAAAAAACTCTTATGCCCGCAAAATCATGATATATGGATATATCAATTCTAGCAATTTTCAAATAGATCAGGATCCCTGAGTTTCTGCGGGTCTTAGTGTAACTGGTTTATCTGGAAATATATGTACCCACAACAAGGTCATTCTAGTGCATTGTAGACTCTTATCCAAGACTTGTATCATTTGATGATGCCATATGAATCGCTAGAAACACCACTTCTGAATCCCAACCAATTCGATTAGGGGTTACTTTGTTCCAAACATGTTGCAGAACCATCTAGAAAGTGACATAGCATCCAATTCCAGTTATTTGCTATATCTATTTGTTCTGATCAATCTAAATTATTCCTATGTCTTGTAGTTTGAGTTACTATATTTTTGATTTCCAATATGAATCTCTTTCAGTTTTTTATTTTACTATGTTCAACTCTATGTATTCCTCTATCCATAGAGTACATTGAATATACAAAAATGGCTATAACAAAGTTTCTCTTATTCATATAGCTACTCTAGGGGGAATATTTTTATGCGGTGCTAACAATTTAATAACTATCTTTGTAGCCCCAGAATATTTTAGTTTATGCTCCTACCTATTATCTGGATATACCAAGAACTTGAACCTGCTTGGATTACATCTCGACAAATAGAAGTAGGCCGATGGGTAATGACACGAAATGCACATCGTGGTAGAAACATATGGCAATGTATATTTCCAGACAAACCAATTACACTAAGACCCGCAGAAACACATATGGGTTCAGGAAAAGGAGCCCCCCTTTTTTATTCTTTTTTTTTTTTAAAAAAGAGACGAGGAACCCTGAACTGAAATAAATAATTATTTTGATGGAACCTTCTTTTCTACCATAGACACTAGAATAAGCGATATTCATTGGGCCAAGAGCACCCCCTCGAGTAAAAGCTTCCACGGAATGGGAATTGAACTCTATGAGATCGAATCATAATGAGGTTCTGTACTAAATTCTAGTGAATCCAACTTCAAATTTCCTTGTACATAAGAGGTTACCTATGACTCGTATAATGGACTACGACTCATAAAAGGAGCTCCTATCAAATTCCAGCAACTCAGATTTTTGGGACTTTTAGACTACGAGGCATGTCTACAACTTGTAGATACTCCACGACTCATAGACGGGGTTTCTTAGACCCAATTGGCTATTTTAATGAGGAGGATTTTTGTCCATTCCACTACCTATCCCATTAAACCCTAGACATTTTTATACTTGAATGAGGTCCTAAAATAAACCCTAAGGGCATTAATTACTCATTCCACACTTTAGGTTTTTCTTGAGAGCAAGAGGAGAGGATAAGGAGCTAGGGTTTTTCACTCAAGAGCAAGGTTTGAGTTGAAGATATACTTCGCTTCATTCTTAGGTATGTAAGGCTTACCAAAATGTGAAATTTCTCTCTTCAAATGCTCATTTCCATTATCTTGAGTCAACATTTGAGAAGAGTTGACATTTTGAGAAACTTCCACTATACTAATACTTTATCTTTACATTCGTCATGATTGACCTATTTTACTACATAAGATGATTGCTAAATTGAATGAAAATTAATATGGGATTTAACATGTATTTCGTACTTGATAGCATGAACCCTAAATCACATGATTTTATGAAATTCTATTCATATCATTGAATATTTGAGTTGATGTAAATTTATCATTTAGAGTTGAGTAATTTGAGTATGACTGAGTATGAAGAGCATGTTGCATTGAGTCATATATTGTTACACATGAATATTTTGCATGCATTACATAATGAGTAAATTGAGTGAGTCTAAATGACCATTTGAGTCTAAGTTAAACTTGATGACTTGCATTGATTTAATGAGTTAATGAATGATTGAGGTAAGTTGAGATGAGATACCCCAAAGGGTTTGAGTTTTGAGTTCATTGATGAGCTAATGGAGGAGTCTAGCATACTTATTCTTGGGAGGAGTATCAAGCACCGAGAAGGGAGTAAGTACACTTCTACTTTAACCCATAGAACTACGTTGCCAGCGTAGGATAGTCGCTATAGCTAGCCTGGCGACTCTAGTCCTGCAAGTATACATTTACCCTGGAGATCTAAGAGAGAGTTTATCGCCCTTTTGCGTGGAAAGTTAAGGGCGGGCGTGGAAATGATGATGATTCATTGTGCATCACCAAATTATAGGTGGTGGGATAAGGATACCGGTTAAGAGAAACTTCCAAGCAACATTTATTGAGCATGAGGTTTTAAATTAGTCTATTCCTGCTAAGCTTATTTTTAAAAGCATAATTTACTTTTGAGCATAAACTTGCATAAACTATTTTGAGCATGAGTTGTCAAGTCGAGGTGAGTGAGTTGAGCTTTACTTTCCTTGAGCTATTTTACATACCAGTATATTCCATGTACTGACGTCCATTAAGGACTTCATTATTTTATGATACAGATACAGGTGATAGAGGGATTCAACATGTGCACCGTTGAAGTCTAGATCAGTACATCTCTGAGTTAGTGAGCTCTCCTTGCATTTCAGAGAAGCCCCTTTATGTTCTTACTTCTTTTGAGTACTTCTTTTTCATGATTTTGGGTGTCCATGGCCTTTCATAACACTATCTAGATTGATGAGTAGAGGCTTCATAGACCTTGAGTAAAGAGTATTGAGTAATGATGTATCAAAACTTATTTTCATTTATAAACCATGATATGACTGAGTTATGCATTTTATTTTCCTACTTGCATATCATGTCTTTACATAATGAGTTTTTTCTTTCCTCTCGAGTTGATATGACGATAAGGCCAAGTAGTTTGCTCGTGGGCTAGCAATAGTCTTTGAGTGCCAGCCACGCCAAGGGTACCCTTCTGATGCGTGACACATTCCATCACAGAATCAGGGTTCAGATACCACGAGCCAGCAAGTGTACATTGTTCTATAGGAGTCCATCAGAACACCATTTCACACCTTGGTTGTGCGTTGGTGTATCTTCTAGGCTTATTGGAGCTTAGGGGACATACAAATATAGATATTAGGGTCTTACACCCATGTACAACCCAACACCTTGACTGTGTGATACTGATGCTAAGGTTTCAACTGTGATTCTATCAGTTGAGTTGTGATATACTGCCTGGGTCTAGCCGTTGGGATAAGATGTTGTTCCAGTTAAATTCACTGCTGGCCTGAGTTTAGATTTTCTAGCTTTACTGCAAATCCTACATTTGGGCTTTCTATATTTACTGTATTTTACTCTGTCAGCCGATGATGCCAACTGGATGCCTTTGTATGGTACTCACCCCTACTTTTTTGCATCTTCCCATGGTACAAATCCAGGTACTAGCCGCGATCGTTGAGTTGAGGTCTTATGGACGATTTAGGATACTTTGGTGAACATCAACAACTTTGGACATTCTGTAGTCTCCTTCTATTTTTGTGGCCATCTTTTGTATCCAGACATTGGCTTTGTACGCTGTAGTTTTGCTTGTATATGTAGGAGTTCCTCTTGGTTATGTACATGATGATTATGATGATGAGGATAATGACGACGACAACAATGATGACGACAACGACGACTATTATTATTATTATTATTATTATTATTATTATTCTCATTCTTATTCTTATTTTTATTATTGTTATTATTCTTATTCTTCTTATTGTTGTTGTTGTTATTATTGTTGTTGTTGTTGTTGTTATTATTATTATTATTATTATTGCTAGTATTGTTGTTATTGCTATTGTTATTGTTATTGTTATTATTATTGTTGTTATTATTGTCATTGTTATTATTAATATTGTTATTGTTATTGTTAATATGGTTATTATTGTTGTTGTTATTATTGTTATTGTTATTATTATTATTATTGTTATTATTGTTATTGTTATTATTATTATTATTATTATTATTATTATATTTGTTCTTGTTATTGTTGTTATTGTTGTTATTATTGTTATTGTTGTTGTTGTAGTTGTTGTTGTTGTTGTTGTTGTTATTATTATTATTATTATTATTATTATTATTATTATTATTATTATGATCATCATCATCATCATCATCATTAGCATCATTATCATTATTATTATCATTATTATTATTATCATTATTATCATTATTATTATTCTCATTATCATCATCATTATTATCATTATCATCATCATCATCATCATCATCATCATCATCATTATCATTATCATTATCATCATCATCATCATCATTATTACTATTATCATTATCATGATCATCATTATGATTATCATCATCATTATTATCATTATCATTTATTATTATCATCATCATTATCATCATTATCATTATTATTAACATCATCATCATTATTATCATCATGTCAAGACCCCGAAATACGAGTCATGATGGAACCTATAGCTGATAGGTAAACCTACCCAATGAGTTACTAATCAACGTAATAAATATAGTGAACAATAGATAACAATGACTATCCTCAACAATAAGTCCCTTATAAGTATGAACTGTGGACAGCTAAAATAACACCCAAGAGTTGGTGTGATAAGTGCAAGAGCTTCTAAAACTGTGAAGCAAGTCTGAAACTAAGATGACAAGTCTAAACATAAGAAATATTCTGTCTGAATATGAAAAATAGAATGAATAATGAAATAGAGAGAGGTGCGGACTGCAGAGTTGTCAAGTAGCTCACCATAACTCCAAGACAATCCAAGGTTGAACTCAAATAGCTCCATGGGATGCGCCCGTACTCAAAATTGCATCTTTACCACAAAAAGTGCAACAAGTATAGTATAATCACGAAACCACGTGTATCCAGCATGTCTCATTGACTAACAACAGAGAAATAGTGACAAGAGTATACATATATAAAAAAATATCATCTCCTAATTTTGTAAGTCCGCACTACATTTAACAATCAAGTGCAATCAAAATAAAAATAATCAAATATTACATGATGTCCAATACCAATAAAGCACAATCAACAAGAATGAAGAGTATGATGAGATGCAACACAACACCACAAAATGATATACCTCAAATGTCAAGTCATCTCTAAATCTTATATACATAATACCTCTCGTAAATACGTTGAGGGTTTGTGACCCACGGGCGACTCGCGAGGTCTATATACCGACACGGGCGGTCTCAACGCACTATTATAAAATCAATCATCCCCAGCATGAATGATCTTTACGTGCCCAACTTAGATTATAACAATGATCTCAACATAACTAATCTCATGTCCTCACATATGCATAATAGCACATCAGTAATATAAGGGATGGTGATGTAACATAGTACCACAATTATTAGTACAACATATAATCACCTCAGCTATCACAAATATAAGGATTCAATAAAGAAACACAACCACATAAAGAAATTAAGTTATACTACATCAGCTAGTGCCCATATGCTTTGACATTCCTGGATTATAATCTATCATCCCATAGTAATAAACTTTTCTTTGAAAATGCCAGTGCTCGCACCAATGCCTGTTACACAATTGGTACGAGATCCCGATCTTTCACTCTTACCCATTCTCTATTTTATTATTCTAGTCTTAAATTAGAAAACATCTTTCAATAAAATCTAAAAAGTCTTAACATACCTTAATCGTCGAACACGTGTAACGAATCCTTAATATTTTATCTTTTTCTTTCGTAAGATGTTAGAACGTTCCCAATCTATCAAATATACAATATCGATAAATAAATTGATTTGTAGACATCTCTATTGCTATACTTTTATCTCAAACTCCAAAATTTGAATAAAAATAAAAGAAATTCGAAACCCGATCAAATACCCTATCCATAGCTTCAAGTATGGGCAACAGTACATAATAGGAGTTTCCTTCAAACGAAAGCATCTTTTCTTTTGAAAAGATGGAATGACTACTATTTAAGAACCTTTTAATTACATCTTCCTCATCACTACTCATCCCGTCATTATTTTCCAGTAGTTAATCCATGCACGCCCCTTTTGTTGTAAGTGCCAATGTGTAACAACAAGTAAGAATGATCGCAGATTGAAGATAAGCAACGTGTGCAGCAAGAAGGAAATCCCGAAAATGGAATTTTCTTGGAACCAACGTGCACAGTAAGAACAAAGTCTCAAATAGATAAAATTTTCTTGGCTTACTTTATGCCTATGTCCTAATTTCATATTCCACCAACATTACTCTAAAAAGGGACCCACTAACTATAATATTCAACATACAGTAAGTCTAATTGATAACTCCATCCTTCCACCCAAAATATAATACCTATTTTCTCAAAAATTGTGTACAATTTTTCTTTATTCGTAAACCCAGTGATTTCTTTGTAATTGAAACAATTTGAATTTAAAAACTCACCTGGAGGTGTTGTTGCCTTAGAGCCGATGCCGCAATAGTCCCTCGTCGACTCCCTTTTCTTTTCTTTTTGAAAAACGGCTTATGACCCAAAACTGTTATATCCCACTAACTTATTCTGATATATAGGTCAAGTGACTTAGGGTTAAAATAAAATTCATTTACCACCCCATAAGTTAATTATCTAACATTATTAGTTAATTAGAATAATTATAGTCAGACAAGTAGTCCAAAATTACCATTGAATGTTTTTGAAAAGGGTTCTTTAAGAAAGAAAAATGCTTTTAGTGCTCGAAATGACTTAAGAGTTGTTACATCATCTACCACTTAAACAAATGTTCATCCTCAAACGATAAAAGAATAGAATGTACCTGAGTGCTCAAAAAGTTATCGATATCTCATATGCATATCCGAATTGATCTCCCAAGTAGCCTCCTCAACTGGACGATGCTTCCATTGAACCTTCACTAAAATAATCTCTTTTGACTTCTTTCGAATTTATCTATCCAAGATGGTTATCGGCTCCTCCTCATAAGTTAAATTCTTGTCAAGTAACACCGAATCCCATTGGATCACATGAGCACCATCCCTATGATACTTCTTTAGCATCGAGATATGAAATACAGGGTGAACACCAGACAATGCAGGTGGCAAAGCCAACTGGTACGCAACCTCACCAATATGCTCAACAATCTCAGAAAGTCCAATGTACCTTGGGCTCAACTTACACTTCTTTCCAAATCTCATCACACCCTTTATGGGCAAAACTTTCAATAGAACCCTCTCTCCAACCATGAACTCCAAATCACAAACCTTTCTATCTGCGTAACTCTTTTGCCTACTCTGAGCCATAAAAAGCCTATCCTGACTCAATTTGACCTTGTCCAAGGACTCTCTCAATAAATCTGTACCCCTCGGCCTATCCTTGAATGTATCAAAACCAACCAATAGGAGATCGACACCCACTACTATATAATGCCTAAAATGGTGCCATCTGAATGCTCGAATGAAAACTATTATTGTATGCAAACTCCGCCAAAGGTAACAATTGATCCCAATGACCACAAAAGTCAATAACACAAGCTCACAACATATTCTTAAGAACCTCAATAGTACACTCAGGCTAACCATCAGTCCGAGTGTGAAAGGCTGTATTAAGATCCACTCGAGTACCCAACTCCTTCTGCATAGACCGCCAAAAGTGAGATGTGAATTGTGTACCATGATCTGAAATGATAGAAATTGGAACCCCATGCAAGCGAACTATCTCCTTAATGTAGATCTTGGCAACCTTTTCTAAATTATAACTAGTCTGAACTTGTATAAAGTGCGCAGACTAGTCAATCGATCCACAATGACCCATATCCCATCTAACTTACCCAAGGTTCGTGGCAACCCCACCTCAAAGTCCATGGTGATGTGCTCCTACTTCCACTCAGGTATGGGAATCGTTTAAGTCACACCTCCAGGCTTTTGGTGTTCATACTTCACTTGCTGATAGTTCAAACAATGAGACACAAAATCTATAATGTCCCTTTTCATACGACACCACTAATAATGATGCTTCAAGTCACGATACATCTTAGTATCCCCTTGATGAATAAAATACCTTGAACTATGGGCCTCCTCCATAATCAACCAAGTCAAATCATCAGTTCGAGGAACACAAATATGATATTTTATCCTCAAAACTCCCTCACTATAAAGCATTGCCTCCTTGGCTTCACCTTTTAACACTTTGTCTTGAATTTACATAAATTATCATCATCAAATTATTGAGCCCGAATTTGCTCCAATAAGGATGACCTTGCCTCCATGTAAGCCAAAACCTTGCCAGATTCTAAAATATCCAGCCTCACAAGGCTATTGGCTAGGGACTGAACATCCATAGCCCAAGGATGCTCTCCAACCTATAACAAGGCCAGACTACACATACTTATTGTTTTTCGACTTAAGGCATCTCCTACCATATTTGCCTTACCTGGATGATAAAGGATAGTCATAATCATAGTCCTTGAGTAACTCTAGCCATCTCCGCTGTCTCAAATTGAGATCCTTCTGGTTGAATATATACTGGAGAATAAGATGATCTGTGAACACATCACAATGCACACCATAAAGATAATGCCTCTAAATCTTTAATGCAAACACTACAATGGCCAACTCCAAGTCATGAGTAGGGTAGTTTTTCTCATAAACCTTCAAATACCTCGATGCATAAGCTATCACCTTCCCCTTCTACATCAATACACAACCAAGACCAACCTAAGAAGCATCACAATATAAAATAAGATTCTCTCCCTCAATGGGTAGAGTCAATATTGGAGCAGTAATCAATAAGGTCTTAAGCTTTTGAAAACTTACCTCATACTCATCAGACCACTGGAAAGCTACACCCTTCTGTGTTAATCTAGTCAAGGGAGATGCTATGGATGAGAACCCTTTCACAAATCACTAATAATAACCTGCAAGGCCTAAGAAACTCAGAATCTTAGTAACTAAAGAGGGTCTGACTCAATTCAAACTGCCTCAATCTTCTTAGGATCCATTATAATACCCTCTTTGGACACCACATGTCCTAAGAATGTCACCTATCTAAGAAAACATTCACACTTTGAAAATTTTGCATAGAGCTTCTTCTCTTTCAGAATTTCAAGTACAGTCCTCAAATGATGCTCATGCTCCTCTTTACTGCAGGAATATATCAATATATCATCTATGAAGACAATAATAAAAGAATCCAAGTATGATTTGAAGATCCTATCCATCAAGTGCATAAATGCTTCTGGGGAGTTAGTCAATCCAAAAGACATTACCAAAAACTCATAGTGGCCATAGCGTGTACGAAAGACTGTCTTAAGAATATTGTCACCCACACCTAACCTCCTAAGTGGGCTAACAAACTATACAATCCCAACCTATATTAGCAGTCTAACCTAAGAAATATGAAAATAACTAATAGCTCAACTTATAAAGCAAGAATAACAAAGCCTACAACTTCAATTGCATAATTTTTTTCCAAAATCTGAAAGTTATCACATCAAGGAATTCTGAAGAATGGTTCGAAGAATAGAGCTTAGAAGTACATCATATCTTGCTCTAGGTCAACACATGGTACATTATTTCTGATCGATGTACTTAAGCACGCCAATTGGCTCCTCTCAATCCTGATGAAGTCTCTTTATTTTCTGAGTACTTTACCATTACAATTGACAAGAAAATCATAAGCATCCTCAGATTTAATATCCTTAAAGATCGAGATTGAATTTTAAGAAATCAACAAAGAGATCATATTGGTCACTAGCAGTCAAGGCTTATATTCAATCAAGAGAATATGCCTATCTCCAAAGATGCATCCATATAAGCAGCTGCAGCAACTGCATTTTGGTCTAGTGTTAACCATTGCGAGGGAGAGTGAAGAAGATCAGATATCAATTAGTATTACTAAGATACCAATTGGTATTACTAAGATACCAATTAGTATCACCTAGATACCAATTGTTATCACCTAGATACCAATTGGATTCAAGTAATAGCACGAAAAAAATAAAGAAGTCAGTTTTCCTAAGGTCCTAAAGTCCCTCGAAGAAAAGTAAAAAGGCGTCCCTGTACTGTTTCGCAAGACTCTACTAGACTTGTTTTTGTGTGAAGAGATCAATGAACCTAAAGCTCTGATACCAAGTTTGTTACGCCCCAAAACGGGCCATAAGTGTCACTCACATCTAACCTCCTAAGTGGGCGAACCAACGATACAATCCTAACCTATATTAGCAGTCCAACTTTAGAAATACGAAAATAACTAGAATCTCAAATTATAAAGCAAGAATAACAAAATCTGTGACTTTTATTACATAATGTTTCCCAAAACCGGAAAGTCATCACATCAAGGATATCTAATCTCAAATACTAAGTCTAAGAGTAGCAACATCAAAATAGATAAATAAAATAGTCTATGTCCAAAAACAAAGGACATCATGCCATAATTGATAAAATCCAACACGAGCTAGAAGGTTAGCTCACCCTGAAATTTGATATACCGATGATCGTCTAGAGCTGAAGGCGAGTTGAAGTCAATGGAACACTCACTGCACTCCACAAAAGCAAAACAAAGAAAAATACAAGTAGGAGTCAATACAAGCCACATGTACTGAGTAGGTATCATCGGCTAATTTCAAATAGAAATCAATACACATAAAATAATAGCAGAAAATTAACTATAACACTTAATATGTGGTAACAACAAGAGACAAGTACAAGTTACAATATCATAAAGCAAGTACATTTTAATCAGAAAAAAATGTAAAAAACAAACATGAGGACTCAGGCCTCTACACCACACTTCTTTTGGGGATGTATTATTTGGGATTGAGTATATTACATTATTTTAACATGTTTTTCTTTATTATTATCGTGCCGAAATGTGACACTCGATCCTGTAATATATATGTCAAAACGTGACACCCGATCCTATAATATATATGTGTCAGAATGTGACATCTGATCCTATAATATATATTTACTGGAACGTGACACCCGATGCTATAATATATATGTGTCAGAATGTGACACCCGATCCTATAATATATGTGTGTCGAAACGTGACACCATATCCAATATATATAATTCATTATTATTTATCTTTACTTGTCACTTCATTACTAATGTTGTCACGACCCAACCCAGGGACAGTGATTAGTGCCGATTGGGCACCCAAGAAAACACTAAATCGGATCCATTCATAATAACTAAGAAATTTATCAAAATTTCAGCAGAGTTTCCTTTGTTTTACTGACTAGCCTCACCTGCAAACAGCGAACCCAACAACAACAAATATCACTATACATATATATGCGGGCCGACAAGGTCACCATTGCGACAGAATTGCCCAACAAACGTATCATACAAACGAAGTTACACCAACACAGTTCCCACACCCACATGTATCCACAGACCTCTAAACACATAAACTGGATCATAGGATGGGACAGGGCCCCATCATACCCTCGAATATATACAAATGCAAAATATAAAAAAATATGTATACATGTATATACCAAAAGATCTGCTCCTGATGCAAAGGGAGCACGTCAACGGCAGACAAAGATCCTAGGCAGATGGCTCTCTAACCTGTACATCAGTACCTACGAGCATGAATGCAGCCCTCCCTCCGAAGCAAGGGGGTCAGTACGAAAAACGTACCAAATATATAAAGTAGAAAGTACGAAATGTAAGTGAGAGTAATAATCCAGATAAAATATATAAGTCAAACCTGTATGAGAATATCAAAATATTTCTTTATTTAAAACATCAAAATAATGCATATCGGACGGGAACAATGGCGACCTCCAAACTCACCCCATAAAACAGCATGACACCAGAAGTTTTAAATCTCCGAAATCCCTAACACAAATCCCAAAAGTACGAGAATATAAAACACCCATGCGTCATGATGACAACATATCCCAAGCCCATCTCCTTATGCCTCTAAACTAAGCAAAGCCAGCCCATGGGCAAACCGACCCTCCGTATCTAACCTACTTCGGAACATATATACATATATACATTTCCCCTTAAAATATGCCACCGCTAGAATTCAACTCAGCTAAACCAATCAATCATCAACAACAACAACAACCTACAACATCAATAAACCTTCTCCAATACTATCAGAACATCAAAACACCACAAAATGCTATTGCGACATAAATGGTAAAACAGGGCGCATTAATTCAAACATATTTCTACCATATTCAAGCCTTCCTATATACTCCAAGAACCATAATACATCACTCCAACGTCCAATGCAAACCCCAACGCTAATACATAACATTATACCTTCAACGGGGCTCCAATTCAAGCTAACTTTCATGTAAACATTAATATAGTTTTTTCCAACACTTCTTTC
>JAOTQJ010000001.1:5756696-5781365 GCA_025642045.1 Solanum sejunctum | reverse complement strand
GGACCTAAGTTAAGTAGAATGTTACATAGGTCCCAATACTTTATTAAATCGAACCAATTAAGGACGTTCGGGGTTTAGATTATGTTGCGGGTCCTAACAGTCTAGTTTCATCATGACTCTTCTATTCTACAACTATATAAAGGGGTTCTCATAATTCAGAATGAACATTAAGAATTCCAATAAAAAACCAAAGAGAGTTTGTGGATCAAATGCACAGATTTCTCTACAAGCAACAAGAAGAATTCAAGAAATTAAGCTTTCAAGTTCAAGAACGCATCAAGATCAAGACCACCGGATTCAAGAACAAGCCCAAAAGCCCTTGGAGTCAAGTACAAGTCAAGATCAAATTCACAAACAAATCCATATCAAGTTCAAGTTCAAGATCATCAAATCTATATATCAAGATCAGGACCACTGAATTCAAGATCAAGCCCAAAAGCCCATGAATTCAAATACAAGTCAAGATCAAACCCAACAAGTTTTTCAAGATTCAAGAATAAGCTAAAGAACCCTTGAATTTATATTTGAAAAGGTGAATCAGAGGATTCATAGAGATTGTAGAACTCACTCCTTGAATTAAAATACAATGATTGTTGCAATATTTTTCATTCCTTGAATAATATTTTCTAAGACGTGAATTTTATTGTCATATAGATATATCACATAGCATTTATATTTTTTTATATGTTCTCTTTTCTCCTGATTGTATTTTAGAGATTTTGCTTTTTATGAAGCTCGGAAGTCAACATTATTTTTTAACTTTCAACCACTTTTGAAAGACAAGGTGAATCTTAATATTCGTGAAAGTCCACTGCTAGACGTTTATGGTGATGCAAGTTTTGATATTGTGGATGTGCACTTTTCTACCATGATTCAGTTACTTTTGAATGAAAAGAATCATATTTGAATTAAGGTACAAAATTACATCCTATATATTTTTTGTACAGTTTTTTCAATATCATTTTACATTTTGAGAGCAGTATGGGTTAAAAAATATTGGTTGAATTTTGCGATTTTAATGCAAAAGAAAGTACAACATTAAGATTGCTTGGCAGGTTAATGGTAATTCATAACTGGATCAATATTTACATCAACTCAAAGAGAAGGAATAAATTCCCATAATTCCTACCAAGTACTCTGATTGTGCTTCTTCGAATGGTTCACCGCGCTACACTCATTGGAAGAGTTAGTATTGGAATAACAAAGTCAAAAAGGGCAATGGTTTATTATTTTTATTTGTTAAAAATTAAAATTGTAGAGATATGCACCTCTCTTAGTTTTCATTTATACCAAACAATTTGAGAACCAATGTGCTTTATCTCAATTACCATGCTCCTCCTTTTTACGGTACCAAATATGGAAACAATTTCGTACATTATTTTGAAGTCATCCATCTTTAATAATCGACTATATTATAAAAATCAAGAAAATTTAACTTCTATAATATAGTAAAAGTAAACTTTAATCTTCTATGTAAAATATAATTTTTTGGAGTGTTGATTAAATTCAATGGGCTCCACTTCTAAGAGGTCCTTCAATACTATATCCTCTCCTCATGTTGACTTCATATTTTGGTACGAAGATGTTCATAACAATTTGTGTAGTTAATTTCAAGCATGACCATTGAAGTTTATTCAATATAATTATAAAAATTATAACCATGTATTTAACATACTAAAAATATTAAATTTTATTTGCTATGATATTATAGTCAATGAGTCACAATACTTTACCTGCTATAAATACAAACAAATCCATCATGCAATTTATCGTTGTACTAGGTAATATTTTGTGACATTGTTATTATAGCAAGTAAACTTTTGTTACTTTATAGCAGTGAACAATATATAATTGACCTGGCCAGTGATAATTCACCAAAACAAGACTTGTACATTGAGTTGAGAATGATTTCTAAATATGATGTATATTCAAGTCTCATCGTGAAAATGATCACTTATAATTTCAAATGGAATAAGATACTCATTTCAGATCTCTTATAAAAATGAAGATCCCTTGTAAAAAGAACATAAACTAAAATAAATTAGTAATGTAACGATTTGATAAAAAATAATGTATATCTTAGACAAATTAATTAAATTAAACACAAAAGGAGACTAATGACTAGACTTTGAAATTTAATATATTTTCTTAGCCACTTATTTGGCTTCTTATGCTTGAGTAAATCCATGCCTTTGTTTAGGCAACACATGGACAATCTGGTAGAGACAAGACGGTATGTGACAATATACAATTATATGCTATTGACTCTTTTTTTTTAAAAAAAAGTTCTCTACAATGTAAATGTGTACACTAACACAAGTTCATCAAAAGAATAACAAATCCAACAAAAGAAAATTGCATATCAATATATTTGATGATGGTTTCCAAATTATTTTCGCTAGTTCACACTACTAAAAACTAGTCAAAAAACAATGGAAAAAAAAAGCGATCGACTAAACGACATTGTTCATTGCTTTCTTATTTTTTATTTATTTTAAATATTTTAATTAGAAAAGCGACGAACTATGACTATATGTCCATTACTTTTTTTTGTGGATTTGTCCGGCAAATTTTATTTATTTATTTTTAATATATTTTTATAAATTATGACGGACTCAGTGATGAAGTCCGTCGCTTATTATTTTTTTAAAAAAATAAATTTTTAATTATTTTAATCATATGAATTTTAATAACGAAATAATAATTTTTTAAAAAAAAATTTGTGACGGACAGAGTGTCAATGTTCGTTGCTTTTTTTAAAAAAAATCATATTTTAATAATTCAATCTTTATAATTATATTAATTATTAGTTTTTTTTAAAAAAATACGACAGATAGAATGGGTATATTTCGTCGCTTTTTTTTGTTAAAAAAAATAAATTTAACATAATTTTTTTAAAAAAAATATACTATTTAAAAAGAGAGACGGACTCAGGGATGCAGTCCGTTGCCCCTAAGTGAATATTACCCCCAAATTAAATCATCCCCCCCACCCCGACATTTCCCCAAAATTAACTCCCTCTCTCTCACACAAAACCCAAAGAACCCTAATGACTGTGCCCTCACCGTTTGTCGTCGTCGTCCTTCGACTGCCGCCTCTCGCTGTACATTGCCATCACCGTAAGTCCCTGTCTCTCTCTCTTCTCTTTTTTGTCTGCGTTTTTTTAGAAAAATAATTTAAAATATTGAATCTTTGTTAGTTTAGCTTACGTATGTTGTTGACATTGTTATATTAATTGTGAATTAGAGAAGAAAGTTTGTGTTTCGATTTTAGGGTTTAGTTTGATTTTGGTATGTTGAATTACTTTGTGATTTGGGGGTTTTGGTAGTGTGAATTAAAGTGTATTTGTAGTGACTAACATTTTTGGTTTGAATATTTACATGTGAATTTGTGAATGAGTATATATTTTTGGATTCTAGTTTGATTTTGGTATGTTGAATTACTTTGTGATTTGGGATTTTTGGTAGTGTAAATTAAAGTGTATTTTTAGTGACTAACATTATTGGTTTGAATATTTAAATGTGAATTTGTGAATGACTATATATTTCTGGACTCTAATTTGATGTTGGTATCTTGAATTACTTTATTATTTGGGAGTTTTGATAGTGTGAATTAAAGTGTATAATTTGAAGTGATTAACCTTATTGGTTTGAATATTTAAGTGTGAATTTGATAATAAGTATTTTTGGATTCTAGTTGGAAATGAGTTTTGAATTAGTTTGTATTTTGGGTTTCGTTAGGGAATTAAAGTTTATTTGAAGGTATTAACATTGTTGGTTTGAATACTTAAGTGTGAATTTGTGAAGTAAGATTTTTCGAATTAGATCATAAATTAGAGTGTTTGTTAGTTTTAATTGATTTGTAGTTCCCAAGTTAAAATTTAGTTTGGATTGTAGTTTGTGTTTATTAGAATTATTTATATAAAGCTATTGTAATCTTAATTAAGTTTGGATTCTAGTTTTGAATTGGATGTATTGTACTTTAAATTTAAAAGTTTGTAGTTCAACTTAGAAACGTAAAACAAGAATGTATACATTTTGAACTTTAGAATTTTTGCATCACTGTAGGATATATTATGTCTGTCAAGCTAATTAAGTCTCCAATCTCTGCGAGCTAAGACAAAAAGTGAATGTCACGCCCTGAGCCTACACCCTAGACGTGACCGACACTCGAAAATCATTTCTGATCCCAAGCGAACTACTTGGGTTGGCTACTTACTCAGCGAAAGACTTAATAATGACAAAAGAAGCCATAAAAACAACAAAAATAAGTTGAAACAGTCTGTATAACTGAATAAGAAAGTTTTTTAAGCAATGTCTAAATAACTGAAAACTGAACTACTAAGCACCTGGTCTACGGAACCTCTACTAATACTATCTGAGTGGACTACTAAGACAGGCCCCAAGTAGCTAGAACTAAAAATAAAACTGAAAAGAAATCTCATGAATCAAAGGAGCCTCGAACAGAGAAGAGGCCTCACCAATAAGCCGCTAGCTGGTAGGTTCTCAACGAAGCGGCTGCTGAGGAACTCTGTCACCTGCGTTTGCATTATAAAATGATGCAGGTCCTAAGGACGTCAGTACATGGAATGTATAATATGTAAGATGGATAAAACATTTAAATCAGAATATCATAATATATCATGAAAGACACAATCGTAATCATAAATGAGTTAACAATAATCATAAGAGTAGTATGCTGAAAATAACATGCTAAAAATTGATAAGTAAAAACTTAGTTTCTTAGCTTGGGGAGTTTCTCTAACCAACAACAACCACTACGAGCTTCGTGGTGATACAACGTCTTGCCCACGCTGCCAATGTCATCCCATATTATGCCGGGGTAGGGGACGAATAACTAGGGGAGTGGATCCATCCCAAAACTGGGCCATCTCAGTGGCTAATGAGAAAAGTACTGTAGTACAATCATATGCTATGCTGGCTACATAGTTTATGAGCTTGAGTAATTCATTCTACTCTCACTCATATCGGTGCTCAATACTATTCCCAAAATACTTTATATAGCTCATATTTAATATATCATAAATTCTTGAAATCTGGCTTTCTTAGGGACTTAGCTTAGCTTACTACTTAGCTTTCTCAACTGAAATCTTTAACATTGCTAAATTAGTATCTTTCATTTACTTTCAACCATACTAGATTTCTAAACTGAAGTACCAAAAAACCTTCAAGAAAATCATTCTTTAACACATCACATACTTAGCTAATATGCAAGATTGATTCAATAAAAGCATTCTTTAACTTGTTTATGGGTGAAAACTAGTTTCGATTTCTGAAAATATTAACAAAATAATTACTTTTGGATGACCTTACAGACCTTGGAAGGAATTTCTTGAGGAGTTGGAGAAATCCTTAAGCCCTGCTATCGTTTCTTGAGTTCATGAGCGTATGTTCTTGAAAGGGTTTGCTTGTTTGAGAGAATGAATGAGGAAATGAATGTTTTTGGGACTAAATACAACTTAAAAGCAGATTAGTTTAGGATATGTGGCATGAATAAGGTCAAAATTATCCTACCCGTCAAAAGAACAAAATTACCCCAAAATTACACTAGTGCGCAATACACAATAATGTTAATTTCAACTTTTTCGCAAATTTTCACTTTTGGTCTAATTTTCTGAAAATGACCAAGTGTGGCTCCGTATCGCGGACCGGACACGGAAGCTTCACTGTTTCTAAATTTTTTTAGGAAAAATAATTCACGTTTTTTTGAGTTTTTGTCGAGTCGAGACCATCTTCCGACTTGATTTTTTGCAGTGATCGCAACTTCAATCTCAGATTTGCAAACTGAACAAGGGAAGGCATGTTATGTGTAAGGTCAATTTTAAGGGTATTTTCATCATTTCATGAGGTATTACAATATCTCCCCTTTGGGATCATTCGTCCTCGAATGATAAAAATACGAACAAAGCTAGCTCAAACCACAAGATTTTCTAACTTAATAAACATAAATCTTTAAGGTAAGAATACGAAGTTTACCTTCAAGATCCTCATTTAGGCCAATGAACAAGTGTGGATACTTGGCCTTCATATCTTCCTCGGCCTTAAATATGGCTTCCTCCACAAATTGGTTCCTCCACAGAACCTTTACCGAAGCAATCTCCTTGGTCCTTAATTTATGAACTTATCGATCCAATATCTACATCGAAATCTCTTTATAAGACAAGTTGTCCCTAATTCTAACACTTTCAATCAAGACAACTAGAGAGTGATCTCCTAAGCACTTCTTAAGCACGGAGATATGAAATACCAAATGTATAACGCTCAACTCCACGGGTAACTTTAGATCGTAAGCAACACTGCCCACTCTTCTCAAAATCCGATATGGCCTAATATATCGTGGACTAAGCTTCCCCTTATTCCCTAATCTCATAACTCCCTTCATTGGAGATACCTTCAAGTACATCCAATTACCTATCTCAAAATTCAAATCTCTTCTTCTAACATCTGTGTAAGACTTTTGTCTGCTCTGACCTGTCTTGAGCCTCTCCTGAATAATCTTCAGTTTTTCCATAGCCTAATAGACTAGATCAGGTCCTATCAATCTTGCCTCACCAACTTCAAACCACCTTATGGGTGATCTATACTTTTCCCATAAAGAGCTTCATATGGTGTCATATGTATACTGGCTTGAAAGATATTATCATAAGAGAACTCAATCAAAGGTAAATGATCATCTCAGTTACCTTTAAATTCTATCATACAATCCCTCAACATATCTTCCAAGGTATGTATTGTTCGCTTTGCTTGCCCATCTGTTTGTGGATGGAAAGTTGTGCTAAGATTCACCTTCGTACCAAGCCCCTTCTGAAAGACTTCCAAAACTATGTTGTAAACTGAGTTCCTCTGTCTGAGATAATGGATATAGGGATCCCATACAGCCAAACAATTTCCTTAAGATAGCGTATGGCATAATCCTCAGTTGTATCAGTCATCTTGATAGGTAGGAAGTGAGTTGACGTGGTCATTCTATCTACTATGACCTATATCAAATCATGCTGTGTACAGGATCGAGGTAACCTGCTACAAAGTCCATATTAATCATCTCCCATTTCCATTCGGGAATCTCTATATTCTGGGCTATACCACAAGGCCTTTGGTTCTTAACCTTAACTTGCTGGCAATTTGGGCACCTAGACACAAACTCTGCAACGTCCTTCTTCATACCACCCCATACATAAACTTCTCGCAAGTATTTATGCATCTTTGTTGCACCAGGGTGGATAAAGTATCTGGAATTATGAGCCTCAGCCACGATCCTATCTCTAAGACTATCAACATTTGGTACACACAACCTGCCTTGATACCTCAGGACGCTATCTTCCCCTTTTAAGAACACTAATACTTTCTGCTTCTGAACATCTTCCTTTATTTGGAGGAGGATGGGATTCCTGTCTTACTTTTCTTTCACTTCTACCACTAAAGAAGACTCTGACCCATTTCTGACAATGGATCCACCATCGTCAGAATCTTCAATCTGCACCACATATGGGCTAGTCTGTAAACCTCTTTAGCTAACTCTTTTCTTTCATCCTCAACATAGGTTGTGCTCCCCATGGTCACCCTTTTAAGAGCATCAGCAACCATATTAGCTTTACCTGGATGATAGAGGATACTCATATCATAGTCTTTTAGCAGCTCCAACCATCTCCTCTGTCTCAAGTTCATCTCCTTTTGGCCAAACATATACTGCAAACTCTTGTGGTCCGTGAATACATCCACGTGCCCACCATATAGATAGTGTCTCCAAATCTTCAAAGAAAATACCACTACAGCAAGCTCAAGATCATGAGTTGGGTAATTCTTTTCATGAAGCTATCTGGAGTCATATGTTATCACCTTGCCTCTCTGCATTAATACACAATCCAAGCCAACTCTAGAAGCATCACAATAAATCACGAAATGATCAACTCCATCTGGTAAGGATAAGATTGGAGTTGTGGTCAACCTAGTCTTCAACTCTTGGAAACTCTCTTCACAAGTTCTGACCATTCGAACTTAGTCTTCTTCTGAGTCAGCTTGGTTAAGGGAGCTGAAATAGAAGAAAACCCCTCTACGAACTGTCTATAGTACCCCGCTATGCCTAAGAAACTCTTTATCTCTATGGGAGTTATGGGCCTTGTCCCATTCTTTACTGCCTCAATCTTTTGGGAATCAACCTTGACACCCTCACCATACACAATGTGCCCCAAAAATGCCACAGACTCTAACCAAAATTCATACTTTGAAAACTTGGCATATAGTTGCCGATCCTTAAGGGTCTGAAGGATAACTCTAAGATGGTCTACATGCTCCTCCTTACCACAGGCGTAGATCAAGATATCATCTATGAATATGACAATAAACATATCTAAGTATGGCCTTAGTACCCTGTTCATAAGATCTATGAAAGTTGATGGTGCATTTGTCAATCCGAAGGACATGACCAAGAACTCATAATAGCCATATAGAGTTCTAAAAGTTGTCTTAGGAATGTATTTCTCTCTAACTTTAAGTTGATGATACCCAGATCTAATATCTATCTTGGAAAAGTAGGTACTACCCTGAAGTTGGTCGAATAAGTCATCCATTCTTGGGAGAGGATACAAGTTTTTAATGGTGATCTTGTTCAACTGACGGTAATCTATGCACATCCGAAAAGAACCGTTCTTTTTATGCACGAAGAGAATAGGAGCACCCCAAGGTGAGAAGTTTGGTCTAATGAATCCCTTATCTAAAAGATCTTTCAGCTGTAACTTTAACTCTTTTAGCTTTGAAGGAGCCATATAGTACGGAGGAATAGATATGGGTTGAGTATCTAGAAGAGTGTCTATCCCAAAGTCTATCTCCCTACCAGGAGGGACTCCGAGAATATCCTCAGGGAAGACTTCTGGGAACTCATTCACTACTAGAATAGACTGAAGAGTTGGTGCCTCGGCACGAGAATCCTGAACTCTAACTAGGTGATATATACACCCCTCTGAGATTAACTTCCTAGCATTGAGATATGATACAAACTAGCTTTTAGGAATGACTGAGTTATCCCTCCACTCTAGGACTGGTTCATTAGGAAACTAAAATTTGATTACTCTAGTTCTGTAATCTATGGAAGCATATCCACCATGAAGTCAATCCATACTTAGGATGACATCAAACTCTACCATATCTAACTCCACCAAATCAGCTATAATAGTCTTATGATAAATGGAGACTGGACAGATCCTATAGATCTTTTGGGCTAAAATGGCCTCTCTCTAGTAGGAGTATAAACACTGAAAGGCTCATAAAGACATTCAGGATTGACCCCAAACTTCACAGTTGTGTATGGGGTGACAAATGACAAAGTGGCTCCTCGGTCTAACAATGCAGAGACATCATAAGTAAAAATTTTAGGCATACCCGCAACCACATCTGGTTTGTTCTCCTGCTCCTGTCTGGTGCCCATAGCATACAAGTAGTTTGTGCCCCCCGCTTGTCCCTACTGTAGCACCCCTGTAAGGTAACTTACCTTGCGAGGTTGAAGAGACTATCTGTGACCTAGTATCTCTTGTATTCTGCTTCCCTATAGGACAATCCTTCAAGAAATTCCCTACCTGACTATATTTAAAACATCCATTCGTGCCCATAAGGAACTCTCTCGGGTGAGACTTACTGCACTTACCACAAGTAGGATAACAGTGTGATCCTAGACCCATGCTACCCTGTGACTGGCTGCCTGGGAACCTACGGTGCTGTGATCCCTGCTCATTTTTGACCCTCAGTGCAGGTGCACTAGCATATGAAGATTCTGGTCCAATTGTCTTAGGCTGGAAAGATGAGTGACCTCCAACTCCAGTCCCTCTCTTACCTGACACTTGGCCTGATGTCTTAGCCTTCTTACTCCTAAGATCCTCCCTATCTTGCATCTTCTACTCCTCTACTTGTTTCACATATGTCATCAAATGGGCTATATCCATAACCCTAATCAATATTGCAGTCCTTCGCTCTCTCTTAGTCTTTCGAGAGAGCCCGGACACGAAGAGATCTATCCTAGTACACATGTCAGCCACCATAGTTGTAGCATAACTGGACAACTGAGTAAACTTGAGACTGTACTCCCACACACTCATATTCTGCTGCTTTAACTTTAGAAACTCTCTTACCTTGGCATTCCTCATCTCCTAGGGAAAGTACTATCCCAGAAAGGCCTCCTCAAACACCACCCAAGTAATAGCTGAAGCATTATCTGCCTTACTCCCTTTCCACTGGTCAAACTAGAGTCTAACTACCTCCTGAAGCCAACTCAACCCGCTCAGCATCAGCTATACGTATCACCTGAAACACCTTATGAAGCTCCTCAATAAAATTCTAAGGATCTTACTTCACTTCAGACCCCCTGAACTCTGTTGGGTTCATATATGCCACAGATGTGAGTAAAGCCATAGCAACAATAGTATTTATATCATTCATGGATGCGGCTAACTGACCATAAGGTAATTGTATGATTTTTCAAGGTAAAAGAGCTTCTCAAAAACTCTCTAACTCTGGTAGTGTCCACCCCATCATTCCTATCTTCTTGGCGACCTCCCTGAGTAGCGACTGCCTGAGCCAAGGTCTGAATGGACTGGCAAAGCTCAGCATTAGTAATATCAACTTGTTGTGTCTGCTCCACAAGCATAACTGGGCCTCTAGGTTCCTCTGGAATTCAACCAGGCTGGTCTGCTCATTCTGGCTAGGCATCCTCTAACCATGACTAGTTTGTTAGCGCTGCGAGGAGGCATGATCTGAAAAATAGCAGAAAGACACGAGTTAGAAGGGACTTCGCAGAGATATGCTCTAAAGCATGAGACAAAGAATAATAAGAAATGATGACACTTCCTAATGTATTGTAGCCTCCCTATTATAGATGTGGTGCACTTTATGCCCATAGTACATACTCTTCTAGACATGGCTCCGTAGACTCCCTAGGATTCTTGAACTCTGTGCTCTGATATAAGTTTGTCACGCCCTAAGTCTACACCCTAGATGTGGCTGGCATTTGAAAATCCTTTCTGGTCCCAAGCGAACCACTTGGCCTGGCTACATACTCAGTGGAAGACTTAATAATGATGGAAAAAGCCATAAAAGCAACAAAGATAAGCTAAAATAGTCTGCATAACTGAATAAGAAATCATTTTAAGTAATGTCTAAATAACTGAAAACTGAACTACTAAGCACCTGGTCTACGGAACCTTTACTAATACTATCTGAGTGGACTACTAAGACAGGCCCCAAGTAGCTAGAACTAAAAATAAAACTGAAAAGAAATCTCATGAATCAAAGGAGCCACGGACAGAGAAGAGGCCTCACCTATAAGCTGCTAGCTGGTAGGTTCTCAATGAAGTGATTGCTGAGGAACTCTGTCACCTATGCCTGCATAATAAACGATGCAGGTCCTAAGGACATCAGTACGTAGAATGTATGGTATTTAAGATGGCCAGAATATTTAAATCAGAATATCATAATATATCATGAAAGACACAATTGTAATCATAAATGAGTTAACAATAATCATAAGACTGGTATGCTGAAAATAACATGTTGAAAACTGATAAGTAAAGACTTAGTTTCTTAGCTTGGAAAGTTTGTCTGACCGATAATGACCACTATGAGCTTCGTGGTGATACAGCGTCTTGCCCACGCTGGCAATGTCATCCCGTACTTTGCCAGGTTAGGGGACGACTAACTAGGGGAATGGATCCATCCCAAAATGGGGCCATCTCAGTGGCTAATAAGGAAGGTACTGTATTACATTCCTATCCTATGCTAGCTACATAGTTTATGATTTTGAGTAATTCATTTTATTCTCACCTATATCGGTGCTCAATACTACTCCCAAAATACTTTATATAGCTCATACTTAATAGATCATAAATTCTTGAAATCTGAGTTTCTTGGGGATTTAGTCCAGCTTATTACCTAGGTTTCTCAACTGAAATCTTTAACATTGGAGAACTAGTATCTTTCATTTACTTTCAACCATACTAGATTTCTAAACTAAAGTACCAAGAAACCTTCAAGAAAATCATTCTTTAACATATCACATACTCAGCTAAAATGCAAGAATGATTCAAGAAAAGCATTCTTTAACTTATTTCAAACTAATCTTTTCTTTTCTGAGATAATATCAAAACTTTTCAAGAACTCAACAATAATAATTCTTGCTCAAGAATGAATATACACTTGATAACAATTCTTTAAAATTGATGATATAGATACCAAAGATAATAATATTCATCAAGAGTCTATGGAATTTGTCATGAAAATTACATATTAACAAAGTTTATCGGAAACTTAGTCTCAATTTTGACTTGAAGATTCATGGGTGAAAACTACTTTGAATTTCTAAAAATATTAGTAAAATAATTACTTTTGGGTGGCCTTGCATACCTTGGAAGGAATTTCTTGAGGAGTTGGAGAAATCCTTAAGCTCTACTATCGTTTCATGAGTTCTTGAGTGTTTGTTCTTGAAAAGGTTCGCTTGGTTGAGAGAATTAATGAGGAAATTAATGTTTTTGGGACTAAATATGACTTAAAAATGGAGTAGTTTAGGATATGGGGTGTGAGAAAGGTCGGAATTGCCCCTCCTCATTAAAAGAATAAAACTGCCTTGAAATTGCACTAGTGCGTGACGCACACTAGTGTTAATTTCAACTTTTTCGCGAATTTTCACTTTTCGTTGAATTTTCTGAAAACGCAAGTGTGGCTCTGCATTCTCTCCGCATCACGAAGTGGACTGAACGCGAAAACCTCACTATTTTTGAATCTTTTTGGGAAAATTTATTCCATTTTTTTGAGTTTTTATCAAGTCGAGACCATCTTCCTGATTTTTCACACTGATCGCAAATTCGATCTCGAATTTGCAAATAGAACTGGGGAAGGCACATTACGCCTAAGGTCAATTTTAAAGGTGTTCTTGTCATTTCACGAGGTGTTATAGTAAAGGTGTTTCTTAATTTCAAACTTCTTATTGTTGTATATATTAGTTTTTAAAAATTTATTCATTGTACTCCCTCTATTTCATGTTAACTTAATTATTAGGGAATTTTTGATGTTTTAAAATAAGTAAATTGTTCACTTTTCAAGGGATGTTTTGAAAATTTTTTCCAATTTTATCCTGCATTAATTAACTTTCTAAGGTTGAGTTTTGTATGAGAAATAAATGATGCACTAAATAAGTGTGTGGAGTTTGGAAAGGGTAAAAATGGAAAAATATGATTAAATTTTATCTTTATTTCTTTTTCTTAATATGTGTGAAATGACCCAATAATTTACTTAATAGGAAAGGGAGGAAGTAAAATACTTGCATCTTGCTTAGAGTTTCCATTTTTTGTTACTAGCAATCTATAGTTATGTTTGAAATTTTGAAGTATATTTTAAGAAGTTGTAAACTTTAAGTTGAGTATAATTTAGAATTTGAAGTTTATATACTTGTTAAATAGAATTTTAGTACTTTTATAATTAGAAATATTCTAGTTATGCACTTTTAACTTGAATTATTATATTTTATGATATTAATTAAATTTCAAGTAGTTATGAATTTTAAGTAGAATATAATTTAGAACTTGGAGTTCCTATACTTATTAAATTAAATTTTAGTACTTTATACTTAGAAACATTTTACGTATACCCTTTAGAAACTTGAATTGTTATATTTTAGGATAACAATTGAATTTTAAGTAGTTGTGAACTTAAAGTTGAATATTATTTAGAACTTTAGTACCTTTTATACTTAGAGAAATTCAACTTATGCCCATTTGAATATAATTTAGAACTTGGAGTTTATATACTTGTTAAATTGAATTTTAGTACTTTTATACTTAGAAAAATTCTACTTTTACACTTTAGAAACTTGAATTATTATATTTTAGCATAAAAAATTGAATTTTAAGTAGTTGTGAACTTAAAGTTGAATATTATTTAGAAGTTTGGTACTTTTTATACTTAGAAAAATTTAACTTATGCTCATTTGAATATAATTTAGAACTTAGTTTATATACTTATTAAATTGAATTTTAGTACTTTTATACTTAGAAAAATTCTACTTATGCCATTTGAAACTTAAATATACTTGAATGTTTTTTGTAGATGGACAATCATTTGTGGAAGTATAACATGTATTGTGAAAATGATGGTCGGCTGAAATCTACATTTATTGACGGTGTTAGAACTTTTATCGATCATGCAATGACACTTGATAGTTTTATGAGAAATCAATTGGTTAGGTGTCCTTGTAGTGCATGTAGGTGCCTAAAGTTCTTTATTCCAGATGAAGTTATTATGCATTTGTATCGTAAGGGATTTAAGCCCAGATATTTCATGTGGGTAGATCACGGAGAGATAGATAGAAAAAATGGTGTATTTTATAACACAATGCCAGTGGATGAATATAATATGCTCGTACCACATGGTCAGATTAGATTTGAACCTGATAGAAATCAACATGATAGAGTTAATGAAATGATCAATTGTCATGACCCAACCCAGGGATCGTGATTAATACCGATTGGGCACCCAAACAAATATTAAACCGGATTTCTATTTATAATATCTAAAAAATTTATCAAAATTTCAGCAGAGGTTTCTCTGTTTTACTAACTAACCACACCTGCAAATAGCGATCCTAGCAAACAGCAAACATCAATATACATATATATGCGGGCTGACAAGGTCACCGCTGCGGTAGAACCGCCCAATAAATGTACCATACATATGAAGTCATACCAAACACAGTATCCCATATCCGCATGTATCCATAGACCTCTACACATATGAACTGAATCATAGGATGGGACAGGGCCCCGTCATACCCTCGAATATACATAAATGCAAAATAGAGAAAACGACTGTACATATATATACCACAAATTTGCTCCTGAGGCAAAGGGAGCACTTCCACGGTACATAGAGATCCTAAGAAGAAGGCTCTCTAACCAGTACGTCGGTACTTGCGGGCATGAACGCAGCCCCTCCCCCCTCTCCCCCGAAGAAAGGGGGTCAGTACGAAAAATGTACCAAATATGTAAAGCGGAAAGTAGAAAATATAAGTGAAAGTAATAATCCAAATAAAATATATAAGTCAAACCTATATGCAAATATCAAAATAATTCTTTATTCAAAATATCAAAATAATGCATATTGGACGAGAACGATGGCGACCTCCAAACTCGCGCCATACCACAGCATAACACCAGAAGTTTTAAATCCCCAAAATCTACAACACAAGTCCCAACTGTAGCATAGGTGAGCCGAGGCGACAGTGCCACACACTCACGTAATAGGATAGGTGAGCCGAGGTGAAGGGGCCACGCACTCACGTATCATAATATGTAAAGGTCATCATGCCCGTTATATAAGTGATCCGAGGCGAAGGGGACACACACTCATGTGGGTCGGGGAAAAGGGGCCAAGTACCCACACGTCATGATACCAACATATCCCAAGCCCAGCTCCTTATGTCTCCAAACTAAGCAAAGTCGGCCCATGGGCAAACCAACCCGCCGTATCCAACTTACTTTGGAATATATATACATACATACATATAGTTATACATATGCACAATATCAATCGGCCCGGGAACCGGTGAACGAAACTAAAATGGCACGAATAGAGTCGTGAGAATCACATGCATAAAAACTAGTTCAAAAAAAATTAGTAATATGCAAAATGTTCATTTTTGAAATCAAGAAGTTATTCATTAATGAATTTTGTCAGAATTGCTCAAATCTACACATAAAGGTGATTTCAAAGGAACTTGCTTAATTTCCCATCATACACATTAGTAAAACAGGCTTCAAAACAATTTTTAAAGTGACTTAGAATTTCTATCAAAAGTTACACGCGTTAGTAATTTCAAAATCATTTGAACCTAAAGTTTTTCCAAACTATTTAACTTTTAGTTAAATGAACACCATTCATGGATTCTAAAGACTCAAAATTTTAGGAATGAACATAGATCCCATTTAGGCTTTTCGTCGAATGTTACGGGCATTTATGCCCTCCAACAATATACATTCTTTCAACATATTCAACCATTTCACACTTTTTACAACTTGCGGGCTCTACATACCTAAGAGTCAAAATATAAATATAATTTTTGTAAAAGTACCAAGGAGTAAACATAGGATATATTTGAACCCAAATTGTGAAGGAATGGGAATTTTTCAAATATAAGACGTTGACCCAACTTAACTAATTCATGCCAAGAGATAGAAATCTTTACATACCTCACTTTCTTTCTCCAACTAACTCCAACAAGACCAATCCACTGTATGCTTCCGGATGTCCAACATCTACACAAATTACGTTAAGCTAACGATTAACAATCATATCGGGTTTTAAACCTTAACTCTCTAGTTCTAAATTTTATCAAAATTTTGGCAGCATCTCCCCTTAAAATATGCTGCTCCGAGAATTCAACTCGGCTCAAATAATCAGTCTACAACAACAACAACAACCTACAACATCAATAAACCTTCTCCGATACCATCATAATATCAAAGCACCACAAAACGCTATTGCGACATAATTGGTAAAATAGGGCAGCGTTTATACAAACACATATCTGCCATATTCAAGCCTTCCTATAAACTCCAAGAACTATAATACATCCCTCCAACGCCCAACGCAAACCCCCAACGCTAAAACATAACGTTACACTTCCCATGGGGCTCCAATTCGAGCTAGCCCTCATGTATACATTCACATAGTTTTCCCAACACTTCTTTCACCCCACAAAGACTATTTCCATGACAAATAAACATAAACACATAACTATAAATCCATATATCATCATATGCAACTTGTCCTCAATTCCAACCCCAAATTCGAAATTCACAATTCAACTAAAAACCAACCCTTTTATTATGTCTTACCTTCACTATAACGCACCCCTAACACACCCACAAGCTTTAATTAACATAAATGAATCTAGAAATTAACATATCTTTCAAGCTCCTTACTAGACCCAAACCTTCCTAGCCATCGAACCAAGCGTTTACTTGACCAACTAATGCCTCTACGCTACTTAGGGGATCCAATATACCAAATTTAAAGCGTCAAATAATCGAAAACTCAAAAAAAAGAATTTTTCCCACTATAGCTGGCCAAGAGCTCCTCTCTAGATGCTCTCAATTTTTTTCTAAGTGTCGAAATCTCTTCTTGTACAAGACATAAGCTCAGACATGTATACAATAATTTAATCTTGAGGACTAAACTTAGAATAAAATTTATATTTGGTCCCAAACTTTACCAAATCGAATCAATTAAGGACTTACGAGTTCTAACTTACGGGGTCTAACATTTCTTTTACAATCTAGCTTAAGACTTGTCAACTTTTACTGTTTTAGGATGACTTTTGGAGTGTGAGGTGAATGATATGAGCTTTCTTAATGAAGAATAATTTACAATTTCATTGTTGCTTCCTTGTGTTGGGTAAGTTTATTCTTCAACATCTTTTATCAAATTCAAATATTCTTTTAAAAAGTTGAAAAACTTTTCAGTATTTGGTCCAGGACACATTTGAGCATTTTCATTCATCTCAAAAAATCTTCCTTTTTTCAAATGTTGCTTCTTTTAATCATAATTATTTTATCTTATCATTATTAAAATAATTTACTGCTTTTTTGTATTTGTAGAAAACTTTTCCTATTGTAGGAGTTTATAATTGTTGTATATCTGCAGAAAACTCCAACTATTTAGGAGTATATATTGCAATTAAGATCCTTAAGTTTAGCTACAGGTCGTTGTTATTTATTGTATTTAAAGCTTGAATTCCTAAAGAATAAAATTATCTTTTGACTACTACTTTCTATCTGATTTTATATGGTATCAAAGCCTCTAACCTCTTACAAGTTTGATTCTTTTTTCTCTCCCCATCTATTGCTGCATCTCAAGAAGTAATCCTTCCAGTTATTGATGCTAGTACTACCAACAACAGTGCTTCTGCTATTTCATTGATTGTTCATGTGGTACAATTCAATTCTTCATCTCGATTATCTATCAAATTGCAAGGTAATCTCAACTTCTTGACTTGGAAAGTATAACCTATGATGCTACTCAATGACCATCAACTCATGGGACATCTTGATGGATCAAAACCAAAACCACCAATGCTTGTTACTGAAGATAACCTTGTGTTGCCAAATCCCAGATATCAAATCTGGTTCTCTCAAGACAAACTAATTTAACAAGAAATGATAGCATCTGCTAGTCCCACCATTGCACTTACTATTGCCACAACTTCATCTGCTATGACAGCCTGAAACTTCTTCACATGACTTACATAAATAAGAGTCACACTCGCAATTTTAGCTTGCGAGATCAATTGTAAAATATCAAGAAAGCCTCTATATCTATTGAAGAATACTTGCAAGAGGTTAAATCTCTGTCTGATGCTCTCAATGTTACTAGATCACCAGTAATATATGATGAACTTATTGTTAACATTCTTAGAGGCCTAGGCACCAAGTATTGTGAAATATCTACCGCCATAAGAGCAAGAGACTCTTCATTGAGTTTTGAATAATTGTTTCACAAGCTCATGTAAGAGTAAGTGTTTCAATTAATTTTGAACTAAATTTATCAGGTAAAAGCTTTGATAAAAGTTTAGTTTTTTGAAAAATTCAGAAAATACATGAATGTGAATTATAACATTCATTGTTACATTATAAGTTCTTGGAAGATACATGACTTCTTTATTGAATTCATGAACTTATATTAAATATAATTTTAATTAAAGTCTTTTGTTTTAAAATATTTATCTTATAAATATTGTTGTTTTTCTTTAAAAAGATATCACCTCAAACAGCAATCAAAAACACTTTCCAATGGAAACACTTGAGTAATATTAATCAAAAGGCGAAATCACTGATTCAAGAATAGAAGAACTTCATTATTGAATGCTAGTTGTTTTGTGGCTTAGTTGAATCCTGAAGATAGAGTTGTCATTTCTTCTTCCATATGTTTGTCAGAGAGACTCCAACTATATTCAAGAAACGTATTATGTGCCTCTATGCCAAACAAGTTCTTATTAAGAATTTCTTGTACTATCACTATTCTTGTTTTAAAAATTTGAAGATAGTTATCTTTATGGCATCCACATCTTTATCTAATTATATTCTATCTTTGCCTTATCCTAATTCTGAAATATTGATGGGAAATACTTTCCCAGATATCATGGAATGATGGAATTCTTTTTAATATGATTGAATTAGAGATATGTTCTTGAGAAATCTTGTCCTGACGCTCCCAATTCTGAGGTAGCATTTGACAAGAGCACAATGCTACTTTGTTTAAAGAACAAATTGCCATGTGGCAAGATAATGATTATTTATGCAGGAATTATATTCTTGGAGAAATGTCTAACAAATACTATGATCAATATTGTATCAAGTTCATATTTGGTAAGGATATTTGGGACGATCTTCAGCTATCTATTTGGTAGAAGAGGTGAGTTAGTTCTAAGACATTTCTTGTTTCAAATTATATGGAGTTCAAAATGATTGATGAGAAGTCAAACACTTAACAAGTACAAGAGTTTCAACTTATAGATAACAAAATTGCTATTTTTGAAATTAGTGTTGATGAAACTTTCATGTTGGTACTATTGACTCAAAACATTTCCCATCTTGGAAAGAATGTAGACGTAAACTCCTACAAAAGAAGGAAGATTTGACTCTTGAATAACTATTGCAAGGCTTGCAAATTGAACAAGAGACACGATATTATGACAATGATACTTTGAAGGAACCCATCATGAAAGATCATTTTAGTGAAGAAAAAATCCACTAAGAAGGAACCTAACAATAAGCAACAATCAAAGGCACAAAAGAATGTGCATTTTAAGCATACTAATTCTAAATTGGATGAATGTTATCGTTATCACAAAATTGGTCATTATGCACCTGATTGTAAAGCTGAAATGAAGAAAGAAAAAGTAAACAACAATAAAAAAATGAACTTGTGGCAATATTCACAAAATCTTTTGCAGTATGAGATCAAGTGGAATAGTGCATAGACACTTGCACAACTCGTGATATATCAAGTGATCAAAATACTTTCACTACTTATGAATTAGTGGGGAAAAATAAAATATTATATAGGAGAAATTTATCCTATGCTAAGGTTGTAGGAAAAGGAACTGTTGAATTGAAATTCACTTCTGGGAGAATGGTCACATTGACAGATGTGTTGCATGTTTCTGATATCGAAAGAACTTGGTATCAGGTACACTTCTTTTGAAGCATGTTTTTAAAATAATTTTTAAAGTAGATAAATTTATTTTGTCTAAAAATAGTATGAAAGGTTAGCCTATAAATGGTATATTCAAACTTAATATTGAAAATAAATGTTTTTCTACTTATGTTGTGGAGTCTCTAGACTTATGGAATGAACGTCTTGGTCATGTGAATTATAGATCAATTCAACCTATGGTGAATATAGATTAATGAAAGATTGTGGAAGGGATCATATTACTAAGTATCTTACTTATAATAACTACAAAATACCAAAAAAGCCTTTTAACACTATTCAAAGGATATGCACACTTTTAGAATTAATCCACACTGATATTTGTGAGATGGATTGTTCATCACATCATGAAAAGAGATATTTTATCACTTTTATTGATGACTCATCAAGGTGTACATCTGTTTTCCAATAGTTAATAAAAGATGAGACGTTTGAGGCTTTTAAAATATATTAAACAGAAGTTGAAAATAAAATGAGTTTGAAGATAAAATCAAAGATTTAAAAAAAGGTAGAGAGAATTTTAAATCATATTCTATTGATCTTTGTGAAAAGGAAGGCACTGAGAAGCAATTAACCATTTCTTATACACTACAACAAAATGGTATTGTAGAAAGAAAAAATAGAACTTTGACAAAACTAGTTAACTTTATGCTTTATGGATCTGTTATGAACGTAAATATATGGGCTAAAGGCTTATTGTCAGCTTGTCATATTTTTAATTGAATTCCTTCCAAGAAATATGATACTTCTCCTTATGAACTTTGGAAGAATTGAAGCCAAATATAAATTACTTAGAAGTATGGGGTTGTTTAGCTCATGTTAGATTACTAGATCAACATATTACTAAGGTTGGCTATAGGAAAATAGATTGTGTATTTCACAAACTAGTAAGGCTTATAGATTCTTAAATCTTGAGACTCCAAGCCCTCAAACACAATTATTGAATAAGTACATGCTAACGTTTTTGAGAATATATTTTCTAAGAAGAAGGAATCTATGGATCCAAATGTAATTTCTTCTATATCTTTAGTTAAAAGGAAAATGATTGAGCCATTGGAAGAATGTGAACCATGATGTAGTCTGAGATCAGCTAAAATAAGAGAGTTTGAACCTGGTTTTCAAGCTTCTTTGGTTAAAAAAGAACTTGAAAGTTATGCTAAAGCAATGTCGTCACATGATGCTCCTTTCTGGCGTGAAGCTGTTGATGATGAAATACATTCTATCTTGTCAAATAATACTTGGATTTTGTCAAATGTTCCTCGTGGATATAAACCAATCAGTTCTAGATGGATTTTTAGGAATAAAATAAAATTAGATTATACTTAGATAAGTATAAAACTCTCTTGGTAGCAAAAGGATTTACTCAAATGAAAGATATTGATTATTTGGATACTTTTGCACCTGAATCTCCAATGACCTCTATTCGACTCCTGGTTACTTTAGTAGCAGTTCATTACTTTAGTAGCAGTTCATAGTCTTGAAAGATATCGAATTGATATAAAGACTACATTTTTGAATGGAGATCTAGATGAAGATGTTTATATGAGACAACTAGAAGGATTTGTCATTCTGGGTCAAGAACATAAAGTTTTTAAGCTTCTTATAACTCCTTATGGATTAAAACAAGCTCTAAAGCAATGGCATGAGAAATTTCGAAATGTTATGATTTATAATGGTTATATAACTAATGGAGATAATATCTGTATATTTGGTAAATTTTAAGAAATATATGGTGTTCTAATTTGTCTTTCTGTAGATGACATATTGATCTTTAAAATTAATGTTAAAAGAGTCAAATAAACAAAATCATTTCTTACTTCTCAAATTGAAAAGAAAGATCTTGGAGAAGCTGATGCGATTATGGGCATTAAAATCCTAAGATCATTAAATGGTTTGGATCTTAATAAATTGAGTTATATTGAGGAGGTTCTGAAGAGGTTTGGTCACTTTAATGATAAACCAGCTCCTACACAATTTTATACAAGCATCAAACTAGTGCGAAATTCATGTGATATTCTTGATCAAATGATATATTCTCAAATCGTTGGGAGTCTTATGTATGTCATGCATTGTACTAGGCTAGATATTGCTTATGTAATCGAAAATTTGAGCAAGTTTACTAGTAATCCTAAAATTAAACATTATAATATTTTAATTTGTGTTTTAAGATATCTGAAGGGAACAATTAATGTTGGCCTACATTATTCTACCTTCCATTAGTTCTTGAAGGCTATATGATGCTACTTGGAATTTTAATCCGAATGACTCTAAACATATTACTACTTGGATTTTTACTTTGGCTGGAGAAATAATCTGCTGAAAATCAATGAACCAGACATGTGTTACTCATTCAACTATGGAGTCAGAATTTATAGTTATGTCTTCTGCTAGAGAAAAAGTTGATTGGCTACGAACAATAATAATGGATATTCCATCATGGAGTAAGCTAATTTCATCTTTAACTATCTACTTTGATAATCACGTTGCTATATTTTGGGCTTGAAGTGATCGCTACAATGGCGAATCGAGAAGAGTTCATCTTAAACACAATCACGTAAGAATATTATTGGATAAAGCATAATAGCACTTCAATATGTGAAGTCCAGATGTAATTTAGTAGATTCTTTGTCTAAAGGGTTAGTTAAAAAGTTAGTGGTGGAAACTTATAATGGGGTGGGAATAAAACCTATTATAAATTAGTTGTACTTTATGATAATCCTACCTAATAATGTAATCTTGAGTTCAAAAGAAAAAATAAGTAAATTTACAATTGTGAAGCAAAACAAAGAAATTCCCATCTTTAACAGAGAAAAAGTAAGTAGATGTGCATGATTGAGATCATATTCTCTTAATAAGTCTATAAACTAATTTGGGTTGGAATGTGTAGGAGTACTCTTGATAGATTTATTGGTACTTTGTTATAAAGGAGGATAAGATTAATTTCTCTTAATTAAATTCATAGAATATTTGGTCGGAGTATGCAAAGTCACTCTTGATGAATTCACCGTACTAAGTGCAAAATGGAGTCCCTTTTGAATAAGATTTTTAACTAAAAAATAGGATTCGGGACACATGGCCATAAGGTATCAAAGGATTTTGATTTTCACATGTGTTGATGATTTTTCTACTTCATTCAATAAACCACTTAGTTCAAGATTCGTTTACTAAGTAGTCAATGATTAGAATGCTCTTCACTAGTTAATGTTTCAAGTCCAAAAGACACCATTATTGATGCATGTTGTTATATTAATGTCTCAAAATATTTTTTGAATTTTCAATGATAAAAATTTCTTGAAACAAGGGGGAAATTGTAAGAGTTAGTGTTTCAATTAATTTTGAAATAAATTCATCCAATAAAAATTTTGATAAAAGTTTGGTTGTTTGAAAAATTCACAAAATACATCAACATGAATATGTATAGGTTCTTTATTGAATTCATGAACCTATATTATATATAATTTTAATTAATTTCTATTGTTTCAAAACTTTTATCTTATAAATAGTGTTATTCTTCTTTGAAAAGATATCACTTCAACAAGCAATCAAAAACACTTTTCCTTGAAAATACTTGAGAGACATTAATCAAAAGGTGAAATTACTGATTCAAGAATATAAGAGAAACATTCTTGAATGCTAATTGTTTTGTGATTAGTTGAATCCTGAAGATAGAGTTATCATTTATTCTTCCGCTAGTTCAAGGGAGAGACTCCAAATATCTTCAAAAAATGTATTAAATGCTCTAAGCCACACAAGTTCTTATTTAGAATTCCTTGTGCTATTATCATTCTTGTTTTAACAGCTCATGCATCATGATCTTTTCCTCAAGCACCAAGATCTCGAGAAGTCATCATCCAATATCACAGTTGTTGTAGCATAGAAGATGAACCAATCACACCAGTCTAACAAGAACAATTGTTCCTTCAACAATCAATAGTAGACCAATCTGCGCCTTGACAGTCTAGCTCTGACAATCAGCAAAACTGAAGATCAAACTCAAGACAATATGTCCATTGCCAATTATGCCAAAAGTTTTGTCACACTACCGATGTATATCATTCAAAATTGCAGAATCATTTTGAAGCTAAGGCCAACTTTGCTTCTAGTTCACAGTCAATAGAAAACCCTTGAGTTCTAGATTCTGGTATGACTCATCATGTCACAATTGAACCTCACAATCTTTAAAAGTATAACGGTAAAAAGGAAATATCCATGGATGATAGTAAAACCATTTCTATTGCTCATATTGGTTCAACTTAGATACAAGCATCTAATTCTACTTTAAAGCTTTATAACACTCTATGTGCTCAATCAATTAAAAAGAATCTTATTTGTTAGAACCCATAACTTAACTTAAACCCCGAAAGTCCTTAATTGGTTTGATTTAATAAAGTTTGGGACCGAATGC
>JAOTQJ010000001.1:5726896-5756596 GCA_025642045.1 Solanum sejunctum | reverse complement strand
CCCACCACAAATTATGCTTAAGGACTAAACTTAAAAGAAATTTTACGTTTGGTCCCAAACTTTATTAAATCGAACCAATTAAAGACTTTCAGGGTTTAAGTTAAGTTTCGGGTTCTAACACACATAATTATTTTGCACATCCTCACAAATAAAGTGAGTTATTTCTAATTTTCACATATCATTGATAAACTAATGACAGAATAAAAAAAGAAGAGAATAGTACTTTCTCCGTTTCAATGGAATGATCTACTTTTATTTTATAATCAGTTTCAAAAAGAATGATTTTTTTTTGCGATACTTTAATTTCAACTTTCCACTTGATATGTTTAAGGCCACAAGATGAAAGGACATTTTGGTATATTTAACATAATGTTAGTTTAGGATTGCAAGTAAATTAGCCACGGTTTAACGTTCCATGGCATCATTAATCTAGCTACGACTATGCGTATATATCAACTACATTTGAACGTGGCAATGTTAAGATTCTTCTTTGTTAAAGAGGTACAATTATTTCTGTGCAATTTATGGTACCAATACATTGATTGAGCAACAATTTTGGCTAAAAATGCAGTTAGCTGGGCCAACTCGACCAACTTGGGGGGTCTCAATCAAACTTCATAGAGAGGTCTTATTTTTTTAATTGACATATATAAATTGAACGATTATAGCATATATACTCAGTGCAATTTTACAAATGAGCTCTAGAAAAGTAGGATATACAAGGACATTTCATCGACTAAAAATGCAAGCAATGTAAATTTTCAATCAAAAATATGTTAAGAAAAATTTGCAAAGAAATTGTATGCTTTGAGGCACGAAAGATCACTATCTTTCAAGAGTCATTACCTATATTGTTTCAGGGATTAACTATAATGACCTCAAAAGTCATTTTTGATATTTTTGATGAAACTGCTATTTTGCCATTTTCAAAAGTTGCTTTGAGTCATTTTTGGATGAGTTGATAAGTAAAATTTTGAAAACCTTGTGAAAAGTTGGATTTTACCAAAGATTTTTTTTTTTTAAAGGCTTAAAGTTTGAAATTTTGAATTTTGAGGTCATCTTGAGTTTCGGATGTTGGAATGCAATTTTATTGACCCCATTAGCTTCAGAATGCGGAATTTGGACTAGGAGAACTGACAGAACTGAATTTAGAGTTAAAACAGAGATTTTGGACCCAAAGTTGCATTTTTAGTCGAATTTGTATCATAGTTTGACTTTGGTCAACATTCGAAGTTTGAAAGCTATAATGCAAATTTCGATGGGTCCATCGAGCCCGAAATGTCATTTTCGATAAGATTGCATATTTTGTTCATATTTATAAGGTCCTGAATGTGTTTCGGGGGTCAAAAACATGTTTTGGAAGGTGCTAGTGCAAGTTCACCATGATCAACAATCCCTTTTTCTTTTCTTTTATTTGTTGAAAATACCTCTTCATTAATTTAGCTATGGATTTATGTTACGTGTGGTCCAATTTATAGCATAGAGAATAATCTAGAAAAGTCTTGAAGGATCTAGACATGTGTGAAATTCTCTAAAAAAGTCTAGAAGATTCTAGAGACGTGTGGAATTTTCTAGAGAAGCCTGGAAGGTTCTAGACTTGTGTGGATCTTGAAGGAGGAACCTCAAAGGGTCCAGAGCATTCAAAATAGGTGTAAAAAATTCTTACACCTTCTAAATGTCTAAGATATTTTGGTAGAGGTTTCTACAGATTTATTTGTAGCCATTGGATCAAATTGATCCTAGCCATCCATTGAGGAGGTGGAGTAGTATATATCACTCCCCATGGCATTCATTTTGTAACCATCAAAGAATCCAAAATCAAGAAGCAAAACATCAATACAAAGAGCTTCCTTTTATAATCACTTTCCATACTCTTTCATATTCTCCTTTACACACATTTCTTATTTATATTGTGAGAGTTTGTTACTTTTCTTACTATCTTAATGCTTGGTATATTATAATACTTTCATAATATTCATATTATCCATATTGTGTGTGTTCCTCATTTGTTATTTATGTTGCATCCATTCTTCCATATTCTCAAATTTCTCACCCTATACACACTTTCGCTCTCGCTCCGCTCCCAACACTTTACGTATATATCAGCCATGTTTGAGCCGTGGCAATGTTAAGAGTCTTTTTTGTTTGAAAAAATACAATTATTTCCATGCGATTTCGGGTATCAATACATCCATTGAGCAACAATTTTGGCTATACCTCATTCTCTTTTCAGTTGTTCCAAACTGATTTATCTAGACCTTTCTTGTAACAGACTAAGTGGTTTGATTCCAAACTCTCTCGGATATTTGACACAGCTAAAGTATCTAGGCGTGGGAGGGAACTATTTAATGAGTGACTCTACGTCGAGCTTCTTTGCATCCTTATCAAATTGTCGAGAATTAGAATTGCTCGATGTATCTTTGAACCCGCTGTATGTTGAGGTTCCAGTTGTCATTTGGAAATCTCTCACTTGTCAAGTTAATGGTTGTTGAATTTGGAATCAAAGGGGAAATTCCTAAAGGAATTGGGAACTTAAGCAACTTAATAGATCTCGATCTCTCTGGAAATAGTTTGAATGGATCAATTCCTGCAACAATGAGCAACTAGAGGTTCCTTCAGAGCTTTAAGTTGAGTGGCAACAGACTTTCTGGATTTATCGGAGACAGTCTATGTAAATTGCACAACTTGGGACATATCCATTTAGTTCAAATTATCTTTTAGGATCTTTTCCTAATTGTTCCGGGAACTTAACTTCCCTTCATGAGATATTTCTAGGTTCCAACAAGTTGCTTTCAAACATTCCACCAGTTTTAGGAAACATCGAAAATCTCCTAAACCTTGATTTATCCTTGAAAAACTTGAATGGATCTTTACCTCCAGAAATTGGAAGTCCAAATGCTATAATACATATGGATCTGTCAACGAATACACTCTCAAATAGCATTCCGAAAGAAATTGGTAGCTTGCAAAACCCGATACACCTTTCTTTGATTGACAACAAACTGCAATTCCTAGCTCAATGAGCAGCATGTCAGCTTTGGAATTTCTAGACCTTTCTCATAACGATGTTTCAGGATTAATTCCCAAGTCTTTGGAGAAACTCCTAAATCTCAAGTATTGCAACGTTTCATTGAACAATTTGGTTGGTGAAATCCCCACGAGCGGTCCTTTCAAGAGCCTCTCCAGTCAGTCTTTCATGTTCAATGAAGCATTGTGTGGTTCACCAAGATTTCGTGTTCCGCCATGCCATAGTAGCACTTCAAAGCATAGATCCAAGAGAAAAAAGGTGCTTGTTTTAATTCTACCAGTTGGAATTGCGCTTGTCTTAGTCTCCATCGCCTTTGCATTTGTGTGGATAAAGTATATAAGAGGAAAAAAAACTGATCCTCAGCAAGCAGTTGATTCATCCTCTTTCATCTCAACTACAGGAAGAATTTCATACTATGAATTGCTCCAAGCAACGGATTCACTCAACCAGAACAATTTGATTGGTTACAGAAGTTTCGGCTCTGTTTACAGAGGCATCCTCAGGGATGGGACTTCCATTGCAGCTAAAGTGTTTAACTGCAACTGCAAGCGGCATTTAGGATTTCGATACAGAATGCCAAGTTTTGCGCAATCTTTTCCATAGGAATCTCACCAAAGTCATCACCAGTTATTCCAATCTTGAATTTAAGGCATTGGTACTCGAGTACATGCCCAATGGGAGCCTTGAAAAGTGGTTATATTCACACAACTACTCTTAGACATCAAGCATAGGTTGAGTATAATGATAGATGTGACATGTGCATTAGAATATCTCCACCATGGCTGCTCATTGCCCTTGATTCACTGTCATTTGAAGCCTATTAACGTACTAAAACTTCGGCAACATTGGGTTATATAGCACCAGGTAAGTGATCTTAATTAATTGCTTTTGAATAATCTCTAAATGTGATGTTTATAGTTATGGGATCATGTTGATGGAAACATTTACAAGGACAAAGCCTAGTAGTGCGACGTTTGATAGAGATCTTAGCTTAAAGCAATGGGTGAGCAATTCACTCCCAAATGTAATAATGGAAGTTGTCGACACCAACTTAATAACGCCACAAGACAATCACTTGGAGAAAACATGAGATTGTGTGGTATCCATCATGAGAGTAGCAATAGATTGTTGTGTTGAATCTCCTAAAGGAAGGATTGACATGAAAGATGTTGTAGCGAGGTTAAACACTATCAAGATTTAACTTCTTGAATGTTGAACAAGTTCTTATAAGAAACTTTTTTTCTGAATTTTCTCGTGTGTAACCAATGCTTGCAATAACATTTAGCCTACAAATAGGCTATAGTTTTGCATCTTTCATCACAACGAGAACAAACATTAGAAAATCTTTCATATCAACATAGAGGACAAATATTATGTATGCCTTTCCCATCTTGATTTTATGAAGTGGTTTTAGTCTAATTCCTCATTATCTTAGTTTATGTTCCCTTTTATGGTTAATAGAAGTTAATATATATGACTTGGTATAAAAGATATGTATAATATGTCCCGATTCCTCATAGGGTGCTCTATTACTGTCTTCATCTCTTAAGTCAATTTCATTTTTCTTCAATTGCTTTTGGATTGCTCTTGTTGGGAAAAAATAAAACCCTTCTCTCCTAAACTTCAAGATCTCCACCCCTTTTGCAAAAAGGAGAAAAATTGAAAAATAAAACAACACAAGAATTTATCGTTTAAAACCCAAAACCGGGAAAAACCACAACCGTTGTCAAAAGACAACAACCAACCACTATGTGAAAATTTTTTACAATCACATAAAACCTCAGTACATTATCCTAACAACAATGTTACAAATGTATTTGGTTTGGTACATTTGAAAACATAACTTAAGCTCCCTTATATAGGCAAGCCTCCAAGCTACTCTTCAATAATTTTCCAATATGGGATAATGACCCTTTTCATTTTTAAGCAAAATCCTAACAAACTCCAGCTTGATTAAAAATGATCATAGCAGCAGCTATCCGCGATACTCCACATTGCTGAACACCTGTCATACTCCACCATAAAGAGTATCGCTACTTAGAATAAATCATTCTAAGAATTTCCACTTCGGCTCATATCGAAAAATACTTTGCTGATTATTATGGTGCAACCTTCACTATTGGCTCTTCGTGGAAGTCCATCAGCCATCGACATAATTATTTCATCACACACCTTGCATTCCTACCACACCAATGCCCATGTGTAATTCCGCTATTAATTTCACATCCCACATCATGGCAAATAGCAGCATATCAGAAGGATGTACATGTCTTTGGGTCACATAAGGTCATGTGGGTCCCTATCAAAGACCGCATTAACAGCATTACTTGACTTGGAGCCTGTAGCCAAACCTGCTTCACAGTCCCTCTTCAGGGCCTTGTGTAGACCTGGTTGAATCAATATATCCCTGACTTGAACTTACCACAAGCCAAATTTGATTCTTCCATCAAATTTCTTAATGTCAAACTTGATGCTTCCCATTGTAAACGTATCGCTGACCAATCTCCGAGAATGGAAAAAAGACACTTGCTTAGAACCTTGTGGCTCGGGAACAGCACACCAGGTAAGTTCCCAGGAAAGAGAGGTGGGTCCGGCTTGACCACTTAAATACCAAGTCTTTCCTAATCAGAGCTTACCTAGACATGTACCTCCACATTACCAGACTTAGAATTCTAACCACTAGAATTCACCACAAGCCTCGATACTCCAATTGCACCAACTTCCCCTCCTACAAGCTTCTTGAACCAGAAAATCTTTTCTGAGGTGGAAGATTAGCCAAAGCTGCGACCACAGAGCATACTAAGATTCTCCCCTCAAGCTAGGCGACCTTGCTCTGATACCACTTGTTGGAAAAAAATAAAACTCTTCTCCCCTAAACCTCAAGATCTCCGCCCCTTTTGCAAAAAGGAAAAAAAATTGAGAAATAAAACAACACAAGAATTTAACATGAAAAACCCAAAATCAAGAAAAACCACAACCATTGTCAAAAGACAACAACTAATCACTATGTGAAAATTTTTTAACAACAATGTTAGAAATGTATTTGGTTTGATACATTTGAAAACATAACTTAATCTCCCTTATATAGGCAAGCCTCCAAACTACTCTTCAATAATTTTTCAATGTGGGATAATGATTCTTTTCCTTTTTAAACAAAATCTTAACACCTCTTAATAATTATTTTGTCCTGGTTTCAACTTTCTTTATGACTTCATCTCGAGTCTTACTCTATTACTCTTGCAGGTTAAGAACAAGTGGACAACTAATATGGGGTAGAAAAAGTACTATATTAATAAAATAAAATTATACAAAAGAAATTGTGATAAAAGAATAGTTCGTTATGTTTGAGTCTCAAAATCTAAATGTTAGGACAAAAAGGAAAACAGACTCGTAAACCTAAGTAGTGAGTGTAGTTGGCAGTTAGAACTCAAAAGAAGTTCCAGTAATAAATGTTGTTGCTTTGTTAATCTGTTTCAATCGGCGAAAAGACCCTTTGAATAAAAACCAAACTCTGTTTCCCAAACAAAAGGCCAAGGATGAAACTTTTCGTCAAATAACATTAATTACACAACCATCAACCTTCATCTATATACCTAATACAACCCAATACTGGCCATCTAACATGTGTATGTAAGACAAAATTAAAAGCTGCTACTTTTGTTCTCTGCTCTTATATATATGACGAAACAAAAATCCATTTTCCAGAAGATCACTTATAACAATGGAGTCCGTAATTAGAAAGAGAAAACCGGGTCTGAAACCAATTGAAACTAACGGTAAAGTCATGGAAGCATCTGAAGAAGAGCCCTTGAGCCCGTCAGCAAGGCTATTTCACGAGCCCAACTTCAATGTGCACGTTCTAGCTATTATGGGCATCAAAACAAAAATCAATACTCAGCGAGCTCCTAGAGAGCATTTGGCTCAAACTTTGCTTAAGCATCCTCGTTTCTCCAGCGTGCAGGTATCAATGCAATAGCTGAATGTTAAATTTGATTTTTCCAATGATCTATTTTTGTCGATAGAGCAAATCCACATTGCATGTTTTATAAGACGACAAAATAAAAAAATAATCTTTAGTTTAATGCCACAAGATTCAAAAGTTTTCTTTTTACCTTTTTAACCATGTTTCATTCCTTGCAGGTGGTTGATGAGGAAAAAGGTGGAGAAATGAAATGGGTGCGGACAAAGGTGGACGTAGATCAGCACATTGTGGTACCACAAATTGATGAACAAAACCTTCAGGAACCACCAGACAAATTTGTGGAGAACTATATTCAGAATCTTAGCAAAACCACTCTTGACAAATCGAAACCTATGTGGGAACTCCATCTTCTTAACATCAAAACATCTGACGCTGAGGCTATTGCCATTTTCCGAATCCACCATTCACTTGGAGATGGCACCTCTCTTCTTTCCCTTCTGTTGGCGTGTACCCGCCAAACTGCTGATCCAAATAAAGTTCCAACTATTCCTGGAAATAAAAAAAGGCTTACTAATTCCTCAAAGCATTCCACTAAGGGATTCCGGCGATATGTTACAAAAATATGGTCTTTTATGAAATTGTTTTGGTACACAATAGTGGATGTATTGATGTTTATGGCTACGACTATGTTCTTGAAGGACACAACAACACCGATTAAGGGTAGCCCTGGTTCTGAATTTAATCCTAGGCGACTTGCTTACATGACAGTAAGTCTTGACGACATGAAACTGGTGAAAAATGCACTGAATATGGTAAGTCCAACCAAATTAATTCTATGTACGTTGTAGGAACGTCCTTCTCTTCAATTTTGAAATGTAGATGTTAATTTTTGTTTGATGTTGTTATTGGACTTTGTGATTTCTTGCACAGACAGTAACTGATGTCGCTTTAGGAATAACACAAGCTGGTTTATCTATCTATCTTAATAGGAGATATGGTAAGTTTCTAACGGCATTTTTGTTCAATTTTAGACCAAACTTTCCGTTGAGGTTATTTTTGTTCAGTTTCACATTGTTTAAAAGGGCATTTTTGATTCGTTTACGATTTTATTACGGTTTTTGCAGGTGAGGGCAAGAAAGACAGGGGAGCAACAGAGAAACACAATAATCTTCCGAAGAACATTAGACTCAGATCAACTATACTTATGAACCTAAGACCGGCAGTTGGAATTCAGGTGATGGCATTGATTAAAATTTTAAATAGCAGTTAAATCGTCTTAGCTTATGTACTTTAAAATGAAGTAATTAACATTTGTTTTGGGCTTCCCTTCATTTAATTAACTAACAAATAGGCTTTAGCTGATATGATGGAGAAAGAGACTGAGGCAAAGTGGGGGAATTGGATTGGTTTTGTTCTTCTACCATTTAAAATTGCATTACGAGATGACCCGTTAGATTATATCAGAGAAGCTAAGGCAACTATTGATCGAAAGAAAAACTCTCTTGAAGCTATCTTCACATTTTCCATTTCGGAATTAGCACTCAAAATTTTTGGGATTAAGGTAATTAACGACATCTCACGACTAATGTTCATTCTTAAGTCTTGATCCTACATATGAGATCTCTTCATTGCAAGATTTGACCCTGTTACAGACATCAAGTTCGATATCACACAAAATTATGACCAATACAACAATGTGCTTTTCCTGTTTGAGTGGTCCACAAGAAGAAATTGGCTTCTATGGGCACCCTTTGGCGTATATTGCACCCGGTTCTTATGGTCAACCTCATGTAAGTATTTTACTCATACTAATTTCAAGTTCTTGCTTCTCTTTTTTGTCGGCTTCAAGTTCGATAAGCCCAAATCTTAATTTCAGGCATTGATGATTAATTGTCAAAGCTATGTAGACAAGATGACTTTTGTTCTATCAGTAAATGAAAGCGTGATTCCTGATCCACATCAACTTTTAGACGATCTTGAACAATCTCTAAAGCTAATTAAAGATGCTGTGGTCCATAAAGGTCTTTACAATGACTAGAAAATGATGTTTGACAACATATACCATAATGTTTAGTTTGCGCTTCTAGTGTTATGGCTCAAATGTAACCGTTCTTTTTCTTGCAAGGAAGTATCTTGTTGATGATAATATACCCAGTGTGATGTTACTTATCAATGTCATGATAATCATTTATATTATGCTCAACTTATGACCATTTGAATCAATGACGGATCGAGGAATTTTCTTTAGGGAATTCGAAAAATAAAAATATAATGTTTTGAGATTTCAATAACATTGTGGACTGTATTCCACAATCGCAAAACTGAGATCCCCGGAAAGTAACCGAAAGGTGCAAATCAAGCTCTCATATTGCAATAAATCACAAACACCAAAAACTAAAACAAGGTATGAATTATCTGTAAGTAGGGATTGCTTCTTCCTCTACATCTCACGACATCACATCATTCTAATTGTACTCCAGTTATTGAGAAACTACGAGAAAAGGACTAAAATAGTCCATTATCTTTGGGCTTGGACTCAAAGTCATCCATGTTCTTTTACTTGCATCACTAATAATACACAATGTTTACGAGAAAAGGACTAGAATAGTCCATTATCTTTGGGCTTGGACTCAAAGTCATCTATGTTCTTTTGCTTGGAGCATTAATAGTACACAATATTTACTACAGTGATGCACTTTTGGTCATCCTCCAAGTTTTTTCTTAATTTTAACAGAATGTGTTCGGCTTTGAATGCAAAATATGATTTTCCAGTAACCTAGATAACATGATAAATGTCATTAATAACCAATAAATTTTGCAAATTTTTTCACACCAGTATATCCATATTTTGAAGATATAATTCTTTTACCGGCAACATTCTATTAAAATTTAACAAAAAAATTGGAGAATGACCAAAAGTATACCATTGTAGTAAACATCACGTACTATTAGTTCTTCAAGCAAAAGAACATGGATGACTTTGAGTCCAAATCCAAAGATAATGGACCGTTTTAGTCCTTTTATCTTAAACATTGTGTACTATTAGTGCTTCAAACAAAAGAATATGGATGATTTTGAGTCCAAGCTCAAAGATAATGAACTATTTTAGTCCTTTTCTCGAGGAACTACTATTACTTTTGCAAACTTAATCAAATGGAGAAACAGAGACTTAAGATAAAGAGAAGATGGAAAATCAAAATCCTGGCAATGTTATAGTTGAGTGCAGCAGAAAAAGAGAAATATGTTAGTGAGAAAAAGGAATCCTATTTGGAGATCTATATGGAGCATTTTTACAATAATGGAGAAATTAGTATAAAACATAAATATAGAGTTGTTATGTTGAGGGAAGGGAACTTAATTGCTATTAAATAGGACTTGAAAAACACCCATGACTGGTATGTTTAAGAGAGGGTAGTTAATTGTTATTAAGATAGAATTTAACACTCAATAACCATTTACATTGAAGGTAAATACTACTCTAAAAGGGGGTTGTTAAACTTCAAAACATAGCCTGAACGTGTATTGAACATTAAAATAGGAGTTAATCCCTGTATTGTAGCATATAAATAAGGTATTAAGGAGTGAGTAAATTGACCATTAAAAGACTAAAGAGGGGACTGGAAATGTGGTTTGAGGAACAGAGAATTTGAAAAGGGAACTTTAATTATTTTATTACTATTTCCTTAGTAATTAAATACATAAATTTGTGTCATTTAATTATTTCATTATTTCATTAATAAGTAAATTCATAGTTTGTGTCCTTTTTTTTAGAAGCCGGATAAAATGATAATTCAACTTTAAGGATTGGAGCTTCCCACTTTTAATAATACTAGATAGTGACCAATCATAGACAATCCAATCCAATCCAGTCTAATCAAATCAGAGTACTATCAGGACCTATTTGGGAGTCTTTATAACCAACAACCATCATGTATGAGTTGATGATGATACAACAAAGCGGTGTAATTGTCCACCCATCCAATATCTTGCCAGGGAAAGGGACACTCAATAATCAATCAAGCTTCTTTAAGGACTTTAGAGGTATGACCCTTATCAATCATCCCATATTGGCAGCATAGTTATTGAGTTTGAGTTGGACTTACTATTACTTAATTTGATGCTCAATACTCCTCCCAAGACTTAACGCGCATAAAACAATCAATCCAATCAATGAGTCTTTTAAGAACTCTTATCAATCTATGAACAATCAAGCCTTTCGGCCTATCAATCATCCAATCAGTTTTTCAATCACGTCTTTCAAGAGTGATTTAGAAAATCCTTATGAATACCAATCAATATAGACCAATCATTGAGTCAATTATGAAGACTCTCAAGACCATCAAGTTTTATTAACATTATCATCATACTTAATAACAATCATATTGTTAAGGCTCTAGACTCAATTTCTAGGTTCATTCATGCAATCTTTTATGAAGTAACACATAGGATTTATGAAATAAATTATGTAAAAGTATGTGTTCAGTAAATCAAGTTGATTATAATCATCAACATATAAGAATATAATATATATATATATATATATATTACAAGAAAGCATCCAAAGAAACATGCATGGACACTCAATACTTCCGCAATCATTCTATTACCATCAATGGAGGCACATAAAAGAACAATTTAATGCTTTAGTTATCTTTACATACCTGAGATGAAGGTAGATAATCAACACGACAAGATTCTATCTTGAATTACCTGAATCCTAGCTCTTTTCTCCTTTCTTTAGTTCTAGGTCTTTAGTTAGGTGCAACACCCGGCGAAATACCAAAATTCCCCTAGAATGGAATCATACGCTTAACACGTCTTACCAAGCTCATATGAAAACTTTGAGACCAAATTTTGCGATCAGCACGAAAGACTAGGTGGGAAAGTGGTCTCAACCCGATTTTAGAGTAACCGAATCGAAAAATAATATTTTAATCCGAAAACCAAGACAGTGAGGGTGAGCATTGGGGCTGCAATGTATGCTTCTTATGGACCCACACTTATATTTTCTTTTTCTTTTTTCAATTTTTGATGAGGATTAGATTCCAAAACATAGGTACGCGACTAGTCCGCATCACAGACATGTTCCACTGGCCTGTTCCACCGAAGTTCAAAATTTTAAATCTTTTGAGGGGCATTCTAAACTTTGTCCAACCCTTCTGAAACTCAAAAAATGATCAATTTAGGTTGTTTTGATGAGTAAATAGGATCTAAAACCCCATTCTAAGTCCTTCTTCATAGCACTTGAAAGTTAGGGCTTGAGAGAGAAGAAAAAAGAACGTGAGATTGGAGAATTCAAGGAGAATTCTTGATGGGTTATTGAAGAGCTTTATCCCATGGTATGTAAGGCTAAACTAAAAAGCATGAGATTGTTGTATCATGTGCCCCATAGATGGTCTTAGATGAGAGTTAAAGGTCCTTGAGTATATATGCGTGAATCCTGATTATTGTCTTGAAAAATTATGTTTTCTTTCATGTATATTCATATATTGATGATCATCATAAACTTATTTCTTGAATTAAATATTTTTCTTGAGATATTGCATAAGCCTACATGATAGTTTTAAAAGCAAGCATGAATGGGGATAGGATTGAGTCTAGAGCCTTGATGGAGAACATAGATTATGATGGTGATTGTAATTATGAGGTGAGATGATGATAGGTTGATAGCATGTGAGGGTCCATAAGTCTTCCCAAATGAACTATAGCGATTTGTCTATTCGGTTGTTTCCTACTAATTATTCTAAGCCTTGAGCTATTGATTAAAATATTGATTGATGAGATGATTAGAGTTTCTACGAGACTGATTGAAAGATTGTGCCTCCATGTGGCTGATTGAGATGATTGGATTGAGATAGTTTAATTGGATGGATTATTTTATAAGCATTGAGTCATAGGAGGTGTATCGAGCACCAAAAGAGTAAGATTCAACCCAAATCACACTTGTCAAACTACATAGCAGAGCTTAGGTGAGGATTAGGACAACCACATCATATTTTGTTGAGGTCCTCTCTGATTAGAAGTCTCTGAAATCAATAGAGGACTTATAGATCTTCTTTCTCTATTTGGACTTGTCCTTATGGTTTCAATTCGTTCTCTACCTGACAAGTACAGAATGGTTGTGGCAACATAAATGTGATTATTGTACAATCACTGGCTCATAAGTGATTATTTTCAGATAAGAGAAACTCCCAAAATGTTCCCACCTTGAGTACTCTGAGACAAGATGAGATGAGTTGAGATAAGTCATTTTGAGACGAGTCTAAATTGATTGATGAGTTAATTAGTTGATGGATCATATGTCTACTCTTTATTCTTGCTTTAGACAGACATTTGACATATTGATTGGTTTCTATATTTAGTTGATTGATATTTCTCTATTGTTCTACCTTATGTAGATACATAGGATAGTGATCATAAGCAGATGCATTGTTGAGGATCTTTGGACATTCAGTGGATTGGTGAGCCTCTCCTATTTCGGAGGATTCATTTACTTTATTTTCATCATACTTTAGAGTTAGAGTTACTTAGCTTTTATTTTGATTTAGGTAGCTATAGGTCTATCATTGGTACCACCTAATAGTGATAAAGACTTCATAGACTAGAGTCGGATGTTGATGTTGGAACTTATAAGCTAGTTTCTTTCTATTGGCCTTTTATTATATTATTATTTGAGGCTAGATGATGAGATGTCCCCATTTATTTCCTTATTTCTTCCACTGATGAGTAGAATGTATGAATGAATGAATGTGATGAGGCCAAGTGATTCACTTGGGGACTAGTAATAGTCTCTGGGTGCCGGCCACGTCTTGGGTCTCCTCTCGGGGCATGACAAACTTGGATCAGAGCATAAGTTCAAGTGTCCTAGGGAGTCTATAACGCCATGTAGGAACATATTTATCATTGTGAGGGCCCTACTTCTATAAATTAGGGACTATTGACATTTAGGTAAAGTTTTCCTTCTTTTAGATTTTGAATCGTGGGTAGATCTAATTATTAAGAAATCTACGATGATTCATGCATTGCTCTAAACCTTTTGACTATGTCTCATCTATGAGGTGATAGAGACAGTAATGATCCAACTCTTACCAATGAGATCTCTTGCAATAAATAATCAAAATGGTAGAGAGACTGCACCAAGCTTAAGAGAAGCCGACTAGTGTGATAAGTTGATTAACTAGAAAGAGTGCACTATTACTCACATGAATCTTGCATTGGGTTAGCTCTAGATATACCCCGACCTTCATATTCAAAACTTGTTTCTGATGTTACCTAAGAGAGAGAATATTATGTCTCTAAAGAGTTTAATTCTATCACCTAAGAGTGAGATGTGAGGTTTTATAAACCCTGAGTAGAATTGAATCATCCTAGAGTTAAAAGGATGATGATGAAAAGAGAGGGACGAGATAGCAAGAGTGATGGTTGATTGAGGCTTGTGCTTAAAGTTATGTACCTATTAGGTAAGTAGGTGATGTGTTTATTGTCATAAGTTTGATGAAAGTGTAGTAAGTACCTATGATTTCATAATGAGATATAGAGGAAGAGTTATTGTTAGAATGTGATATACTGTGCTCAAACTAGAAGGAAGTTTATGAAGTGTAGATGTTGAATAGGGGAAGGGAGTGCTTTCAATGTGATAGATCTAAATTAGGCTTGTGATATTTAAGTGTGGGTTCATGAGATTCATTGAGTTGTAAACCTTAGTCAGATAAGGAGATATGACTGAATAGGTGACTGGTACTAAGTTGTAAGGAAAGTGATGCTATGGGCAGAGTACAAGTGCCCCTTAGGTAAAAAGAGTGAAACAAGGATAGCTCAATAGATAAGAAGAGACTTGAGATGTGTATCTATGATTGCATAAAGATGAGTGAAGATCTAAGATATGATGACTATAACAATCTAGATAGTGTATTTGAGTTATCAATGTGGAGTCGGCTGATGTGAGCATTCCTTGTCAGCCCGAGCAACTAAGTTGATTGGGGTATATGGATAGATGATAATGAGTTTTTCCCTTATAGTCTAAGTCTCATACAAATGAGTTTATGAGAGCACAAAAGTTGAGCATTAGCAAGAAAAAGAAGATGTTAGATTGTAAGAGTTGTGGGAAGTGGTTATGTATGCCACTAAGAGAAGCAAATATATAGAGAGATAGCCATAGATAAGAGGAAGTTGGGAGTGGTATCTTTGAAGAGACTCTTAGTGGCTAATTTACTATACAACAACAGAATGATAGAAGAGTTTAAGAAATTCTTATGGATAGTAATTCCCTAATCGTGTAGATATATGTATGTATAACTTAGAAAGGTGAATTGATTTGCAAACTTGAAGAGACGATCCTTGATCTAAAGGGGAGATGTCGTGAGAAATAAAAGTAGATCTTGAGTTTGATAGAGATGGACTGATCAAGATGAGACATTATTTCCTTGCCATAACATATGTTCCTTATTCTTCCATTGCGGTAAGCTCTATTCACATCTGGTATACAACTGTCATGCCAATGGCCTTGTCCTATATACCACTTGTTGATTATTATTCAAGTTGAGTTATGATGATGAAAAACGATGAGTTCATTCATTAATTTTGATCTTATCCCATGGATCTAAGTGTTTCCACCCTTATGTTGAATGAGATGCAACCTGGGTTTTACACTACGTATAGTTCTACGAACTCAGAATAAGTCTTAATAGATGAGGGAGAATGTACTTCATTATAAATGTCCTCAAATAAGATTTCTCAATTAAGTCATGCTAATGATTGTTCGTTCCAAGTTCTTTGAGTGATTCTGTCTTCCCATGTCTTGATAGAAATGTTGATGATAGTAGAGGAGTGATAGTTGATGGGAGAGAGTGAGAGTTTCTCATTCTATTATAATCTTATGCATGCACTAATCTTCGGCTTGTTATGCCATTATTGATGGTTGGATGTAAAGATGACAAGTTCGCCTTGGTCCAAATAGTGATATTGATAGTAGTAGATAGAGAATAAGGGCAGATGAGAAAGAGTGAGCATATCCTCATTGATACATTGGTGTTATACTTGTGTCATGTAAGGATAGGGATAGGGAGAAGGAGAGATATGAGATCTTATGATGTGCAATAGATAGGTAAGAGTATGATAGTGTGTCTTTAAGTGGGAGCTCATTGAATGGTGGAGGTAGAAATGCTAAGTAGGCTTACAAATTCTAAGACAGAGTTGATGCAGGTTAGAGTGATAGGCTTGAATGCATGGTTATTGTTATGCGAGTATTGATGAAAGACTATCAAAGACTTCATGATAGTGAAGTAGTGAAAAGGACTAGTGATCGTGAAGTAGTGAAAAGAACCAGTGATCTTTTAATGAAAGCCCCTATGGAAGTATAGAGCTAAGTATTGAGGATTAGCTTTGTATGAATATGATTGTCTTAAGGGTACCACCTCGAGGCTCAAAAGCAGGCCTGAATAGAATAAGAGAATGTGGATAGGTAGAGAGTTGAATATGAGATATAAGCTTAAGTTGATAGAGTAGAGTGTAATAAAAAGCAACACAATTAAGATGAGGTGCTAAGCTTGAGAGTTGTACATGGAGACTTATATATCGATGGTCCTATTCTAGATTAGAGTCGATGGTTTTCTTCCTGAGTTCGAAGGATTGATTGTCAAAGTGTTTTAAAAATTTGAATTAATTGAGTTTCTACATTCCATTTGTGTTTGATGGTAAAAATGTCTAAGAGAATATCTCTACTCTTGATCTGAACTGATTTGTCTATTTTGAGTGACTTGTGATCGTCCAAATGGGTCGATAGTTTGATTTGTTGAATGATTGATGAGAAGAGTCTTGATCGGTATTCATGCCTAATGATGAGAATGTTTAAAGTAACATCCTTACCCTTAACTAAATTGATTGCCTTTTCTTGAGTTGATTGTCTATTCTTGAGTCTAAATAGAGATTGTTGATGGTGATGAGGAGTCGAAAGATTGATTGATAAATGTGAATGTTAAGGTACATTTTGAGTCTATTTGTACCTTGATATCCACCTTTACTCATCATTCGAGGATGAATGATCCCAAGGGGGAGATGATGTAATGCTCGGACAAAGTTACCAAAATGCCCCTAGAATGGAATCGTGTGCATAACTCGTCTTTCTAAACTCGGATGGAAAATCTGAGACTGGATTTTATTTTCAGCATAAAGACTGGGTGGAAAAGTGGTCTCGATCAGATTTTAGAGTAATCGGATCAAAAAATAAATTTTTAATCCAAAAAACAAGATAGTGAGGGTGCATGTTGAGGTAGCGATGCGGACTTATCATGAACCATAATTATATTCTTTTTCAATTTTCAATGAGGATTGGATTTTTGAAATTACATAGGTGTTCAACAGGTTTGCATCACGGACATGTTCCCCCGACCTGTTCCACCAAAGTTCAAAATTTTAAATCCTTTAAGGGGTATTTTAGACTTTTTTCAACGACTCCTAAACTCAAAACATGATAAATTTAGGTCATTTTCAGAAGTAAATAGGGTTAAAACCCCCATTCCAAGTCCTTCATAACGCTTCAAAGTTAGGGTTGAGAGAGAAGAAAGAAGAACGCGATATTGGAGAATTCAATAGGGTAAAAACCCTACTCTAAGTCCTTCATAACGCTTGAAAGTTAGGGTTGAGAGAGAAGAAAGAAGAACGTGACATTGGAGAAGGAGAATTCTTGACTGGTTATTTGAAGAGCTTTATCTCAGGTATGTAAGGCTAAACCAAAAACATGAGATTGTTCTCTCATGTGCTCCATAGGTGGCGTAAGATAAGAGTTGAAGGTCCTTGAGTCTACATGTGTGAATCCGTGAGAAAAGGCTTTCACTCTAGAAGCAAGCTAAGACTTTCACAAGAAAGATATTATTTTCTTGAAAAAATATGTTTTCTTTCATGTACTTTCATATGTTGAAGATCATCATAAACTTTTTCTTGAATTGATTATTTTTCCTGAGATATTGCACAACCCTATATGATAATTTTGAAAGCATGCATGAATAGGGATAGGATTGAGTCTAGAGCCTTGAGTGAGAACGTTGATTGTGATTGTGATTGTGATTGTGAGGTGAGAATAATGATAGGTTGATAGTATATGAGGGTCCATGAGTCTTCCCAAATGAACTCTAACAATTTGTCTATACAATTGTTCCCTAATGACCATTCTAAGCCTTGAGCTATTGATTGAGATGTTGATTGATGAGATGATTAGAGTCTCTACAAGAATAATTGAAAGATTGTGCCTCTATGAGGTTGATTGAGATGATTATATTGAGAAAGTTTAATTGGATGGATTGTTTTATGATCATTGAGTCATGGGAGGAGTATCGAGCACCGAAAAAGTAACAATTAAACCAACTCGCACTCATCAATATATGTAGTCGAGCATAGGTGAGGATTAGGACCGCCACATCATATTTTGTTAAGGTCCTCTCTGATTAGAAGTCCCTGAAATCCATAGAGAACTTATAGATCTGATGTCTCCATTTGGACTTGTCCTTATGGTTTTGATTCATTCTCTACCTGGCAAGTATAGAATTTCTGTGGCAACATCAGTACGATTGTTTTTTAATCACTAGCTCATAAGTAATTGTTGTTAGATAAGAGAAACTCCCAGAAAGTTCCCACCTTGAGTACTCTGAGTCGAGATTAGATAAGATGAGATGAGTTGAGATGAGTCCTTTTGAGATGAGTTTGATTTGATTGACGAGTTGATTGGTTGATGGGTCACATGTCTACTCTTTATTCTTTCTTAAATTTAGATAGACATTTGACATATTGATTGGCTTCTATATTGAGTTGATTTTTATTTCTCTATTGTTCTACCTTTTTCGATTTCACTCAACTACTTTTTTACATACGGTACATTCTATGTACTGACGCTACTCTTGTGTTGCATAATTTTATGATGTAGATACATGGAATAAAGATCATTAGCTGGCACATCTTTGAGGATATTTGGATGTTCAGTAGATTGGTGAGCCTCCCTAATTCAAAGGATTCATTTACTTAATTTTCATCATGCTTTGGAATTAGGTTGCTTAGATTTTATTTTGATTTAGGTAGTCATGGGTCTGTCATTGGCACCACCTAATGGTGATAGAGGCTTCATAGGTTAGAGTCGGATGTTGATGTTGGAACTTGTGAGCTAGTTTCTTTCTACTAGCCCTTCATTATATTATCATTTGAGACTAGATGATGAGATGTGCCCATTTATTTCCTTATGTCATCCGCTGATTAGTAGAATGTATGAATGAATGTGATGAGGCCAAGTGGTTCTCTTGGAGACTAGTAATAGTCTCTGTATGCCGGCCACGTCTTGGGTCCCCTCCTGGGGCGTGGCAATAGGATGCATAGAAGTCTTGGGAATAGGTTTAAGAACCCTTTCAAGTTGAAAACAACTTATATTGGTCGTGGATTAAGTTTAGAAGGGGTAAGAAAAAGTTTGGAATGCCTCTAAAATAATTCAAAATTTTGAACTGTCGGGGACCCAGTCCACCTGTGGTCCTGGTCCCTCACAGTACATTCTCTTAAAAAAATTTTTGGTCGAATTTCTAATCCCGTCAAAAATGATCAAACCACAATTAAGTGAAAATACGCAACAAGTCTGCGACATGGAGTTGTCCCGCACTCTGCTAGAAGTTGCATTTTTACTCTGAAAAATTAATTTTTGATCTGATTGGTATAAAATTCAACCAAGACCACTTTTTCACTTAATTTTTCATGTTGGTCATGATTTCAGCCTCGAAATTCTCAAAAAGGTTTGGAATCATGTGTTATGCTAGCAATCTCTCGTCTAGGGGTATTTTGATAAATTTACAATAGTAACACCCTGGGTTAATTAGTTTGACCCTCAGAATGGACTCCTTGATTACCACCATTCCTTTGATTGGAACATGATGTATTGGTATTTTGATTGGAATTCCGATTGGTAGTTACTAGAATTTTAGCAACATAGTTCTCCATGATTGGCGCCATAGTCTGGGATGATGGACGGGTCAAACGAGCTTCAAAATTAGCCAACTTATCATGAAGCTCTCAAAGGTTATGGCTGTTTCACGAGCACAAAGTGCCGATGAAATGCTATCATATATAGAAGAAAGGCCATGTACAGCTTGAAGAAAAACTTCATCAGCGATGATTTGAACACCAACTGTAGCAAGCTTGGTGTGAATCTATTTGATTTTGTACAACTACACAGTAATAGAGAGTTTTTCCTTTTAAATAGTATTCAAATCTTCTCTCAAACTCATTATGCGAGTTTGTGATAACTTCATATAGGTTGTGCCAAGGTTTTGCCAAAGCACACAGGAAGTTTCATCAACAGTAGCTAAGGGTATAATTTATGGTGAAACTTCTAATGAATTGGTCTTGTCGTTTATAGAGAGGGTTAGTTACGGTAGATGGTGGTTCATTTACAAACGGAAGATAATCATAGGCAGTGACCAGTGCTTTCCATTGATATTGCGAAGATTGGTAGTTGGTGATAGTGAGTTTCAATGGAGCTTGGATGTGGCATTGATGGATATAAGTTGGTCATTATTATTCAAGGAATTGATGTTGTTAGAGGATGCCACAGTATTTGGAGTAGTTTCATTTGTTAGAGTTGGGAGGGAATCATAAGTGTTATTCAAAGGAATCATGGCTACCAAAAATTAAAACAAATTATCACCCAGAGTACTTTTTGGCTGCGAAATGGAATATTGCTGATACCATAAAGTAGTTTACTGAAGAGATAACTTCTTAATTTTATTATCCTCTTTGTCCCTTTTTTGTGACATCTTTTTTTTTTGGCCCGTACAAAAAAAAAATATCATCTTATTCTAATTGAAAATAATTTAACTTTAAAATTTCTTTTTTACCTTCAATAAAATGATACTCAGACAGACAAATATCTAAAAATAATTTTAAAAACATAAGTTTTAAAAGTTTTTCTTTTTTTCTTAAACACCATATCAAATCAAAGATTGCCAATAAAATAGGACAGAGAAAGTAATAATGAATTGGGTATTTATACAAAAGGGTGGATCCATAAGGATCAGGAGGGAAATCAATAGAATCACTCAAAATGAATGATTACAATAAGCTAAGAATATGGAAACTAAATCTGTAAATAAGGAATGAAAATAATATGCAATTAATCTAAGATATATCTAACATGCATTCAATCTAAGATATAGTTCTAATAATCAAAACCAAGATTGAGGTTGTTCCAAGTTTGGTTTCCCAAGTGGATGTATTGATTGCTGATTTCATCGCTACAACTGTAATTCAGCCTGATTGAAATCGATCAAATTCTCTAAATATACTTAGCATGCTCCTTGCTTATAGTGACATTTTATTACTGTCACGAAGCTACTCTTTTTACAGAGTTAACAGCGGAGGAGAAGATTTCGACTAGAAAGTGTCAAGTATAAAGTAATGACAACTAATTGACCATTGAGCATTCAACTGATAGGAGAATGTAGTTGTAGGGCAGATCTAGGATTTAAAGTTGATGGCTTCCCAACGATCTCAAATTAAAAACAGAAGAACTATACTTTTTACAAGAACACAAATATATATGGCATTGCGAAGACAAAGCATATCTGTAAAACCAACCAAACAAATGAAAATAAGACAGTGATGGAATTTATTGGTCTTTTCTCAGAGAGTAGAGGCTTGTTTAGTCCTCTATGGTGATGATGCAACAAAGGCCTTCTCCCTTCAACAGTAAATCAAAAGCCTTGTTGATTTGAGCAAATGGGACTGTATGAGTGATGAACTTCTCCAATTCAAGTTATTCAAGTTCTTTGTTCATGTATTTCTCAACAACAGAAGGAATATCCAAAGGGGGTTTGTAGTTTCCAAAGAAAGTTCATTGGAGAGTCCTTTCATTCAAAAAGTTCATAGGCTGTGTCTTGAACACAGCTTCTTTATGGGGCACTCCAACAAGAAAAGCCACTCCCCAGCCCTGAAAATTAATTACGAAAACAAGGTTCGTTAAGATTAACATATTAACAAGAACATACAACTAACGAAATTTGATGACATAAAACATACATCATGGACACATTCAAATGCTGAAATCATAGCATCAATATGGCCAGTATATTCCACATTCCTATCAACTTGGCCATCAGTCATCTCAGCAATTACCTGATCAAATAATCAAGATTCAAGAAAAGCTGATCAACTTTGGCTCATGGTTGTTTTTTCGCAAAATGATCCATCAGGAGAAGTAAATATGAGTACCTCGTGAACTGGTTTACTATAATCCTTTGGATTCGCAAATTCTGTAACACCAAATTTGTTAGCTGTAGAATGCAAGTAAAATGGATACATGAGTTGACTCTCAATGAGAAAAGTTATAAGGAAGGAATAAAATCTGCTATCAAGGCACAACTTAATTACCTTGCTCAAATCTGCTAGCATTTAAATCAATACCAATTATCCTTGAAGCACCAGTAATTATTGAACCTTCTGCAGCCTGACCAAATGAGATCAGACCATTAGCAAGATTAACATTTGTACAGGAAATTAAAAAACAGAACAAGAAAGTTATTTGCAGTATGGAGAAAACTCACTGCAAGGCCCACAGCCCCTAGTCCAAATATAGCCACACTTGAACCCTTTTGCGGCAACATTCAGTGTTGCACCAAGGCCTAGAAAACAAGCATGTCAAATCAAAAATCGAATCCCTATAGAGAAACTACTAACATAAACTACTATCGTTTCGTCTAATACCTGTTGGGATTCCACAGCTAGCACACATATACTTTGTCAAGAGGATCAAGGGGCTTAATTTTGGCGACACATCCAACATGAACCACAGTTTACTCACTAAAAGTGGAGGTCCCAACAAAATGGTAAATGGCCTTCCTGATGATGGAAAACCTGGATTGTCCATCATGAATCATCACTAGTTTCTGAAAACATGCGTTGCACATTTGTCTCTTTTCATTATTATAAAATTTTTACATATTTAAAAAGTTGAATTATGCAATATGAAGTGGTAAAATAAAAAATCTTAATTTCATTTATAAAATAAATTCCATAAAAAAACAGAACAGTGTATTTATCATCAAACAAAACGTATGTGAAGCTACTTCTTTTTTTTTTTCCTGTCCTAAGAGCACTATGTTAATTTCACATACTGGGTGAGAGATTATTAATTCATCTCAAGTATGTATCAAAATTGTGGTTTTGTCATCACAAGCAATCCTAAGTGGTTAAAAGAAAAAATTAATAATGTAAACAACAACCAATAAATTAGTAATTACCACAAATTAAATAAAATGTAACATCACTATTTTATATGAGAAGTAAAACAGAAAAAGGGAAGTAATCCAAAGATAGAAAATCTCTTATTATTTCTCGTGCAATTTTTTTCAAGCCATAATGAACCATTCTTGATGAAGAGATTTTCTCTGCAACACAACTTATCTTAGTGTTTTAGGTGAGAATAAATCCTCAGTCCTCAAAGGAAATCACTTAATATGTAAGGAAATCTAGCAATTAGTGTGTGCCATAAGATAATATTATATTATTTTTAAAAAATATATACATAAAATATCTCATAGCTAATTTTACGCAGAGATCATGAATTCACGTGTCCAATATTTTGGCCCTACCCTGAAAGATATATATTAGATCGTCCTTTTCTATTCATTATTCAAAGTAGCATTTTTCTTCAAACAACACTGTCATCTATAAATTTATGACACAATATGAAAAGTTGAACAAAAATATAGCAAAAATTGAGAAAGATAAAGAATTTTAAAATATATATATGTACTAGTATTGGATACGTTGCACGTGTGTCACGTGTTAAGTAGTTTGAGTCATTTTAATGTCATATATAGATGCTGTAGAAGTAGAATGATTAATATTTGACACATATTTATTTTTTTCACTTTTGTTTTTAATCATGTACATAATTTGAGGAAAAAAACTTGAATAGAATTTTCATGTTACCTGCAGGTTATCAAACTTAAGGAAAATACACCCATCCTCCTATTAATAAAATTTATGCCTTACAAATAATTTATATAATAACTGCACAAATCACCATGGCAGTTTGAAGAACGGTGTTGAGGTGGTGATTGGTTGATTCTCCCGTGTAGGTGAGTGAATGCCATCCTAACCTATAAATTTAAATCATCTTATTTTGTTAGTATTGTACAATGTGTAAAGAGATTATTTTTTGTATTAGCATAGAGAAAAATATTATATGTAGGTCACATACCTAAAACTTCTTTATAGATGATGTTCTTCATATATGTACCACTTTGATGTTTTGGTTGCTCTGTTTGAACCAAAACTTTGGTTGTGGACATCGATATCCCTCTTGATAGTGCAATATAGAATTGACCATGTGAGAAATTTTTTTGGTGCAAGTACAAGCCAACGGTGGGAATTGTTTGTCCTTGTGCTTTATCTGTGGTCATTGCAAAGCAAAGGCACACTGGAAACTGCTTCCGAATAAATTTAAATGGATACCCTTTATTTTCAGGTAGTGACAATTGAATTCATGGAAGAAAGATATGCTTAGTTGCACAATGTCCACTCGTAATTTCAGTATGGATGACATTCTTGTTAAAGCCTTTACATATCATTCTTGCCATTACATAAGCCATTTGAAGGATCTAAATTCCTTAGTAGCATGATGGGTGCATTCTCCTTTAATACTAACTTGCATTTAAAACAATGTATTTAAGTGTAGTTGTATTGTTATTTATAAGTATATTTTTTCAATAGTAATGCATATTGTATTCATCTAATACTTGTGTGGCGGGAGTCCATTTGGTATTAGAGTATTGAGATATTCTTCCTGGTCTTTGTTGTTGGTATCATCTTCTGCCGAGTCAAAATTTATAAATGTCTTGCGAAACATGGTTATTAGCTTGTCATTCAACTTATCCACATGCTCATTTTTATTTGCTAGAATTACCTATTCTGTTACATATTTTGCATTCCTAGCATTTTTGTGTAGGTTTGGAAATATCTATTTTATTAAGCATTATTCAGGTATTCCATCACTACAATGCTTAACAATCAACTGTTCCAGAAGAAGAATTAAATTATCTCTTATTGTTGGTTCTTCTCCATTACCCACACTGAGTAAGAAGTCAGTAAATGTTGGATCAGCTCTTGCTCTCATATTTCTTGTTATTTGGATCTTGTCCATAAAAGGCCAGAGAAATGATTTCACCAAGCTGGCATTAACAGTTTCTGATCTTGTTATTTTTAACAACCGGTAACACTTGTTGGAAATCTCCTCCAAACACCATGACTTTTCCTCCAAATGGTTTATCATCATCCACTATATCTCTGAAGCTCCTATCGACTGTTTCTATTGTTTGTCTCCCGGCCATCGGTGCTTCATCCCATATGATGATTTTTGCGTTTTTGATCAATTTAGCAGTGCCATTTTGTTTTGACATGTTTGTCATAGCTGAGTCATTTGTTTGCAAGGGAATCTCAAACCTCGAGTGAGCTGTACGACCTCTAATTGAAGTTGCGACATGACTTGTAGTTGTTGCTAAGGCTATCATACCTCTTGATATGATATTGTCCAGTGACGCACGATATAGGTATGTTTTTATAGTTCAACTAGGTCCATCAACAAAAAATATTCCTTCTCTACCATAATCAATTGCTTGCAATATTTTTTGAAAAGCGTGCTCTTGTTCCAGATTTAATTTTGCCTGGGCATCAAAATCTTCAATAGGTAGTTGCACAGACCTTTCTGCATTTATTTCTCTACATTCTGATGGCCCAACTTTAGAGAAGGAGTTATCAAGGTGATAAAGGTCATATATGTTTATGTTTTTGCCCACACTTTACAAAAAATAATTAACACTCTTTAGTGTACATTGGAGTATGACATTGGATGAGCTGCAATGCATTCTGCATAAAGTCGTCAGAGATATCCTCATAATAAGTATCTCATAGTTTTCTAACATCAGTTGGATTACAATGAACCAGAATTGTTACAAACAAATATCGGAGAGCTAGTAGCATTTTGAAATGGACAGCCTCTGCTAAACATTCTGATATACTATTGTCCGACTCTAATAACCCTCTTTCTTTGGCAGCTTCTTTAAAGGTCTCACATTGCCTTCCATTAAAAGTGAGCAAGTCCTCAAATGACATTGGTCCTCTTACATGATTTAGTAAGATCCCTTCATAATACCTTTCCCCTTCTCTAGGATTAGCTATAAAATTTAAGAGTTGGTAATTTTTAGTTTAAAATGCTAAAGTTATGTATGAAGGTTGAGATTAGTAAATATGCCTTACCGGTTGCAATATGACCAATTATAGTTCAGATTTTTCTTTTTGTCCAAGTCTTCCCCTGTGGATTCCAAACATAATGATCAGGAAATTCTCTATATAGATATGCACATGCTTCGGCGTCGTTGGCGCACAGTTTAAAATACTTAGTCAACAGTTTTTGCCTGACACCATCCCAAGCGATGACATTTTGCAAGTTTTGCTTCTTAGAATAAAATACCATAAATTTTTATAGCGTTAGTATCCCTATTATTTTGAGTTTTGTAATATTTTCAAAATAAATTGTGTTTTTGTTCCATAGATTTATGCGTACCTGAGTGTTTTCCAGGGAGATATAATTGAAGGTCGATGACTCGAGGTTGCATTTCGCTCATATTGGATTCATAAATTTTTCACAGTGTTTCAAGAGGTGATACCCACCGCGCATCTTGAAAAGTTTGTATCTCATTGATAATTTTTGCACCATCATCAGACTCAATATAAACAACACACCTATCATGGATCTTATATATATATATTGCTTTATTCTCCAGAACAAACCTCGACATTGATGTGACAATTGTATCTTGTAAGCAAATAAGGGTTGTAAGGTACCACCCATTAGTTATCCACTTTCATTCCACGAACACTCTCTGTCCTTCCACCCCTTATCCTTTTGTAAATGGGATATCCAGCCTTTGCTTGAACCGACTTGTTGCTGTAAGACTGGGGATAATGATATTTGCATTGGCCATTTTGCATGCACTGATTTGTTGGCCTCTTATTTTCACATGGACCATGCATCATATGCTTGACTATTAATTCATGCAATAGGGAATATTTTGATTTGTTAGGAATCTCTGTAGAAATAAACTTATCATACTGATCTGCTGATTTAATCTTGTGAGTCTCCTTTAGTATGAGCAAAAGATGTATGTGTGGTAGACCTCATTTTTGAAATTATACCACAAATACATGAGCAACCACAATTCCAACTATTTCTTTCTTTAAAACTTGATCTTTAAGATCTTGCAACTTTGCTAGGAATACTCTTGTGACCAAGTCAGGTCTGTCTTGAGTAGTTTGGCCGGGGCTTAGTTCTCATTGGATCTCAACTCAATTAGGGTTGCACATCATTGTTATGAAAAGATTGGGTCTTCCAAAATGCTGAACCAAAGCAATCACGTCCATATACCGTCTTCGCATATCTCAGGGGTCCCAATAAAAGATGATGGAAGTAGAATTATTTGATCAATTCGATATCCCCTGTATTCTCCTACCATGATACTACCAACTATACCTTGATAAACCTCTCTTCTAAAGTTGGATTGTTCTTTTCTGAAATATTCCATCCTTGTTGTTTTCAATTTTATGTACATATCAACCACAAATTTTTGTAGTAATCTTCTACATAGTAGCAATACTGACGTCTCTGCTTCTCGTACTTGTAGCTTATAATAGTAGTACTCTCTGCAAGAAATAACTCCTTTTGACTCGCGATAGACATCTGTAAGTGTTAGATATCATATTATATATTTTAAATGTGTCGTATTGTCTATAAATTTGATAAAGTATGTCCTATTTTCTGTTGTTCATTTTTTTACTATGGTATATATAGGATTTATTTATTAGTATTGACTTTCCTCTATATTGATGTTTCATATAAAAGATTAATCATTGATGGTTATGGATAAGATGTATCAAAAGTGTTAAAGTATTAAGACTATTGGGAGTCATATTTGGATACTGGAAAATAAAATACTAAATCACTAATCTAACTAAAAAATTAATATAGGAACTAACCAACGACATATTTCGTAATTAGCAATCAAGGTTATAGTATAACGTAAACATTAACCGTACAAAAATATCATGTCGACATTTTACTAGCTAAAGCTTAATAATAAGCAATTCAAAGTAATTCAATAGGATACAATAAGGATGACAGGTTTAGGTATTGATAATTATTGTCGTACATGTTACCTCGATCCTCGTTGGCAAATATTGCATCTGTTGATGTAAATGTTGGAATACTGTTGGTGCTACTTGTGACCCTGGCTGCATCTTATGTGATGGTATCTTTTATTTTGTTTTGCTATTCCTTGATGCCATCCACCTTCCCTTCTTGGAAAGATCAAAGGGTATTATAGGGGCTCATAACAACCATAGTAATGTTTGACTCGATGCTTGTGTCTCGAATGTTCATGAACAATAATCTCTTGCTCAAAGGGGGTATTGAGATTGTTTCCATCTATCCAAATTACTGCTACTTAATCTACTTATGGGGTGTTGTACACTCATTGATCCAAGGAGGCATTTACAACAATTCGAAGTTAGAAATTGTGGGAGCTGAAATGATCTTTCAGTTGGCTAAAGATTTGTGCATATGAATTTTCCTCCATTATTTGTTTGATGTTCCTTGCAGTTTTCTCTGACAAAAGTTCTTCTTTCACTTTTGATATCCTGTTGGCTAACTTATTATCTGTATCAAGGAAATATAGTTGGAAATAGCATGGATTGTTATCATGTGGTAACAATGATGGTACCAATGATGGTAGATAGTGATATATTTGTCCTTGGGCCCTGAATGTGTATACTCCTTTCCTTATAGATATTATTTCCTTATCAAGATTTACATCGAAAGATGTAAAAGCGAAGATACTATTATATGTCCGAACATTTGTTTTGAACTCTATGGCGTCATCTGTGTCAGCCATACACATTTCATGTAGGTTTTTTGGAGGCTCAACATTTGTCAATTTGATATATTCATTTGCATAGCAAAACGTTGGAGGTTCATGTTCAAATCTTTTGGCATAACAAAAAATGAATTTGGAGACTATTTTTAACTCATGCAGATGTGATACTGCTAAATTGTAAGCAATAATTCATATATATATATATATATATATATGATGGAGGGTATATTAGATCTCTAATATCCAATAAGTAATGAATGGAAAAGTTATGTAGCATGTAAATAGTTTCTTCTTTAGTTTACCTCTATCTTCTGTCTCTTCGGATAATGCTTTAAAAAGCCAATTTATTTTAGGTTGCTTCTTCAAACGTGATTGTTCACCTTGTAGATCTGCTATTATTTGGCTTGCTTCTATATATTTATTCACCCTTTGCAATGTGCTACGCAATTTAATTTCCTCTATAATAGAAACAAAAAGTAATATATTTAAATAAACTATGTAATACTTAGATATGCATGTCAATATGTTGACCCTCCAATAATCAGGTATGTGGATTTGATTTATATGAATATATCAGTTGTTACCTATATGAATTACATCATGTCTTGGATGGATATCATTATGATTATCTTTACTGGTAGAAACAATTCCTTTTCTTTTATCACCTGTAATATTATTTGTGCACAACTGTTAAATTTTGTTATGATGAATAATAAGTTGTCAATATATGTGATATACCTTTATATTGATTGGTCATCATTTATTGAATTGTGGAGTCAAATTAAGATAGTTGACTT
>JAOTQJ010000001.1:5691042-5712592 GCA_025642045.1 Solanum sejunctum | reverse complement strand
AAGGACCTTAATGGATGCCACCTCTTTGTTCCTCAATCTCTTTACTTGCCTATCCAAGATCTGAACTAGAACCTCCTCATAAGTAAAGTTATCCTCAACAATACCCACTACATCAAGAGGCACAATGGCATTAGGATCACCAGCACTTTCTCTCAACATAGAAACATGGAATACCGGATGAACTAAATTTATTTTGTAGGCAACTTCAACTCATAAGTTACCTTGACAACCCTCTTTATCACCTAATAAGGACCAACATACCTTGGGCTCAATTTTCCTTTCTTACTAAAATGGACCATACCCTTCATTGGTGAAACCTTTAAGCGACCCAATCAATCACTTGAAATTCTCGATCTCTTCTTCTTACATCGACATAGGATTTTTGATGATTTTGGGCTATCCTCAACCTTTCCCTAATCATCTTAATCTTATCAAGAGCCTCTATAACTAGATCGTGCCCCAATAAAGACACTTCTCCAACCTCAAACCAACCCACCGGTGATCTACAACTTCTCCCATAAAGAGCCTCAAATGGAGCCATACCGATGCTAGAGTGATAGCTATTGTTGTAAGCAAACTCAATTAATGGAAGATGGTCATCCCAACAACCTTCACACTCCAAGATACAAGCCCTAAGCATATCCTTAATTGTTTGAAATGTCCTTTCAGCTTTGCCATCCGTTTGAGGGTGGAAGGCCGTACTAAAGTGAACTTTAGTACCAAGACCCCTTTGAAAAGATCTCCAAAAGTATGAAGTAAATTGTGCACCACGATCTGATATGATGGATAAACGAACTCCATGGAACCTTACTATCTCATAGATGTATAACTTATATACTCTTCAGCCCCATATGTAGTCTTGACTGGTAGGAAGTGAGCCAATTTTGTCATCCTATCAACTACCACCCATATGGAATGAAAACCCTTCCTAGTCTTGGTCAACCCAACCACAAAATCCATATTACCTACCTCCCACTTTCAAGTAGGAATATCTGTACCCTGGGTTAGGCCACCCGGGCTTTGATGTTCGGTTTTGAGTTATTAGCAACTATGACAATCGGAAATAAATTTGGCAATGTCCCTCGTTATGCCTCCCCACCAGTATACATCCCTCAAGTCTCTATACATTTTGGTGGAACCGGGGTGGATATAATAAGAGGAATTATAGGCCTCATTAAGAATTCTCTCTCTCAAACCATCTACATATGGCACACATAACCTACCTTGATATCTAAGGGCACCATCTCCCCTTTGGGAGAAAACCTATACTTTGTCCCTTTTCATCAAGGCTTTCAATTCAAGCAAGGAGGAGTCTAGATCTTGTTTTGCTATCACCTCATCGACCAAAGAAGATTTAGAACCATCAACCACAACAACACCATTACCCATATCTTCCAACCTCACCCCCAATCTAGCCAACCTTTGCACCTCCCTAGCCATCTCCCTTTCACTAACATCCACATGAGCTATGCTACCCATGGACACCCAACTCAAAGCATTTACCACAGCATTTTCCTTACCCAGATGGTAATGCATACTCATGTCATAGTCCTTAAGGAGTTCTAGACACCTTCTTTGTCTGAAGTTGAAATCTTTTTGTGTGAAGACATATTGAAGGCTCTTATGATCACTGAAGATATCAACATGCACCCCATACAAATAATGTCACCAAATCTTTAATGCAAACACCATGGAGGCTAATTCAAGATCATTGGTAGGGTAGTTCCTTTCATGCACCTTGAGTTGCCTAGAAGCAAAGACTATGACCTTACCATTTTGCATTAGCAGACAACCCATACCGACTCTAATAATACACAACAAAACCCTCAAGTCCATCTAGTAGTAACAATACAGGAGAAGACACAAGTCTATCTTTCAACGTTTGAAAACTTTTCTCACATTCATTGGCCCACACAAACTTAACCTTCTTTTGAGTCAATTTTGTCATAGGAGAAGCAATGGAGGAGAACCCATTCACAAACCTTCTATAGTAACCCGTATGGCCCAAGAAACTCCTAATGTTTGATGGGGTCAATGGTCTAGGTCAATTCCTAATCACATCGGTTTACTTAGGTTCCTCTTTTATACCATCCCCTGGTGCCACATGACCCAAGAATGAAACCTCCTTCAATGAAAAATTACACCTCTCCTTCCTTAATCATTTCAATACAACCCTCAAATGGCCCATATGCTCTTCCCTACTATGTGAATAGATCAAAATATCATCGATGAAAATCACAACAAAAGAATCAAGGTAGGGCTTGAAGACCCTATTAATTAGGTCCATGAAGATGGATGGTGGATTAGTCAATCCAAAGGACATCACTACAAATTCATAGTTCCCATATCTAGTCCAAAAGGTTGTGTTGGGAACATCACACTCTGTTGCCCTCACTTGATATTACCTGGATCGAAGAGCAATTCTTAGAGAAAAAGCTAGCCTCTTGGAATTTGTAAAATAAGTCATCAATTCTTGGAAGAGGATATCTATTCTTGATAGTGACCCTATTGAGTTGCTGGTAGTCAATGCATATCCTAAGTGACCTATCTTTCTTCTTTACAAACAACACCAGTGCATCCCAAGGGGATTGACTAGGTCTAATAAATCCCTTTTCCAATAAATCTTTCAATTGCTCTTTTAACTGCTACAACTTCGTAGGGGCCATATGGTAAGGGGGAATGAAGATAGGTTAAGTGTCGGGAAGGAGGTCCATGTCAATGTCTATCTCCCTTTCGGGAGGGATGCTGGGGAGGTCTTTAGGGGAGACATCAAGAAACTCATTTACAACCGAAATTGGCTCAATGGAAGGGACTTTGGACTCCATATCTTTGACCCACATGATGATACAAACACCCCTTGGAAATCAACCTATGGGATTTAATGCATGAGATGAACTTATACTTACTACCATATCATGACTTTCCCATTCAAGGACAGGTTCATTTGGAAATTGAAACTTGACCCTACAGGTAAGAGGTGAATTTCACTATGTGAATTGGCCTATCTCCATAGTGTGCATTACTAACTATTACCTATTGGTCCTAGTACAGGCTCCCCTTGGCCCAGTTTAGTTGAATAGATGACACACTGATAGAATCCTGTTAATTCATCTCTTTTTCGATTCATTACTACCTTGGTCCTGTCAGTAACATTAGGCGAGTTCTAATGTTGGCCACCATCAGAAAGCATGTAAAATGAAGAGAGTTAATTAATATATGCATATACACCTTCCATGAATTATGAATTATGATATATTACTTTGTTAGTTTTTCATGGTTCCCACAACCCTAGTTATTGATTTTGCTACTCATGGTATGTGTAGATGAAGAGATTATGAATTGAGAAGATATAATTAAACACTTATAAAATTGAATTAAGAACAAGTGAATCTAATGTAAATGAAAAGTACATGTTTGAAGATTGAATCAAAGAACAAGCGTTCTCAAAGACTCTCTCACAATTTTCTCTCTAAGAATATTGAGTTCTATGAGTACAAAACCTAAAATTAATGAAAACTAACGTGAACTGAGTAGAACTTTCAAAAAATAACCTAAAAGCCTATTTATAACAAGTAAAGACAAGTCCTTAACAAATTAGAAAAATTAGTTGGCAAACTCCACGAAAGCACTTTACGACCCGTAATGTCTTTTGTGATTCGTAATCGGAGTCTCGTACTCAACTGCTGGACTTTTGGACTTCACTTCCATGAAACCTCTTTATGACTCATAGAGTGGTTTATGACCTATAAAGGGGGTTTCATATGATTAATTTTCTGCAAGTCCACTTCTCTAATCCTTAGGGCATGAAAGGTAGTCTACGACTTATAAACTGCTTCATGACTCGTCTACATGTTCGTAGAATTTAACTTCAACAAATATCCCCTCACTTGAGATCCTCATGAATCCTATCTATAACTTGTAGAATGCTCTACAACTTATGGAAAGTCTCGTACAATAGCAAAAACCAGCAACTTCTGCAATTTTGTCATAAATCATGGCCACCTGTAATCATGCAAATCTAAACACAAAAATGCATAAAATCCACAAATATCCATTGAGAACACATAAAATCTTATGTTTTAAGCATCAAAAGTGCTATATTTTAGCAGCTCATCAACACCCTTAACTCAAAGTTATTTCTTGTCCTCAAGCGATTCTCAATCTATATAGACAACACAGTAACACATTGACCTTAACTCAATTCCATACATCATACACATCTCAAAGTTAGATAGCCACAACAATTTTTCAAAAAAAGAGTTAACTAGCAAATCAATGCAAACTGGTGCATGTTACAACATAACTATGACAAGCAAGAGATTATCAACAGTCCATAATCACAGAACAAGTCAAATGATAACAATGTAATACAAGTGCTCTCATAGAAAAAAGTCCTATTTTTTGCACTCCATGATGGTTTCATGTTCAATCTTGAGACTATGAAAAAACGCTCACTCTCACAACAGATAGTCATGCACAATCATTAATACTATAGGTTTGCCCCTATACTCATGAGTCAGACCTTCAACTAATTAGACTATGATTACTTTAGGACATTCTTGGCTTGTAACGTAGGCTCGAGGGGCTTTAGCAAGGTATTTTAGAAAAATAGTGACTAAAGGCCCCCTTTGAAACTGTGCTTTTCCACACTTTTGCCCTTTCCAACTTTGTTAATTTTCACCTTATTCTACCTTTTTCCTATTTCAACCTTTTTTGGGTGCTTTCTTATCAATTTTTCAGCTTTTTACCTTATTTTCATACTTTATTTCTTTTTAGCTCACAATCATGCCATATTTTATTTTTCTTGCACCCAATACATGTTTTTCCCTTTTGGTACTTATTCCTAACTTACCCTTTCATTTTTGTACTTTACCTTTACGCTAGCCACCCTCAACTTAGGCTTTTAGACTGTGATGAGGTGCACAATATCCATCCTCTAAGCCAGAGCCATTTTTGGTAGCCACCCACAACTTATGATTTTTGCCAAGTCAAGGTACATAATATTCAAGGAAAAACCAGGCCAATTCTCAAGATTTTTCACTGGACAAGGCTAAGTTAATTAATTCTTTTCAAAGAATAGGTACATATTAGGCTCAAACTTTTGGAACAAGGGATATACCGTCAATTTGGTTGGTTATTTTTAGGCTAAAGTGGGCTACATAAGAACAATAGCCTAAGATCCTTTCCTAATCCAATTAATCTAGAAGCTAACTTAGAGTAACAGGGCAAGTTCTGAATTAGCATGAAATACATGAATTTATTAAATTATGCTCACACTTTCATGGCACCTCATACATTATCAATAAAAGACTCACAGATCATGCTTTTTATTTCAATTTACCCTTACATATAAGATTATATATTGTCAGATACCTAAATATGCATGGTTACTATCTAGCTACTCAATCCAAATTTTTGATGGGTATCATTTTTCAAATAAAACATAAAAACATACTATATGTCACAAGTATTGGTATTATATGCTACAAATATTATCTAAATATCCTAAATATACTAGTTCAAAAAAAAATAAATATCCACAGACAAAATATGACACCCCATAATTCTATCCTCATATGTACCTATGATTCAAGCCTCATTCCTATATCTGGGAGTCTTTTAGAATCATAAGAGACCACTCGTACTTAGACGAGTTCAAGACTTTCTTATAGATTGAGTTTTTAGTGTTGGATTATGCATGGGTCAACTTTAAATAATCATAACTTTTAGTACGCAAATAACTATATGACCCATAACAATACCAAATAAAAGCACTTTGAATTAGCTTTCCAACACAAATGGTTTCACCTTATTTCAAGTTCGGAGTCAAACTTTATGACAATTTTACTTGAGTACTAGTGCAGAGTTGCACTATGAAACATTTGTTACGATGTATAGGTGAAATGAACTGAAAAAGTGCCCAAAAATGTACTTCGGAATGCTCAGAATTTTAAATTCTATATATCACAATATCCATGCGTGATATCAAATGTAAGGCTATTAGCTCACGTCCTTCATGAATTCTTAAGTGCTATTATAAGTATATTTTAGGTCTTTTTAAATGTGTAAATGTTGCTAGAATAGTTTGGTTAGATTTGGAATAGGTGTGGAGTTATCAACGTCGAAATGTAGCGAAAGAAGGTAACGTTATGCTGTCTATTTTTAGATTGTGTGAAATTGTTATGTGTTAAGCTTTGTGGGATTTTGTAGGACTGCTATGGAATGAAAACAGGCTGTTCATGATGTGTTCAGGTGAATGTGTTTTGGAAAATGCAATTAGAAACATAAGGTTGGAAGAATACTCTCGGGTTTATAAATACCCGCTTGTTGCCTGTGTGTTGTTTTGTTGTGTGATTGGGCTGCCAAGGTGTATCTATTGGCTATTAATGATAGTTTTATCACCTACTATGTTGTAGATAAGTATTTGGAGGAGGGAAAGGTTATCTCGAGGTGGTAACAAGGTCATACAACGAGGTATGTAAGGTTACTTGATTTCGTATCACTTGGCATGCAACATAGATCTCTCCTTGGTACATAAAGGCACTTGCCAACTCCGATACAACTATTAACCGTGTCTACATTATTTGACATGTTCACATGCTTCCATACATAATCACTTTCAAATCTACATACATGTTTGTATACCAAGTTACATGGGTTCTTGTTGCTAGATAAAGTTCACGAGTTGTTTCATTGCATCTGCATTTTATTATTTGTGTAACGTACTCTTTTTTATTGTCATATTGTATTGTATGATTATCTACATGTCACATGCTATATATACAGTACTATAATTCTAATATTGTGACTACCAAAAGAACCATCTCAAAGGTAATTGAATGGTAAAGCATATTATTTATTAATAGGTGATAGCCTAAGGGGTGGAAGCATCACCTAGCCAGGGATGATCCTATCACGGGTGGTAGCCCAAGGGGGTTAAGGAAGAACCTAGCCAAGGACGATCCCGATATCTCGAGGGGTGGAAAAATCACCTAGATAGGGAAAAATATTATCACGGGTGGTAGCTCGAGGGGTTAAGGAATAACCTAGCTAGGGATGATCCCGATATAGTTTACCACTATCAGTTGGTCATTTGTTTTACAACTGTGCACAGATTATATAGTAAAGCTAAAGTAATATAAAGAAAATAAGGTACATAATTCCATAGTATAACAAAAGGTGGTCCTAAATCTTATATCGGTGCATGGTTTCATTTGAGTTGTTACTTTATATACAATATATTCTGCCTTACATACTTAGTACACTATCTCGTACTGAAGTCCCTTACGGGGGAGCTACATTTTATTCTACAAGTATAGGTGCTAGTAAATCTCCCCAGTAGGAGTATAGGATATATAGCTGTTGTTACGAAGCTCTAGGTTGCTTCAACGCTTTGTGTATGTCTAGAGCTTATAAGTTTATATTATACAGTTAGTTGAGGTGGGGCTTGTCCCAAACCTTGTCAGATACTTTCTTTTATATAGAGGCTTTGTAGACTATGTAAAGTAAAGTGTGGTCATGTCTCGTACTTAAATATCGTGGCCCCAACGGCGTAGTCATACGCATTTCCTTTCGGCTTGTTATCACTGTTTATCTTCTTAAAGACATGTGAAATGTAGAAACCCCTTATAATATGTATAGAAAGGGCATAGTTACACATTGGTTCTCCTAATCTTTATTGGCGATAGGTACCAGTCTGCCCTAACGAGACTTTGGGGCGTGACATAAATGGTTTTAGAGTAGGTCATCCTAGGGAGTCTACAAAGCTGTATCTATGTAGAATCTTGTTTATCAATGTGTTGTACACCACATTTATGAGCAGGAGGCTATGTGGTATTTAGGAGTTGTTACTTTCTTTCTATTCTTTAGATTATGTTATAAAGTCAAGTGTAATAGGTGCATTACGTCTAATCCTAAATTGTTTTGTACAGTAAGGCAAAATAAAGGTAAAGGGAAGGGAATAGAAGTGGTAGTTGGTATACCCAGCCACGTGAGGCAATGAGATGAAGTTCGAGAGGATTATTTGTCACAGACATCTCCAACTCTTCCAGTTCTTGATAAACTTGAGAGTAGTGAAACTCCTCCAGAACCACTTATTGATGCTACCATGCAGGATTTGAGAAATGCAGTCCAACTATTGACCCATATAGTTGCTGGTCATGGTCAAAGGCAAAAAGGTCCAATTATGGCTACAGGTGGCACAACTAGTGCAGCTGGCGTAAGGATACATGATTTTCTTAATATGGACCCTCTAACCTTCACTGGCTCAGATCCTAATGAAGACCCCCAGGACTTTATTGATTAAATTCAGCATACTTTAGATATTATGCACATAAGTGGTACAGAAGCTATCGAGTTAGCGACATATAGGTTGAAGGGTATGGCTATATTGTGGTATGAAGCTTGGAAGCAGTCTAAGGGTATAGATGCACCTCTAACTACCTAGAAAGAGTTTATAAAGGCATTTCTTTACCATTATTTGCCATTAGAGATCCGAGAGGCCTATGCAGATCAGTTCCTGAATCTTCACCAAGGGAATATGAGTGTGAGAAAGTATAGCCTTAAATTTAATTCCCTGGCAAGGTATGCTGTTAATGTAGTTGCTACAATGGTAGTAAAGTTTATCTATATGTAGATAGGCTGGATATGTATCTGGTCAGAGACTGTACCATTACTTCCCTGAACAAAGAATATGGACGTAGCAGGAATGCAGTCTTTTCCACAAAAATTGGAGGACTAGAGACAGAGGAGAAGGACACAAGAGTTGGAATGGGGGTAGGCCAAAAGAGCTAGATCTATAGGGCAGTTTCCCCTACCCCAAGGTGATCTTAGGCCTCGGTTTTCTAGTAAACTACCTAGGCTATCATCCTCCTACACTACAGCCAGTGCTCCATCATAACTTCAAGGGTCTCGAAGTAATCTGTCTAGTCAACACAGTGAATGACAAGGTTCCAAAACAATAGTTTATTCGGCAAGCCAATCAATGACTCTTAGGTAGCCTTATAAATAGTGTGGGAGAAGTCATTTGGGTTTATGTCATGTTGGGACAGATGTTTGCTATTGGTGTGGTATGTCAGGGCACATAATTAGTTATTGCCTAAGGAGATGTATGGGTGGTATGACACAACCTACTGGGTCAGTTGTTGCATCATCATCATCATCAGTTCCTCCAGCAAGTGGGGGTCAGCAAACACCTATGGGTCATGGTAGAGGTGTTAGAGGGGTAGCTAGCTCTAGCAGGGTCCAGAATTGCACTTATGCACTGGGGAGTCGACAGAATTTGGAAGCTTCAGCAGATGTGGTCACAGGTACATTGTCCATCTTTTCACATAATGTATATGCATTAATTGACCCTAGTTATACACTATCATACATCACTCCAGTATTTGCTGGGAAGCTTAAGAGAACGCCCAAATTATTGAATAAACCATTCAAAGTGTCTACACCAATCGAAAATCTATTATGGCTAGAAGGGTTTATTATGATTATGTAGTAACTAGTTGTGAGCGTGACACCTTGGCTGACCTAATTGAGCTAGAAATGGTGGAATTTCATGTTATTATGGGTATGGATCGATTAGCTTCTTGTTATGCCACTGTGGATTGCCGAACTAAGAAAGTATACTTCCACTTTCCAAATGAGGCAGTTTTTGAATGGGAAGGCAATGTTAGGGCGCCAAAGGGTAAGTTTATCTCTAACTTTAAGGCCAGAATGATAATATCTAAGGGTTATATATGTCATTTAGATAGAGTAAGGGATGTGGAGGAAGAATTGCCAACTCTTCAGTCAGTTCCAGCAGTGAATGAATTTGTCGATGCGTTCCCTAAAGAACTCCCAGGCTTATCTCCTGAATGAGAAATAGATTTTGGTATTGACTTACTTCCAGGCACTCAACCTATTTCTATCCCTCCATATAGAATAGTCCCAGCAAAATTGTATGAATTGATAGAATAGTTAAGACTTATTGAAGAAGGGTCTTATAAGACTCAGTGTGTCCCCTTGGGGTGCACCAGTGTTATTTGTACGCATAAAGAATGGCACCTTGAGAATGTGTATTGACTATCGACAATTAAGTAAGGTGATAATTAAAAATAAACATTCTCTCCCAGGATTGATGATTTATTTGATCAGTTATAGGGTGCCAAATGCTTTTCAAAAATTGAATTGAGATTAGGTTATCACCAAGTGAGGGTGCAGAAGCAAGATATACCTAAGACAACTTTCAGAACACGCTATGGTCACTTTGAATGAGCTAATGAATGCACCATTAGTTTTAATGGATCTGATGAACAGGGAATTCAAGCCATTCCTGGATGTGTTTATGATACTATTTATAGATTATATTTTGGTATATTCAAGATCAGAAGAGGACCACGCAAATCACTTGCGACAGGTGTTACAGACTCTTCGTGATCGAATTTTGTATGCCAAATTTTCTAAATCTAAATTTTGGCTAAAGTTAGTGGCATTCTTGGGTCATATTGTGTCTGATAAGGTAATAAGGCTTGATTCACAAAAGATAGAGGCTGTGATAGATTGGCCAAGGCTAACAACACCCTCGGAAGTCTAGAGCTTCCTAGGCTTGGAAGGCTATTACAGGAGGTTTATTGAAAGTTTTTCTATTTCTGCAGCTCTAACAAAGCTTACACAAAAGTCAACCAAGTCCAAATGGAATGATTCATGTGAAAGGAGCTTTCGGAAGCTGAAGAATAAGCTAACTTCTACATCTATGCTAGTACTTCCAGAAGGTACCGAGGGGTATGTAGTGTATTGCAATGCTTCAGGAGTTGGCTTAGGGTGTGTACTGCTACAGAATGGTAGGGTAATTGCTTATGTATCTAGGCAACTACAACCACTTGAGAAAAACTATCCAACACATGATCTTGAGCTGGCAGGGTTTGTGTTTGCTCTGAAAATATGGCACCACTATTTGTATAGGGTCTATATTGATATATATACTGATTATAAGAGCCTGCAATACATCTTTAAGCAGAAAGACCTAAACTTAAGATAGTAAAGATGGATAGAACTAATAAAGGATTATGATGTTGATATACTGTACCATCTGGGGAAAGCAAATGTGATAGCTAATGCTCTGAGTCATAAGGCAATCCTGAATACAAGTGATCAATCTGTGATAAGTCAATGATTGACTAAGGATCTATGTTAGTTAGCCAGTTTGGGAGTTCACCTTCTTGAAACTCTAAAGGAAGGGGTTATGGTGCAGAAGGTTGCAGAGTCTTCATTAGTAATAGAGGTGAAAGAAAAATAGTTCGAGGATCCTATTCTATGACAGCTCAAGGAAAGAAAGAGTCACGGTACAATAAAATGCTTTGACCTCATACAAATAGAGTACTTTACTGCCAGAGTAGGTTATGTGTGCATGATATTAATAGATTAAGAAAGCGAATAATGGAAGAAGCCCCCAAACAGATGGTCAAGCAGAACGCACCATTCAGACACTTGCAGACATGTTGCAAGCTTATGCATTGGACTTTCAAGGTAGTTGGGTGGATCATTTACCACTTAGAATTTGCCTATAATAATAGCGACCATGCGAGTGTCAAGATGGCACCCTATGAAGCTTTGTATGAAAGGAAATGTAGATCGCCAATTGGATATTTTGAAGTGGGTAAAACCATCTTACTTGGGCTAGATCTAATACAACAAGCCATGGATAAAGTTAAGGCAATACAACAGTGGCTAGAAATAGCCCAAAGTCGTCACAAATAATATGCAGATGCCAGAAGAAGAGGACTAGAATTTTTAGTAGGTGATTGGGTATTTCTAAAGGTGTCTCCAATGAAAGGGATTATGAGATTTGGTAAGAAAGGAAAAATGAGCCCACTTTACATAGGGCTATATCAGATTATTAAAAGGTTTGGGCAGGTTGCATATGAACTGGAGCTACCCCATGAGCTTTCAATGGTTCATGCAATTTTTCATGTCTCAATTCTTCGAAAATGCATAGTGACTCATATCGTATCACTTCTATTGAGAATGTGTAGGTTACAAAATATCTTACCTATGAAAAGGTACCTTTTGCTATTCTAGATCGTTAAGTTAAGAAGCTAAGGAATACAGAAATATCTTCAGTTAAAGTACTATGGAGGAACCAACAACTAGAAGAAATAACATGGGAGGCCGGGGATGCGATGAAATAGAAATATCCTCACTTATTTGAAGCTAAAGAGGAAGTCCAACATATAGAATTGGGACACTAATAGGTGTGTGTGATTGAATACTTAATGTGTTGTCAAAAGTTTATGTAAGTAAGGGTTTAAACTTAGTTAGGCTATCCAATTGTGCTAACATTTGAGGATAAATGTTCCTAAAGGGGGGAGGATGTAACACCCCACACCTTACAATACTAGTACAATTCAAATGAAACATGCCATGGTTTGGTCAAATTAGCACTAATTTTTAAAAGTGCTTGAATCTCGTGTTAATGGGCTATATGTGCGTCTAACGCTTAAGAGGGTTGAGTGTATACATGTTTTCTGTCGAATTGAGGACATAAGGCCTTAAAGTGAAGTGAGAGAATTGAGGTACTTATAGGACTTAGGAAGCTAGCAGGTAAGTCACCTACTTGCTTAGCTTAAATTTGCTAGTTAAACGGAGACGACACTCGACGTCGAATTTGTCCAAGTTTGATTACGAATAAAGTCCATGTTAAGGGTGTAACTTCAGTCCACGTTTTAGCATCATAAATATATTATATGATCAGCCCAAGGAGGATATTAAAAGGGTCCTAAGACATCATAAGTTCTTGGATGCTTTGGGCCCAACCCAAGTGAAGAAGGAACCAATTTGGAGCCCCAAAAGGCCCAAATGAAAGGAGAAAGGAGCTACATCACCTCCTTAGTGAAGTAAGGCTGCGAATGCCTCATCCGGTGGGCCAAATCACACCATAAAAAGGGGTCAAAGAAGCTCCCAAAAGTCATTTCTCAACTTGACCACACAAAAATCAGATTTGCTCTCTAAATTTCCTCTCAACTTTTCTCAACTTTGTGAAGCAGCCAAACGACTCTTTTAGGGTTCTTAAGGAGCCTATAAACCTTGAAGAAAAAGGTAAGTAATTGTACTTGTGTATTTAGTATGGTTTCATCATGAAAAACAAGAAATAGATACTAGTTATACTTGCTGAAATTGTTGGACAGCATGTCGGTAGAAAGTTATTGCACACTTGCCTTTGTTTTGGTCATTTCTCTATGGTTTGTGAGTGGTGTTATGAAGAGAAGTTGGTGTTCTTAACATGTTTTGAGTTATAAACATCACCCTAAGGTTGCTTACCTGATTTTGATTTCATTTAAGAAGCACATTTTATTGTGTTATCTTAAGCGTCATTTTGATTGGAACTTGTCGGTTATTGTACGTAAGGATATTAGCTGACGTCCTTCATGACTTGTTAAGTGCTGTTATAAGAATATCTTTTAGGTCTATTTATATGTGTAAATATAGATGGAAAAATTTGGTTAATGTTGCTGGAACAGTTTGGTTAGAGTTGGAATAGGTTTGTAGTTGTCAACGTCATGTACCGAAGGAAGGTAACATTATGCTGTCCATTTTTAGATTGTGTGGAATTGTTATGTGTTGTGATTTGTAGGCTGTTGAGGGATGATATGGAATTAAAATACATAGGTCATGATGTGTATAGGTGAATATGTATTGGAAAGTATGATTAGAGACGTAGAGGTTGGAAGAATATGCTATGATTCATAAATACCCACTTGTTGCCTGTGTGTTATTTTGTTGTGTGATTGAGCTGCCAAGGTGTATTTATTGGCTATTAATGCTAGTTTTATCATGTACTATGTTGTAGATAAGTATTTGGAGGAAGGAAAGGTTATCTCGAGATGGTTACAAGGTCATACAATGAGGTATATAAGGTTACTTGATTTCATATCACTTGGAATGAAACATATATCTCTCCTTGGTACATAAAGGCACTTGCCAACTCTGACAAAACTATTAACCGTGTCTCCATTCTTTGACATGTTCATATATTTCCATACATAGTCACTTTCAAATCTACATACATGCTTTTATACCAAGTTACATGGGTTCTTGTTACTAGATAAAGTTCACGAGTTGTTTCATTGCATATGCATTTTATTATTTGTGTAACATACTCTTTTTTATTGTCATATTGTCTTGTATGATTATGTACATGTCACAGGCTACATATACAGTCCTACAACTCTAATATTATGACCACCAAAAGGACCATCTCAAAGGTAATTGAAAGGTAAAATATATTATTTATTGATAGGTGGTAGCCCAAGGGGTGGAAGGATCACCTAGCCAGGTATGATCCTATCACGGGTGGTATATCAAGAGGGTTAAGGAAGAACGTAGCCAGGGAAGATCCCGATATCCCAAGGGATGGAAGAGTCACCTAGCCAGGAAAAAATCTTATCACGGGTGGTTGCCCGAGGGGTTAAGGAATAATCTAGCTAGGGATGATCCCAATACAGTTTACCACTAATCAATTGGTCATTTGTTATATAGCTGTGCACAGATTATATAGTAAAAGCAAAATAATATAAAGAACATAAAGTACACGATTCCACAGTATAACCAAAGGTGGTCCAAAATCTTATATTGGTGCATGGTTTCATTTGAGTTGTTACTTTATATATAGTATATTTTGCCTTACATACTCAGTACATTATCTTGTACTGACGTCCATTATGGGGGACCTATATTTCATGCTGCAGGTACAAGTGCTAGTAGATCTCCCCTGTAGGAGTACAGGATACCCAGCTGTTGTTACCAAGCTCTAGGTGGCTTTGAGGCTTTGTGTATGTCTAGATCTTATATGTTTATATTGTATAGTTAGTTGGGGCGGGACCTGTTCCAATACTTGTCAGATACTTTCTCTTATCTAGAGGCTTTGTAGAGTATGTAAAGTAAAGTGTGGTCATGTCTCGTACTTAAATGTCGTGGCCCCAACGGCCTAGTCATACTCATTTTCTTTTGGCTTGTTATCACTATTTATCTTCTTAAAGTCATGTCTAATGTAGAAACCCCTTACAATATGTATAGAAAGTACATAGTTACAGGTTGGTTCTCCCGAGCTTATCATTAACGGGTGCCAGTCCGCCCTAATGGGACTTTGGGCCGTGACATCATAAATTCAACTTCATATTCATGTTTAGGGGGTCAAAATTAGTAGAGAATAGGTCTAAGCATGATTTTAGAGCAATCAAATCATACTTGCAAATTTCTAAAATTTCAATTTCCAGAATTGATCGTGTAACTATCACAAACATATGTAAACTTGGTCTCTATGACTTGTCCATGACGTAGACCTATGTAAATTCTGCCCAGTTATTTTTCTTGCGGTCCAGGACTTTTGGGTCTTGGGCCTAAGTGTTCCCAAATGTGTTCTTATCTATACTTATCATATTTTACCCTCATATCATCCTAAATATTCCCCAATACTCACTCAAAAACTTAGCCTTATTTTTAATCCTAAATTCAAACCTCAAACCCTCATCTGGAACTGAGGATTTCCTTCAAGGTTCTTCTATAAACTTCAAGTCTCCATCTCTAATCTTCACCAAGTTCATCTCCTAGCTAAGGTACGTAGGTTTTAGCCATTGGATTTTTCCACCCATAGTTCCTTAACCTTTTTTTACTCTTTTTAAATGGGTTTGCTAGTATGAACATGTCTATGAACTATGTTAAAACTATGTGAAGTTGTGACTGTTTTGCTATTTTTTGAGCTATAAATTTTGGAGCTATTGTAAGATATGATAGGGGATTTAATATATATTTCTTGAGGGTATTACAACATATTTATTGATGATTTTACAATAAATTTTCTTGCATGATTTCATCTTTAAATTGCATTGATCTTATACTACCATTTTACATCTGCCAAGTGTTTGATAAAATATCTTGTTATGGTTTATTGAGGAACTGAAGGTCCAAAGCATGAGATATGATATGATTTACTATATGACGATGAAATGAGCTTATGTATATGATAAATTCTATATAAAGTGTTGTATTAGACCATGCCCAATCCGGGGGGACTAAGAACCCAGATAACCTAGATGGGAGTTTGTACTCATCAACCTATTGAAGGGTTTGTACTTCTCCACCTAGTGATGAGGAAGCATCATCACTAACCTAAATGAGTGTTTGTACTCATCAACCAAGTGAAGGGTTTGTACTTTTCTACTAGGATAATAGGGCATCATCATCACTAACCTAGTGAGGGGTTTGTACCTCACCTCCTAAGTGATGGGGCGACACTATCCCCAACCTACGTAGGGGTTTGTACATTGTAATTGTAGCTTGGTGTCTTCTAAACATATGATATCCTACATGAGCATGAGCTACTTAAGCATGTTTTACTTATGCATTTATCATATATGACATATTGTTATATTATGCCTATTTCCTATTGTTATGAATTTTGACTATGATGCCAAATTCTTGTTGCATTGCATCCTATATACTTAATACATTCAAACATACTAATGCATACTCATGCCTACAGGATATTACTATGTAGGAACCAGTGTGCAAGTTGATTACCCTCTTCCTCCACGTGGCTAGTTTGATACTACTTAAGCTAGTTGGTGAGTCCTCTACTTCGGGGATATTAATCTATGTTGTTCGTCCTATGTATTGAGATATTCTTCTTTATGTTCTACTTTGACAATGAGGGTGAAACCAATTGATTTATCTTAGCCCCCGCTCTTATCTATGTATTAGCAGTGTTTGTTTGACATATTATGTATCTATGATGTGAGCCTTGACTCTTTACCTATTGTTTATGATGTTATGCAACCTTTCCCTTATTCGTTTTACCCCTATGTTACTCTTTTATGTCTTTGTATACTTCCACAACCAATGATATGTAATGACAAGTTAAGAGGCTTGTTTGGGGTTCCTTTAGGTTCCCCATTTGTTGTGTCAGGCCTACGCCCTAGGCTTGGGTCGTGAAAAAGTTGGTATCAAGCACTGGGTTGATAGATCCTCAAAGTCCAACACACCATATTGATTAAAGTCTTAAGTCATGGTTCCCTTCTTCATGTTCTAAGTCCTAAGAGGCTATGAGACATTTTAGGAAATGTTTCCCTTCTTCATGTTCTAAGTCATGTTATAGTGTTGTAGTGAGGTCCCCCCCTCCCCAATGATTGGTCTTTACTATGCTAGATCATGCTAACCACTAGAGGAAGAAGGGCCCAAACTCCCAAGGAGCAACCTACCAATGGTAAGCTCTGAGATGCTCTCACTATGCTTATCTAAGTTGTGGCCAACCAAGAAAATCAAGAGGCCCAAGCCCCTCATGCTACTACCCCAGGAGGTAGGGTAAGGGACTTTATAGAGAAGAATCCTCTGGTGTTCTATGGGCCAACGGTGGATAAGGATCCACAAGAGTTCATTGATGAGGTTTACAAGATCTTCAATATCATGAATGTTGGGCCGAATGAAAAGGCGAAGTTGGCGGCATACCAATTCAAAGGGGTAGCCTAAATATGGTATGATCAATTAAAGGGTGAGAAGGGAATTGGTAATGTGGTACTTTGGGAGGAGTTCAAATTGGCTTTCCTTAATCATTTTTCCCTCTTTATCTTAGGGAAGCTAAGTTGGTAGAGTTTATGAACTTGTAACAAGGTGCTATGAATGTGAAGGAGTATGCCCTAAAGATTAATCAACTTTCAAAGTATGCTCCTCATTTGGTGGCCAATCTTAGATCTAGGGTAAACAAATTTTAATTTGGGGTCTCTGACTTGGTGAGTGAAGAATGCCAGTTCGCTTTGCTAATTAGTGACATGGACTTATCTCGATTGATGACATATGTTGAGCAAATAGAGAAGTTAAAGTTGAGAAAGAGAAGGGGGCATGAGGCCAAGATAGCCCCTCTTGGGTGTAAGTTCCAAAGGTGTGGCTAGTTCCATCAAGGCCAAGGGTCTTCTGATTCTACTAATAGGGGGTTGGCACGTGACTTTCCTAGGCCATAAGGTGTTAGTGGTATGGCTCCCATTAATGTGTGTCCTACATGTGGAAAGAGTTATAGTGGCCCGTGTTTGAAGGGTTCTAATATATGCTTTGAGTGTAGGGAGCGTGGTCACAAAAGGATGGATTGTCTAAGAAACCATGGCAACGGCCTTGCCATAGAGCAAATGCAATTCCATTGGGTAGAGGTGTTCCTCAAGGTAGTTCCCCAAAGCAGAATCGATTTTATGCTCTATATGGGAGGCAAGGGGTTGGTGAGGTTCCTGATGTTATTACCAGTATGGTAAAAAATTTTGACTTTGATATATATGCTTTGATTGATCTGGGTGACACTCTTTCCTCTGTTACCCATTTTGTTGCTAAAAAGTTTCATGTTGACCCTAAGTAATCCCATGAGTCATATGAAGTGTCAACTCCTTTTGGTTCCTCTGTTGTTGCTAGGAAAGTTTATAGAAGTTGTCGTATTTGCATTTTCCACAAGTTGATGCCTTGTGATCTTGTCGAATTAGACATGGTAGATTTTGATGTCATTCTTGGGATGAATATGTTGTATGCCTACTATGCTTCTATTGATTGTAGAACTCGTAGGGTCAAGTTTCAATTTTACAATGAACCTATCTTTGAGTGGAAAAGTCAAGTTGATGTGGTCAAGGGTAGATTCATTTCATACATTAAAGTCCGTAAGTTGATATCTAAGGGGTCTCTTTATCATCTTGTGAGGGTTATGTGGAGTCCAAAGTCCCTTCCATAAAGTTGGTTCCGATTGTAAATGAGTTTATTGATGTCTTCCCAAATGAACTTCCCAATGGTCCTCCCTGAAATCAACGTATATCTATTTCCCCTTATTGTACGGCCCCTGCGGAGTTGAAGGAGTTAAAGAAACAATTGAAAGATTTGTTGGAGAAGGGATTTATTAGGCCTAAACAATCACCTTGGGGTTCTCCAGTATTGTTTGTAAAGAAGAAAGATGGGTCCCTTAGAATGTGCATTGACTACCGGTAACTCAATAGTGCCACCATCAAGAATAGGTATCCTCTTCTAAGGATTGACTATTTGTTTGACAAATTGCAAGGGGATAGCTTTTTCTCTAAGATTGATCTTTGGTCCGAGTATCATGGTGAGAGAGTGTGATGTCTTTTGGGTTGACCAATGCATCGACCATCTTTATGAATAGGGTCTTCAAACCCTACCTTGATTCCTTTGTTGTGGTCTTCATTGATGATATTTTGATCTTTTCAGATAGTAGGGGAGAGCATATGGAGCATTTGAGGGTTGTGTTGCAAAAATTGAGGGAGGAGAAATTGTATGCCAAATATGACACATGTGAATTTTGGTTGAAGGAGATTGCATTCTTGGGTTATGTGGTGTCGGGTGATGGAATAAACGTGGATCCTAAGAAGACTAATGTGATTAGGAATTGTCCTAGACCATTGACCCCATTAGATATTAGGAGCTTCTTGGGCCTAGCGGGTTATTACAGAAGGTTTGTGAATGGGTTTTCCCCTATTGCTTCCCTATGACAACAATTGACTCAGAAGAAGGTTAAGTTTGAGTGGACTGATGACTATGAGAGCAGCTTCCAAACATTCAAAGACAAGCTTGTGTCCTCTCCTATATTATTAATACCGGATGGGATTGAGAGATTTGTAGTGTATTGTGTTGCATCCAGAGTTGGTTTGGGTTATATGTTGATGCATAATAGGAAGGTCATAGCTTATACTTCTAGACAACTTAAGGTATATGAAAGGACTACCCTACCCATGATCTATAGTTAGCCGCCATTGTGTTTGCATTAAAGATTTGGCATCATTACTTGTATGGGATGCATGTGGATGTGTTCACCGATCATAAGATCCTACAAAAGATCTCACCTAGAGGCAAAGAAGATGGTTATAACTTCTTAAAGGCTAACCCAACCCAAGGACCGTGATTAGTGCCGGTTAGGCACCCAGACAAACACTAAATCGGATTCCCAACTATAATAGCTAAGGATTTATCAAAATTTCGACAGAGTTTCCTCTGTTTTACTGACTAACCACACCTGCAAACAGCAAGCCCAGCATTCAGCAACAATTAACACATATATATATATGCGGGCCGACAAGGTCACCGCTGTGGTAGAACCGCCCAACAAATGTATCATACATACGTAGTCATACCACATGCAATATCCCACACCCACATGTATCCACAGACCTCTAAACATACGAACTGAATCATGGGATGGGATAGGGCCCCGTCATACCCTCGAATATACATAAATGCAAAATTCAGAAAATAAGTGTACATGTATATACCTAAAAGTCTGCTCCTGAGGCAAAGGGAGCACTTTAAAGGTGGATAGAGATCCTAAGAAGATGGAACTCTAACTTGTATGTTGGTACCTACGGGCATTAAACGTAGCCCCGTCGAAGGAAGGGGGTCAGTACGAAATACGTACTGAATATGTAAAGCGGAAAGTACGAAATATAGGTTAGAGTAATATTTCAAATGAAAATATATGAGTCAAACCTGTATGCAAACATCAAAATAATTCTTTATTTAAAATATCAAAATAATGCATACCAGACGAGAACGATGGCAACCTCTAAACTCGCGCCATATCACAGCATAACAATAGAAGTTTCAAATCCCCGAAATTTCCAACACAAGTCCCAACTGTAGTATAGGTGAGCCGAGGTGACGGTGCCACACCCTCATGTCATAGGATAGGTGAGCCGAGGTGAACAACAGCCAAGCACTCACGTATCATAATGTGTAGCGGTCATCATGCCCGATAAGTGAGCCGAGGAGAACAGTGGCCAAGCACTCACGTGAGCCGGGGCGAATGAGCCCCAGCACCCACATGTCATGATGCCAATATATCCTAAACCCAGCTCCTTATGTCTTCAAACTAAGCAAAGCTGGCCCATGGGCAAACCGACCCGCCGTATCTAACTTATTTCGGAATATAATATACATATATACATATAGTTATACATACGTATGATAATAAGTGGCCCAGGAACAAGGGAACGAGACCACAATGGCACGAATAATGTCGTGAGAATCACATGCATAAAAACTAGTTCCATAAGCTTAGTGATATGCAAAATATTTATTGTTTTTAAATCAAGAAGTTATTCATTTATGAATTTTGTCAAAGTTGCTCAAATTTATACATAAAGGTGATTTCAAAGGAACTTACTTAATCCCCATCATGCACATTACTAGAATAGGCTTCAAAATAATGTTAAAGTAATTTAAAATTTCTATCGAAAGTTGTACGCGTTAGTAAATTTGGAACTATTTGAACCTATAGTTTCCCAAACTATTTAACTTCCGATCAAACGAACACCATCCATGGATTCTAAAGATTCAGAAATTAAGGATGAAGTTAACTTAGCATAATTGTGGCAAGGAATGAACATAGATCCCATTTAGGCTTCTCGTCGAAAGTTACAGGCATTTGCGCCCTCCAATAAAATACATTCTCTCAACATATTAAACCATTTCACACTTTTACAACTTGCGGGATCTACATACCCAAGAGTCAAAATATAAATACAATTTTTATAAAAGTACCAAGGAG
>JAOTQJ010000001.1:5642683-5652829 GCA_025642045.1 Solanum sejunctum | reverse complement strand
CCGACTAACAGCCGAGAAATCCCATCACCTCCCAAAATCGATGGGTTTTCAAAAGATGAAACTGAAGGGGAAATTAACAATAACTGCTTGTCAAAATTCAGAATAGTTGTACTAATCGACTATTTTTCTTACTAGGATTTTTTGGGTTTCTTTCTGTCCTTCCAATTTCTCTTCCCCTGTCTTCGAACTCGTTTTGGGCTTTGAAAAATCAGTTGTGGAGTTTTCAAAATCAGAAAATAACTGAAATTAGGTCTCTCCCGTCTTTCTCTGTCGACCGACCCCTTTTGGGAAAAAGATGGGGATTAAAATAGCCCTCCCTTATTGAAAGGGACCAACTTGAAACTTAAAAAAATGTACGCGCGACCGACAATAGATCGTGGAGGAGCGAGTTTGTCGGGAAAACATTGGGGACTATCGGGAGGGGTGCGGCGTCGGATTTTCTAGTTCTTGGTCGTTTGTTTTCTGAGTTGTTTGAAGAAGGAAAAGGAAAGAGGAAAAATAGGGAAAGGGGAATTGGAAGAATGAAGAAGATGAAGAATGGGGATGGGGAAGGTGGCGGCTAGGGTTTGGGATTTTAAGAGGGAAAGAAAAAATCTGATGAAGAAGATGAAGATGATGAAGATATAAGGGGCGCGTGTGGCGCACGCGCCCGTCTTAAATTAATTTTTTTTTAAAAAAAATAATAACAATAAATAAATAAATAAATTTTAAGATTGTTAAGACAAAAATAAGACTCGACGATTAATTTGACACCGTGAAGGGTAAAAATTGGGTGTCAACAATGAGTTTATCATTTTATCCATATTAATCGATAGGATATCAAACATATTTACTCACTATATTTTTCTAAGACATTTACTTAGTGTTGATAAATTTAGGATAGAATAAGAAAAAATTATCTTTTTTTTTAATTTTTCAAAAATGATAAATAAAAATAAAAATAAAATTAAAAAATATTTAACAAGTAAATAGGGATAGAGGGAGTATTTGTTATTCTTAGTTTTTACTGAAAATAGATGATGCACGATACTTATTTATCATCTTTATGTTAGTCATAAATATGAAAAAACATCAATATGGTGGAAAAGAAAGAAGTATTAAATTGATAAAAGTAATAAATAAGAATATTTTATTTAAGTTGTCATCTATTTGATGTTTTTTTTTTAAAAGAAATGTGAAAAAAAAAAATTCATGATGCATGCATCCCCTGGTTATAAGGGATGTACGTGTTTGGTGCTAAGTCTATTCTGGATTTACCGTTTGCCCTTTTGTTATAAGGGATATATATGTTTGGTGGGTGGAAATATATTTCTTATAAAAAAAAATTTTTTTATTTATTTTAAATATTTAATAAATAAATAAAAAATATTTATTATTCTAAGTATTTATATGTAACTTTAGTAAAATATACAGTGAGAGTTCGACAGTAGTGAGGATGTGGAATAATTAAGAGATTGTGATCTAGGGGGTGCAAAAAATAATAAACTTGAAATATTAGATATAATTGTTTTTTTAGTTTTAAGAAATTTATTGTTCTAAAAGAATATATTATCCAAAATATTTTGCTCATCAAATATATAAAATAAAAAAAATAATTTAAAAAATATTTTCCGCCAAACACACTAAGTTGTAAAATTGAATGTGATTCCACGAGGTGTAGGACTTAAGCCACAAGTAGTAAGCGAAGGAAGCATATAATGGTCATTTACTCTAATTGACCATATGAAAATTTACATCGATAAATATAATATAATTTACATAAATTTCATATCAGAAATAAATTATATTTTATTTCTATCTTTTATTAATTTATAAAAATTTCTTTAAATTTGTGCTATTCGGATAAATAAATGATGATATATTATAAAACTTTTTTGTTGAACCTTAAAAAGAAAATTAAAGATAAAAGTAAATAACAATTTCACAAATCATCCAAAATAAATTAATATCAAGCTCTCCCAAAATTTTAGAAACTTTTAACAATTCAAAAGTTAAATTTCTTCTCCCAATCGATCCTAAATTGTAACAATTTTTTTTCTTCATCCAGTTTTTTTCTTTCCGATCATCGGAATTTTTGATTTTTTTTTAATAGTTTTTCATCTATAAATTTTTGATAATATGAAAATATTCTTTTTTCTTTTTTATATTATTGAATTCGATTAAGATGTTGATTTTCAACTTTTCAGAGCTTAAATTTTTTTTATGATACAAACACTTTGGATTATGTATCAAGAATACTTCAAGATTTGTGAATTATACTAATTTAATGTATTTGATACTAACTTATAGTTCCATTCGCAGTAGTTATGTAAAACTATTAACAACATACTTAATTGTTTATGATACAAATAGTTTGGATTATGTATCAAGAATATTTCAAGATTTGTGAATAGTACTAGTTAAATGTACCTGATACTAATTTGTACTTAAATTTTTTTAGTAGATGTGTATCAACTACTGAATCATAAACATGAATTATAGAAATTCATATATAAAAGCCGTAAGGTTATGTATTAAGAATAACTCTAGGCTTTTAAATGATATTAGTTGAATGTATGCTACTAATTATTACTTAAATTTGCAGTAGTGATGTATCAAGTGTAAAATCATAAATGTGATACATATAAATTACTTACAAAAATGAATAGAAAAAAATAATCTTCTTCAAATTTTTTACGTATAAAAAGAAAACCATAAAATTAAATTTCTTCTTTATAAATAAAAATTTTCTAATTGATTAATCTAATAGGATAGTCAACTTGTCTGCAAGTTACTTCACATATAACAATAATAATGAAAATAGCAAGAATTGAAAATAAGATAAATAATTTTTATTTGGATTGTTGTTGTAGTGCTTAGTCTAGTACCCTTGAATTGCAAAAAATTTTGTTGTGCCTTTGATGAGCGTAGGTTTTTACAGACTTTGAACTTCTTTCAAACCTATCTGATTAGCAAATTAGCTTATGCATAGACACACCTCTACTTGTATAACTAGTTTAAAGTATTCTTTTTCTGTCTCTTTTACAATTGTTCATTCAGGGAGTATAATATTTTGTTGTAAGCAGAAAGATAATATCACAAGTTAGTTTCAAGCGAAGTACTATCTCTACAGCTAGGAGGAGGGTGTTTATATATAACGACCTTGAGAAACAACCATTAGAGCTCTTTTAGGAGGATCCAATAGAATTTCTTTCAGTAAAGGATTTGTAGGATTCCTTAATTGAGGATTACACATCCAAATTCAACATCTTCCCAATGCTAATTTGATGCTCTTCTTTGTGTAGCGTGTTGATTGATCTTTCCTCCTTGATTTTGGGGCGATCTCAACCTGATTTTTCGATCAACTTTGTTTTACAGTTGCCTCTCGTTATTTTTCTTTTAGTCTTATAAGGATATTATTTTAAATATAATTTAAAGAGTCATGTATTTGTAATTTCCTTATAAATAGGACATATTGAGGCCCTTGGCAGGTTACACAAGCCTTATTAATTTTGGCTATATTTTCTCTCATCTTTCTCTCAAAACGTAAACTTCAACTTGGTATCAGCGTCATGGCTTCCCAAAAAGCTTCTACTCAAAGTTCTTCTTCGATTCAAGTTATCTCCTCTCAATCCTCTTTGGGTCTTCCAAATCCTCCTCCAACTATTTCAAACATGAAAGATTTTATACCAATTGAGTTGACATATCTTAATTATCTTGGAAGAAAGTTTTTCTTACTATTTTAAAAAGCCACAACATTCTCTCGCTAGTTGGTGGCTCTATTCCATGCTCATCATCAACTCATGATGAATATCATTTGTGGATTCAATGTGACACCATAACTCTAATTTGGATTGATGCTACTCTCTCCCCTCCAGTTCTTGACTCCCTTCTCAACTACGCTTGAGACGCTTCCAAGTAGGCATGGGATGTTCTTGTATTCCTTTACCTAGATCAGGTTTTCTCTTCGTCAATTTATCTGGTATCAAAATTTCAGAATTTTAAAAAAAGGCCCCCTTTCTATAGAAGATTATCTCCAGCAATTACATTCTCTTGCCTGTTCACTTAGAGCAGTTGGAAAATCAGTTACTGATAATGATTTGGTGACTCAAGCTTTGCAGGGACTCCACATTCCTATCATACGTTTGTCTTTGGCTTGAATGCGACAGGACACTTCCATCTGTCCTAGCTTTGCATCCATTATTACTTATCGAAGAAGCGCATATTAATGTGACTGACAAATAGGATTCTACTTCTCATACTGCTTTAGTGGCTTCTGCTCAGCACCACCATCATCACCTTCTCACCCTCAATCGATAACATCCACTCATGCTAATCAATAACCCAAAAGATCCTACAATGGACGTGGTCATAGTAAATTAAACCGAGGTAGAGGTCTCCACCAATACTCCCCATGCTCAATTTTTTTCCTCAATGGGCTGGTTGTCAACCACTTTTTCGCCCTTCGTCTTCTAGTGATGGTATTCTTGGGCGACCCCCTTTCATGTCAAATAAGTAATGTCAAATCTGTTTTCACTTTAATCAAACTGCTTTGGAGTATAGAAATTATTTCAATCATTCCTATGTGCCTAATTTACTACCAAAATCTTTTGCCGCTATGAATTTGGAGGTGGTACAACCATCTGTATGGTATCCTGATTCTGGTGCTTTTGTGCATATGACAAACAATCCCTCACTTTTATCCTTTAGTCTCCTTACAGTGGTTCGTCACAGGTGATGGTTGACAATGGTAATCTTCTTCAAATTTTATCTATTGGCATTTCTTTTCTTCCAACATTTTCTAAGCCTCTTTGATTTAAAGATGTTTTATATGTTCCTTCTCTTCAGACAAATCTAATGTCCATTCACCGTTTGTGTGTTAACAATAATTGTTTCATTTGTTTCACTAATTTTGATTTATTTTTTTTTGTTAAGGACAAGAAGACCAAGCAAGTCTTGCTCCATTGTGAGAATAATGGGTCTCTCTATATTATTCGCACAACCTCTCATCGCTCATCTCATGTTGCTCTCTTTAGTGTCGTCTCACCTACATATCTTTGGCACCAGCGTTTAGGCCTTTCGAAATGTTCTCTTGAAGCTTTAGTTCATAGGAGTTTCATTCACTGTAATACCTCTTCTACAAATTCTGATTGAACTATCTGTCCTCTAGGAAAATAATCTAAGTTACCTTTTCCTATTTCTCATAATGTTGCCATTGCTCATTTTCTATTAATTCATTCTGATGTGTCTAAAGATCCTTTCCCTTCAAATTTTGATTTTCGTTATTATATTTTGGATGACTAAATCAAGTACTCTTGGACTTATTTAATGTGCAACAAGTTAGAGGCTTTTGATAAATTTAAAGAGTTCTATAACATCGTCTCAAACATTTTTAATTCCTCCATTTCTTATTTTCAATATGATGGTGGCAAAGTGTAATAATTCTCTTTTTCGTTCATTTTTTAGCGAGCATGACATTATTCGTCATTTCTAGTGTCCATATGCCTCTGCTTAGAATGGTCGTTCCAAACGAAAGCATCGACATGTTAATAATATGATCCATTTTCTTCTCTTTCAAGCCTCATTACCTTATTCATTTTGGGTAGATGCTTCTCTATTTGGGGTTCATTTAATTAATATTACTTCTCTTCCTAATCTTAATTTTATCTCACCTTATGAAAAATTATATGGTAAATCACCTAATTACAATTTGATTAAGGTCTTTAGGTGTTTATGTTATCCTTATGTTGCACATTCTTTTGCTCACAAGTTTCAACCACGTTCGATAGCATGTTTATTTATTTGTGTATTTGCGCACCACAAAGGATTCAAATGTTGGATCCATCCACAAATCGAATAATTATATCACGTCATGTATATTTTAACGAATCCTCTTTTCAGTATAATTCTATGTTTCCAACTAAGCCTAATACTCTTACAGTTTCTTCCTCACAAACTGTCTCTCCTAAATTTTCTCCAATTCATTTGTCTGATATATGTTCTTCCTCAACTGCGAAGTTTGATTTTATTTCCTTATCGGATACAACTTCTTCCCCTTCTATCTCTGTAACTTCTCCTAGGAGTCTAACTGCATCATGTTTAAATAATCACGTCTCTCCACCAACAAATCATGTCCATGTTATGCGCAGTTCTCCTATTTTATCTCCACAACCTTCTCTTGTAACTAATTCACATCTTACTCCTCCATCCTTATCCCCAAAAAATCCGCACCATATTTCTCGTGAAACTGCCCCCACTACGAATTCTGTCGTGCCTAATTCTAGCTCCGATGTATCAACCTCTTTTTCTTCTCCAGATGCACAATCTTTACCTTCTTCTCCTTTAATTTCTTCTCCATCTTTAGCTTTTAATCAATTCGATACCCGTGCTCATGGCATGGTTACTAGTTCAATGATTGGGTCACTCAAACCTCGTGTTTTTCCCTCCCTTAATGTCTTTATTTCCATCGCACTAGTTGAGCCAACATGTTTTACACAAACATCCAAAGACTCGAGATGGCTTAATGCAATGAGTGAAGAGTTTAATGCTCTCGTCCAAAATCATATATGGACTTTAGTTCCTCCGTCTCCTAATGTGAATATAATAGGAAATAAATGGGTTTATCGGATCAAGTATGGTCCTATTGGTTCTATAGATCGCTTCAAAGCTCATTTGGTTGCATAGGGCTTCTTCAACAACCTGGTATATATTTGTAATGATCCTAAAGGTCATTTTTGGTATTTTCAGTCAAATTACTATTTTTGCCCTTCTTAAAAGTTGTCTTGAGTCATTATTGGCTAATGCTAAAAGTCAGATTTCGAAAGTATGGTGATAAGCTTGAGTTTTGCAAATGAAAGAGTTTTTAAAAGCTTAAGTTGAAAAATTTGAGTTTTCAAACTGTTGAGTTTCAATTGTCGGATCATGATTTTATCAATTCCATCAGCTCCGGAATGCCGAATCTAGTCTAGGGGAACTTGGAGAACTTAATTTGGAATTAAAATGAAGATTTTAGGTCAGAAGTTGCATTTTTAGTTGTTACTAGAGCCAAAGTTTGACTTCGATCAACAGTCGGGCTTCGGAAGCTCGAATTGGAATTCTGAAAATTTTAATAGTTTCAGATGGTCAAACTAACGCTAGAAAAGATTCTGCTGTAATTTTTATAGCTTTTGAAAATATTTTGAGTTCGAAACTAGTTCTAATGAGCTTTCTCAGGTTTTGGGTCAAGTAGATCTCAATTGCAAATTTTGATATTTTTATTGGATCCGGAACGTCGAGTTTTGTAGAGAAAGACCTTTCTCTCAGTTCCCGAGACTTTTTAGGGGTATTTTGGTCTCTTCGATAGTTTTTGATATTGAAAAATAGGACCCACATTAGAATAAAATGATCTTCCATGAGAATTTTGATCACACCAATGAGTCCTGAATGTCCTTTCCAATCAGATTTCATATATAAAGTATATTTTTTTGACTCCAAAATGAAGCCTGAGCATTGAATTTAAGTTTCACAGATTGCTGAAACTACTGAAACGGATGGGTGACATGGCGCAATAAGGTCTTGCGATGTGGCAGACCCGATTTCTAACCCTTGAAGGTACAGATTTATGCAGAATGTTTGCAAATTTTCCAAAATATTTTCTATCTCAATTTTGATCGGATTTGAGCGATTTAAAAGACTAAATTGTATATTTTTCCGAGAAGAACACCATGGGAGCTTCAAAAATTAAATTTGGTGTGTCGTTTGAGGTAAAATTCATAATTTTGCTGCTACATTTTTAATATATTTCGAAAATTTTAACATGTGATTTCTTCCTCGTATTAGCTCCTTTTTGAATTGGTTTTCGCCGTTGAATTCCTTATTACTTGGGGAACATTTTCATGTAAAAATTTTCAGATTCTGACGATATTTTTCTGGCAATAAAATTTTTGAATTGTTTTATCTTTTCACCCGAATTAATTGATTTTAGTGTCGTTAGATTCATTATATAATTATGATGCTATATTTGAATAGATCTTGGTGAATTGAAGTATCATAGAAAGGAAAAAACTTCGGAATTGACGTGATTCAAGACTTTATATAGGACAAGTGAATTTCTTAACCTTTGTTAAGTATATATATTCTTGTGCTTCTTGTGTGAGGTGTTGAGAATGATTTTGAGGTATTGAGTTAGTGCTGATGTTGTACAAACTATATTATTGTGAACTGTGCATTATATTAAAATAAGATATTTTCTCATTATTGTATAAATATGCCTATTTGCATTGACTTTTGTGACAAGTATTCTGTGGACCAAAAAAGAATGAAAATTAAAGAAAATGTACCATATTCGAGGGACGTGTCGCATGCCGCGATGGATACTATAATTTGAGGGTCATGTCACATGCCACAACGGATACTATGATTCAAAGGTTGTGTTGCATGCCGCACCGGTTACTATGATTCGAGGGACGTGTTGAACGCTGCAACACATAATATGATTCAAGGATCGTGTCACACGCTACGACAGATGCATGGACTAGAAGTCCCCCATGGGTCCCAGATTGTGAACAGTAGGTGTGTATCACTAGGACGGACGTGTATCACCAGATTGTGAGTGCTTTTTGTGAACTTATGATAGATGCACTTGATCCCTAGTGTTGTTGATATATAATAGTTGGCGTGGTTTTTAGCTATATGCTATATACATTGTGAATTGTTAGGCTGCGCTGATTTTACGCAGGTTGTAGTTATGGGGGTTTGATTGAAGTATTGGGGGTACTTGTATTCTATATTACTTAATTTTGTGTTTAGTAGCTCATTTACTAAGTACCATGTGTTTGATACTTACCCCTTGCTACATTTTGTAGGATGCGAGCCCAATCCCTTTGGTCAGATTTTTCTCATTACAGGATCGATCTTCTAGATTATTCTTAAGGTAGTTGCTTATGTTTTCAGCAAACCTCAAGGAATCCATTATTATGTTATGTTTTATTTGAGAATTAGACATTTGAGACATATATTTTATTAGAGAATTTTATATTTAGAGGCTTGTACATGTGACACCAGTCCTTGAGATAGTTGTAGTTTGGTATTCATATGATTAATTGTTATATTAGTCTATTTGTCTTCTGTAATTATTGTTATATTTGGATTAGTAAGTGTTAGTCTGACTCGCCTTGGTGAGTTAGGTGAGTGCCATTACGCCTGAATTTCGAGTCATTATAATTTGGTATCAGAGGCCCAGGTTCATAGGTCTCACATGTGTATAAGCCCAGTCGAGTAGAGTCTTAAGGATCGATGCAGAGATGTCTGTTACTTATCCTTGGGAGGATACAGAGACAATTAGAAAATTTTCTCTTGTTCTTTCTGTTCATGTCGTGCGTAGTTGTTGTGGGTCTTGATAAGTTGCATGGTTTAAAATTTAACCCAGCTTAGAGGTAATGAGTTTAAGATATGAATGTGTGGTCAACATTGGATTTCCCTTTAATTTAAAATGGCCTGAGTGTAGATGAAATTAGATGAGGTATGTCCAGGAATTGAAGGAGCTTAGAGAGCAACTTCAAGATCTCTTAAGTTAGGGGATCATACGTCGGAGTGTATCTCCATGGGGTGCTCTGTTTTGTTTGATAGGAAAATGATAGTTCCATGAGAATGTGTATTGTTTACAGATAGTTGAACAAAGTAACAGTAAAGAACAAGTATCCTCTCCCTATAATGGATGACTTTTTACCAGCTTCAAGGTGCAACCATATTTTTTAAAATTGATTTGAGATCTGAACATCATCAACTACACATCCGAGCTTCTGATATTCCTAAGAAAGTTGTTCGGACGAGGTGTCAGCACTATGAGTCACTTGTGATATCCTTTGAGATAATCAGTGCCCTAGCTACATTTACGGAGTTAATGAATGGTGTATTCCAACTATATTTGGGTTCTTTGTTTTTTTGTTTTCATCGATGATGTATTGGAGCACTCCAATACCAAAGAGGATCATAAATGACACTTAAGGGTTGTGCTTCAAGGGCGTAGAGGGGAGAAGTTATGTGCCAAGTTTTATTTCAAATGTGAGTTTCGGCTGAGTTTGGTAGCATGATATTCATTGTTTGGTGGCCTAGCTAGTTATTACAAGTGACTCATTCTTCTCTTCTATAGCAACCCCATTGATCAGGCTCACTTAGAAGAATACTCTA
>JAOTQJ010000001.1:5611375-5629178 GCA_025642045.1 Solanum sejunctum | reverse complement strand
TTTTAAAAATAATTTTTGGGGTGGGGGCGGGGGTGGTAGAGAGGGGTAAAAAAAAAATTTAAAATTTGAAATTTGAAATGCTTTTCAAAAAAATAATTTTTTGTTTTAAGTTTAATTTTTTCGAGGGGGGGTGGGGGTCGTGATAGGGATGGTAAGTGGAAAAAATTGTAATTTGAAGTTGGGGGAGAGTTTTGAAAAATGTTTTCTTATTTTTTGGAAGGATGTAATTTTCCTTAAATTTAAGGAAAATAAGTTGATTTGGAAAACATTTTCCAAAACAATTAAGCCGACCAAACATTAGAAAATTGAAAAACATTTTCCGGAAAATGTTTTCCTCCATACCAAACACACCCATAATCCTATCAATTTTTTTTATGGAGTTTTATACTTCTTGCGTGTTTAATCCAATGAACTTTAGGTATTCATCTTTGCAGTTACTTCTTATCTACTAAAAGGCAAATAGACTTGAAATTTCCAGCATTGAACTTTTGGATGATCTGAAGGATTCTCAGGGCCAAGTTTTTTCCTTTCTGCTTGTGGCCTTTCCAAAGCCTTGACCTTATAGCTTAATCCGTAATCTAATGTGAAAACATCTATAAATCTGATGTCTTGCTTAAATGTCTATATGAATTTTTTCCCTGGAGTTACTTTATGTCTTTATCTAAAGTTGCATCGATCTACCTTCTTGCTACTACAATCATGCTCAGTTATTAAGCTTTAAAATATCTCTTTTTCTATCGGTGTATAAAAATTTGTTAATAAGAATGACATAGGTACATGTATATATCTGAAAGCTGATGGCTTTTTTAATGAGACCTATATTGCATTACCCATTGAATAGTGACAGTGAAGCTCCTCCCTGGTAGTGTACCCCTGTGAATCAACATTTAGGAAAATTAATCAACATGGAGAACTTGTATTTATAATCATACAATTGGAAGTTAACTTAATTAAAGAAACTCTTTCTCTTTTTGTATTTCTTTTCTGAAAAAAATTAATGAGATCAAGGTAACTTCTTTTTTCTCTTGCATTCTCTTTGGGACTTCCAATGTATACGGCTGGTGTTGGTTTGTGTCTGGGCTAGGAATTGGTTGAATTTTCTTTTTCCTTCTCTTCAGTAAGGCATTACATTTTCTTTCTTGTGAAAGAACCAATAGAATTGCCTGTCTTTAGCATGTGTAGTCAGTAGTTAGTTTTGCATCCCCTTCTGGTGAATTCTATACTGTTATGCTTCAGTATGTATTGAAAACAGTTCTTTGGAATTGTTTTGGAAGTTCTTGATTTACTGTCCTTTCTAAATATTTCAAGATACTTGTCAGTCATTGTCTGTGCTCAGTTACATTTAGTTATGTGTATGTTAGTGGATATGTAACCACACATGCATGTTACATTAACTTAGAAGATAGCATTACAAAGATCTTCTTCTTCAGGAAAAATCACCAGAAGTATTGGGGAAAACTGGTACATCCTCAGCTTCACCACAGAGCTTCATTCCGTATTCGCTCTCCTCAGACCATCATGACCATGGTGGTGTGATTCCTTCTGCAGGTTAGTTTTATCTGTTTAGCAGCCGGAATCTATACCTTCTCCCACTCTATCTTTTGTTAATGACAAATTCTAATAGGATGCAATTTGAAAAGTTATTTTCTGGATTTATTTGGAGTAATGATTTTTTCTGATTTTTATGTGAGTAAATGTTTTCCATCCGTGATGACTCAATACTATATGAATGACTCAATTGTGATGACTCAATACTCTTACTTTGTTTGTAAGAGTTTTCCCGTGGTGGGTTCCATGTGGTGTGTGGTCCCATGTTTTAAAAAAGGAAGCATAAAATGGAAGAAAAACGGAAATTCTTTTCTGAAACATAAAAAAGAGGAAAAAAGTAATACTTCTATAGATTCTGGAAAAGAATCGTGTCTAAGTTATACCCTGCTAAAGCTTTGTGGGCTATTGCGAAAACTAAGTTTTGTTTTCGGCAAAACCCAGAAACAGCCAAAAGCTTTTTTCACAATCAAACAATTTATTGGGGCCATAAACCACCTAAATGTCAAAATGAAGCTACGTGCAGTTCCCTTTTACAGTTAACCAATTGCTGCAAACACAAACTATATATCTGGGAGTGAATGTAATCTTAAGTAATTCCAGATGCATTGAATACCAATTTTCTTGGTCAAAAAGATTCATTGAAATTTACACAGATGTATTGACTAATCTATTTGTGTCAGAGCAAAAAATTTGATTGGTACAGTGTAATGTTATTTTGACATGTCAATAATGTCACTAAGTGTAGTGGTAAATGTCTTGCTGAGATTGTCTTCAGATTTTTTCTTCTTGCCACTTTGTCGTTTACCGTTCTGTGCGAGTTTCGTCATCTTTATCCATCTCACTATGTCCATTGGGTCCTATTCACAAACTTACTTGGTTTGTGTTGGTCGAAGCATTACTTGGAACAAGGCATCTGCTGGAAGAAAATAATCAGGCTCTGCATCAAATTTCGGCAAATCTTTCAACTGTCAAGGTATTAATCTCAACATCTTGTAGTAATACGAGTCTTTTGAGATAATTGGAAGGGAATAGGGAAAGTAAAGTTCTAAACTGTTGGTGGACTTCAGATATTTCTACTTTGGAACAGCGTGCAAGGAGAAAAGAAAAACATTTCAAATCTTAGGGTTCCTTGCATCTGATAACAAGTACTCCCCGTCCTATTTTATGTGGCACCATTTGACTTTGCATGGTGTTTAAGGGAAAAAAAAGTTTGACTTTTGAAACTTGTGTTTTAAACCAATTCATAAATATTTGTGTGGTCGTAAATCATTTCATTAAGGATAAAAAGAAAATTTTAAAATTAAAATGTTTCCAATTATAGTAAGATGTCATTCTTTTTGGGACGGACCAAAAAGCAAAGGGTGCCAAATGGGAGTAAAAGATAACACCTTTATTCCCCTGGTTCTATTTATTTCTTATACAAGTCATGAGTCAGAGCATTAATTACCACCCCAAAATCCACCCAGAAACCCACATTGACAAGGCATTTCAATAGGTTTGGAGAAGTTATGGGATTTAAACTTATTTTCTTTTTTTACTTTATCAATAAAAAAAAAAAGAACTTGTTTTCTTTTCATCATTTCCTCAACATTCTTAACTTTATGAGTTTTACTAAACAAAGTAATTGTGAAAATGATTTTAGTCAATTCTTGGGATTTTCACTGAAGCTTTTCACTGCGAAGTGCCAAAATTGGAAATTGATGAAATCGACAGAGGTCGGAGTCTCAATGATATGTTATTTAATCTTTGATTAATGTTAGGACTAGAAGAAAATGTGTAAATTGTGGATGTTATTCAGGCCATGCTCACACAGCCTTAATAAAATAATGGTGTTATCCAGTCATGTAAGTTTGTATGTTCATTCTGAGTTACCATGCATCATGGTTATGTGCATACACTCATAATACTCATGCTGGAATGACCATTACTCTTTTTCCCCTTATGTTTTTCGATAAGTTAGAATCACTTTTGCTTTTTTGCCCGACAAATTCACCTCTATGTAGATGTAAGGCAAACCATAGAGATTACCAGATGAGCAGCATATTGGATGCTCTTCCTGTAGTGCTCCTTTCCTGTTAGTACGTGGCTTTGTGATATGCCTCGCATACCTGATACCTGAGGGAATGCCATGGATCAGATTGACCTTTTATCTCATAGTTAGAAAAAGGGAACCTGCAGAAGACCCTGCTGCCTCCATAAAGTCCATTATAAGTTGAGCTCTTCGAGACAGAAATGGTTGAAGCAAATAGAATAAGGTTGTGTTTGGTTTGAAGAAAAATGTTTTCCATGGAGTATGTTTTCTGAATATTTTTTATTGTTTGGTTGCTGAATTATTGGGGGGAGGTGATCAGACAGGATTTTGCGAAACTTGATCTCACCAAGGACATGACCTTTAGATAGAAAGGAGTGGAAATCGCAAATTAGAGTAGCAGGCTAATTGGTTGGTAGGGGGTTAGGTGGATGTCTGGCCTTGTAGCAGGAGTAGTCGTGTTTTATATTATGTGTTGTCATTATTAGTCGTATGTGTGTTAAATCTATCGTATTTACATATTGTTATATGCTTTCCGTTACTAGTCACCTTTTCTATTCCCTTTCCTTTTCTTTTTGTCATATCTAGTTTATTCTGTTTATGGATTTTTGAGACGAGGTTTCCACGAAATAACTTCTCTATCTCTATGAGGTAGCGGTAAGGTCTACGTACATTCTACCCTCCCCAAGTGGGATTCCATTGGGTATGTTGTTGTTGTTGTTGTTGTTGTCTGTTGTTTGTTGTTTGGTTATCTTTCAAAAAATATTTTTTAGCAAAATAGTTTCTGACATGAAAATGGACCCCAATAATTAATTTGGGAGATCCCGATAATTGATCCAAAATTCAATCCCAAGATCCAACCCAGGACATGACCCCGACATTCAAACTTGGACACAATTGACCAATTTTGAATTCGTCCTGACACTCGAAGTTTCAAATTGAAATTTGTTTGTTTTTTAGAAAATAATTTTTTTTATTTTTTGGGGGGAAAGGGGGTGGGGGTGGGGGGCTAGTAGGCGGGGTTGGGGTAGCAATGGGGTAAAAAAATGAAATTTTCAAAATTTTAAATATTTGTTAAATTTTTTTGTGGGAGTGAGGGCTGGTAGGGGACGTTGGGCTAGGGGGCATAGGATAAAAAAGATGAAAATTTCAAACTTCGAAATATTTTTCAAAATTTTTTATTTTTTGGGTGCGGGGGGTTGATTTGGAAAGTATTTTCCTTAGTTTTTGGAGGGAAGTCATTTTCTTTATATTTGAGAATAAGTTGATTTGAAAAATATTTTTCAAAACTTTTATAAGCCAACCAGGCATGAGAAAATTGGAAAATGTTTTTCGTCATACCAACAACACCCTAATTGGGAGAGAAACTGGAATTTCAAATGGAAAATTTGGTGCGTAAATTTGAAGAGCTAAAAGGAGATGCGCACAAGTTATTTGTATAAAATGCTTCAAGTCAGTAGGACCGGTGACTTGCAAATCTTGAGTCCCTGTTTAATAAATCAGAAAAAGATTATTCCCGAAATTCTATAATGAAATAATTGGTTTCCTTGAGGATATTCCCATAATTTGCAGGAGTTCCATTATTCCACAGAGATATAATTTCTTCTAATGCCTCCTATATATGCAGTCCACATGAGATATAAGGAAAACTGCCGTCTATCTTCACAACTCCTCTTGCATGTAACCTCTTGGTTATCTATGTTAATAAAAATGTCCGGAATGCATATGAGAGATATAGGAGAGCCACCTACACATCTGTTTGTTTGAGTCTACATTGGCGTGTTTAGTGATCCTGCAAATTGTGCCTTAGATGTAAGAACTTAGTATGTGCCTTCCGAATGAAAGATTATTAAGGAACAGATTCTGACACAAACGATTGGGAATTGCTAAAGTGGCTAATTGTAAGGAAAGCCAAAATTTGTGTAGCATATAAAAGATGGGTTAGTTTGTGCAGGCATCTTTCTTGTCCTCTTTTTTCCATTTGTCACGGGCTTTGATAGCCTTTGAGCTTCAGTTTAAATATAAATTCAGATCTTTGTCACTTTTGTGTATGTAATTTGTGTGCGATAATAGAACTAAGTAGTGATGCTCCTTCAATTTATCAACCACCCCCTTCTCCATTTTGATCTTTTATTTCTTATCTTTTCTTTTGAGTTCTTTCATCCCTTGCTTGTAACAGGTGAAAGCAATAAATGAATATTAGCTTATTTTCCTCTTCCACTAACACTTCAGCGAATTGGAGGGTAAAAATGGAAGGAAAATAACAGTGAAACATCAAAGCAATAGTGTTAGGGTTAGATGAGGTTGCCTATTTCCCTGAAAAGGGGGACAACAACAGCAACAACAACAACATACTCAATGGAATCCCATAAGTGGGGTCTGGGGAGTGTGGATTGTACGCAGACCTTACCACTACTTCATAGAGGCAGAGAGACTGTTTCCTGGGAACCCTCGTCACAAAAACCTATAAGTAGAATAAACTAGATATGGAAAACAGGAAAGGAAGAGAAAAGGAAACAGAAAAGAACGACTAATAACGAAAAACACATGATATTATATAAATACGAGACAATTAACATTATGTAAGACAGATAGTGACAACACCGGACAAATCCTATTACCCTACTATACCCCACGGCCAGACATCTAACTTTGCATGCTGTACTTTGTTTCTTTTCTTGTTTCTTGTTGCAACTCTGGTGGGGGTTTCAATTCTTCTCTATAATTTGTTGTGCGTATCAGCTGATATCTGATATTAATTAATGTGTTAACGGGCAGTTGCAGGACAACATTGATCTCTTCATCCGGACAAGGAATAACATAACGGCAATTCTGAATGAGTAACATTATTAATATATTCTTTGAACTTGACAGGGTGAATTTAGATGTATACAATCCTTTACTGATAGTGTTGTTTATGCTGCAGCATGAGAAATATGCCAGGGATTATGAGCCAAATGCCACCCCTTCCAGTTTTGTTGAATGAGGAACTTGCTAGTAGTGTTTTACCTAGCATAACTCAGGTAATCGGACTAGAGCTGTCAATACGGGCCGGCCTACCTCATCCGGGCTAGCCTTTACAGGCTTTGGAATTTGACAAGCCAGGCCGGGCTGACTCCTTTTTTTATGGGTTAGAAAATAGCTAGCCCAACCCATTTTTACGTGGGCCGCGGGCCTTGTCAGGCACCCACATTTTTATTTCTATATTTTTTAAATAAATTTGTAAATTAAATTATAATTTAAAAATATTAAAATAAATAGCAACAGGACAATATTACATAGTACTAGTGCTACTATTACTCCTTCCGTCCATCTTTACTTGTCCACTATACTATTTTGAGATATACAACAATACTTGTCCACTTCATTAAATCAAAATATAATTTCAAATTTAATTTTTAGTTTATCCTTATCATCAATTATAGTAGTTATTTTCTTGTTATATTTTTCAAGACATTGTAATTGCTACATTCAAAAGGTGATTTGGTAAAATTGCTCATATTATTTACTGTTTTTTAATCCCTGTGCTAAATCAATAAAGTACAAGGAAAGATGGATAGAGGGAGTACATATTATTAAAAATATAATTTGTATCTAAATTTTAATATTTAAAAATTTTAAATAAACTTTGAGTTTGGACTCTTATTATTTTTAATACTCTATTTTATTTTTATTTTTAATTATTTTTTAATTCGGCCCGTGGGCTGACCCAACTCATATTACGAAAGCCTCACAAATCAACAGGCTTATTCAAGCTAGGCTAAAAATCCATTAAATGGGCTTAAAAAATTATAGCCCAACCTTGCTAAATTACGGGTTAGGACAGGCTGGTCCAACGGGCCTAACCCATATTGACGGCTCTAAATCGAACTTTTCGCAGACTATTTTAGGCTTAATGACCTAATCCCCCACCCCACTTAGTTGATCTCTGTTGTTGATGATGATATATTTCTTTCAATGTTCGTTTTTTTCAGCCAATGATGTTTGCGTCTACAAGTAAAATCCAGCTGAAACAAGAGCCAGGCTGTTGATGGAGAACCCTTGGTGCTAAATTTGGATTACTACCTTGTGTAAGTACACCAATTTTTTTGCTGTAAATGCATAAAAAGCTGCCAGGTCTTTGCAGCTTGGATATACAATTGGGTTCTGCAACAAGAAATTTAATCAGAACCCATTTTTTCGGAAGCTGAACACATCTGTACACGAGCACCAGGAAATAACAGCCTCATATGTTTGCATATCAGGGGAAAACTGTTATCTTGATAATGCACATGCAAGTTCATTTTCTTGTTTCCGCATTCTGTGTGTAAATTTTAGGATACAAATCGATCTTCAAGGTCATTTTACATGGTGCTTGATTTACTTTTAGTTTTTTGTGTTAACATTTGCGGATTCCTTGTGTTGAGTTGAGTTTGTTGCATTCGACGTGTACATATCATAGGTTAAATAATACATGATTTCCTACTGAATATCCCATTGTTTGACTTGATACTAGTACTTGAGAAAAAACAAGATACAAGAAGAGAAAAGATTGAGATCAGTTATTTCTTTTGCTTTTCTGATATCATTTGATTCGACTTTAGTTCCATTCTGACCCATCCATGAGTGGCGGAGCCAACATTTTCGTCAAGAGTGTTCATACTTTTAGAATATAGTGGGTGTTTTTTATATCAAGGATGTTCAACCATTGATGTATATCAAAATATTTATATTTAACCTATATATTCAAAAAAGTTTTCTGATGAGGGGTGTTCGTCTGATCACTCTTGGATGAATGTAGCTCTGTCCTTGCCATCCATTGCATATTGAGGATCTTGATTGGGGATTCTAAAACAATGTAGGAACTCTTGTGCATCTTTGTATGTTATATGATGTGATAAAACTTTTGTTTTGCAAACATATTTCTAGCAAAAAGGAAAATTGGCATCCCAGATTAGGTTGCCTAATTTGTTAATTTTATTCTTGACACAGAATGTAACACGCGTGCAAATTGAGATGGTTATAAAAGAAAATGACTTTACCCTTAAGTGGAAAATATTCACTTTTGGTATTTGGTAGCTATATGCTTTAGGGGGTGTGCGGTATGGAGTTAAGCAAGCTCTCCGAAAATAAGTAAATGACTTTCCTTGTAGAAATACGGAAAAGAATTTGCATCGTGTACTCCCCACTCCATCCTCATACTTTTTGACTTAAATACATCCAAATATTTTTATGATAATATTTTTTTTCTTCTATATCTAATGCAAGAAACATTTTCCTTTGGTACCGAACACACCCTTTGAAGGACAGTCTTCCATGTGTTTATTCCAAGAAGTAGTAATATAGTACATGTGTACCCAGTATTAATTTTGAAAATAGACTCCAAGAAAGGAAAAAAAACAACTTTCATTTCTCAATGACCCATTTTAAACAATTCCTTCATAGTCGGACAACAAATAAAATGAATTGAGGTGTCTTTATCAGACGACACAGAACAAGTCTATTTGTAAACTTTATTAAGGTGTTTTTCTCAACTGTGAAAACATTTGAGATATGAAATGGTGAGCCATTAATCCAATTTGAATATAGTAAAAGTTATACCTTTCTTTGTAAATCAATCAGATTAAACTTAATATCGCCGAGTCTGAGTGTCTCAGAAACAGCTTCTACACCGTATGTTGTTGAATTTTATATCATAATACAATGCAGCAACCGTGACTAAAGTGAAAGTTATCTTGTCTGCAAAAACTACAGAAGACTAGAAATACGAAAAATGCCTATTACTACCAATTTTGTCTAGAAATCAAAAGATCCAAAACTCATAGGAATGAAACAAAATTTTGGTTGCCAAAAGTTGGTGATTGGACACAGACGAAAAAAAAAGAACTGCTTTTTATGGTAAATTTCAAATTACAGAACAATGTACCGTGCTGCTTCCATTTGAAAAATATACATGAAAAACCAATTAAGGCAATTTGTCAACTCTAGTGAGCCTCTGGCATAGAGTGGAAGTCAAGCTCCAAACAAAAGAATGGACTCGAGAATAATCCTCAACCAGCAAAACTCCACTTCTGAAACATACCTGCAGCCGAACGAGCTTAGCTATTGGAATCACAAAAAGTAATCTGGAGTCTTCCTTGTGGTGTCGGGCTCTATTTGTCGAGGAGCTGGATCAAACTGAAGGAAATTCTGTTCCATGTTTTCGCCTATTTCTAGAATGGCAGCCATATTACCACACCGGTAACAATAGTTTGGAGCACTAAACACTGTCACAACATTCTTATCCTGCCAAAGTTGCACCACAAAATGGTCGCTAAGATAACAAGCACCAACGATATGACAAAAAGTAGGAGATGACAGTGGATGTTTGAATTTAGGTCCACAAACCTGACACCAATTGAAACCCTCCATCACAAGCTGATGAGCTCTAGAAATCAGAGTGAGACCATTGGTGTGATTGAATTGAGATGCTATATCCTGTCCAAAGGTGTAGCCAGCCCCTCGAGGTGATATTCCCCAACCACACCGATCATCTGGATCAGACCACAGGAGATCACACATTGGACCTTCATGAGGAACCTAAATTCCACCAAATACGAGGCATAAGCAATAAGGCCAGCAACATTAGTGTGCATCGAATTTAGATCATGAAACATCAGAGACAACGGAACTAATGCAAAGTGTGCACGGATCAGCAGAAGGTTAATAGAGCTGCTAGAACATGGGGATGTCAGACTTCATTGGATATCAGATAATAAAAGGTAATAAATGCCGTCTCAAAGTCTCTAAGGGAAAATGGAGATATCATTGCATAGAAGAGCAGCAAAATGTCAACAATGATGCTATAAATACACGCATGTGTCAGAAAATCAAACTTTGATGATTGCTCTCTCTAGGCCTCTGAGAACTGAAAAAGTACGCAAATGATGAGTAGAAAATGTGTTATACTCAAGAATTTTATGGTAATATTGAGAACATCCGTAAAACTTATCTAGGAAAAATTAGAAATAACGATTAACTGACTAGAGATATCAAAACATAAATTTTGTTCCTTTCTTTGTAACACATTAATTCTGACTTTGCAATTATTCTGGACATTTCTGCATAACATAACTATGATGGGAAGCAAGTAGTTGCACCAAGAAGGAAAACTTTTTGGAAGGTGAAACAGGAAAGTAAAACTTAGTTACTGCAGGATGTCTTTGGAGGGGTGGAAAAAAACTGCAGGAGTCCGATGGATCAAGTAGGAGGAGAGCCACTGGCGACAAAACACTAAGAGTTTATGCGCCATCATCAAATATGAATGCTTAATCTCAAAACTGTGTATCTACCTCTTGTATACGGTCAAGTGCTCGGATATTATCCAGTGTATCCAGAGAAGGTGAGAGTCCTCCATGCAAACAGAATATCTGCAATAGAACACTATATATTAACTAATAGTTCTACAACATAAAATTTCAGTACAGTAAGAGCTCATACCTGACTCTCTATGAGTGCTGTTAATGGTAGATAATCAAAAAGATCAGTGAAATACTTCCAAACATTTGCATTGCCATATTTCCTCAAGCATTCATCATAAAAACCATACCTGGCAGGAAAAAGAAGTATGTCAATTACGCCATCTGTGACTTGAACCGCAGTCACATGGTCCTCCATAAAAAAAAGCTGAGGACATTGACTATGAAATATGAATTGCACTAATAATTCATCCCCATAATTTACGTGTAGACAAACCCCAGTTTCCTCTTCAGGTTACAGCACACTTCCTTTTATTTTTGAGAATGAACAACATACTCCTCAAGGATTTAAACTACATTCACAGTCAGTGTAAGGAACTGTAATGGTATTATTTAGGACACTGTAGAGGTTACTTGACAATTTTTATATGTTATGAGCTCATACTTACTATAGACAATAACCAGTAATTGGATTTTAAACAACCTCATAGAATCATCATATTGTTATTGTTTAAATGTCAAAATCATTCTTTAAACATACTCATAGCTAACACTCTCTTTCCAATTTGAAAATTTGATGGAAGTCTTAACAAATGCAATGTTTTCTCAAGTAAAGTAACAGCATTAAATTACATTTGACTTTATTTTCCCGAGACGGGAAGAAACCACCTCTGGCACATCCTCATCTGCATTACCCTGAAATTCATATAAATTACTGGAACCATACAACAACCCACCCCACACACCCCACACCCCCAAAACAAAACAAAACACACACACACACAAAAAAAAAAAAAGGAACTCATATTTCTCCTCGTTTACAAAATATTAATAGTAGAATACATATACCAACAAACTGCATATAGATTTTATTTTTCTTCCACTTTTAACTCCAAACATCCATACAGAATAGAAACCTTCCACCTTTCCCTAAAGAATTTCTACTTTTGACCTTTTTGGGTTCATTCTATGTCAATGTCGTGATCCCAGACATGCACAATGTCATTCAATATCTTGATAAAGTAAAATGATAATGTACACATACACATGCACACAAAAAAGTCTATCATGTCCATTGTCTATCCTGAACATTACCTTCACATCAAGATAAAAATAGAAGAAGGTAACGAACCAGAAATTAATCTATATTTAGGTTTTTTTCTAAAATTGGAAGAAACAAAAAAAGCAAAGGAATGTTGGTTGATAACAAATATAAAGAGAAAAGAACAGTTTTGAAGCAAAAGTAGAACAAAATAATTTCTTTGCCGGGTGGCAGGTTCAGACATTCTCTGATCAGTTCATGAAACATTTAACATGGACCTCCAAGCAGAGTAGATTAGGCAGTTCTTTTAACATCTTTCTAATAGTGTTATTATTGACTTATCAGAGCATATAAAAGTTTAAAATCAGAGTACTAAATTAAGCTACATATTATACAAAGGGACAGAAAAAAAAAAGAGGTAGAATAAACGTCCGCATGCCCATATATAAACCAAATAATTGAACTATGAAATGAATATAACCTGTGAGAAAGATGAATCACCCCAAGTTAAATAACAAGATTACTTGAAGAAAAGTTAGAAGACTTACACTTGGGTGATTTGCCGGCTTTCATGGTTTCCCCTAAGAATCGTGATTCTATCTCTATAACGAACCTTCAGCGCAACCAAAAGTGTGACAGTCTCCACCGAATAGTAACCACGGTCTGCATTCATTGAACAATCATTGAACAATAAACAGCTACAAAAATACTTAAATCACCAAGACAATTAATAATGCCAGGATTGGTATGATGAAGTGAGTGTATGGATGAGAAAAGGTATTGCGCATAACAGAAAATGTTAATACTATCTCTTTTTCGTCACGTCACCTTTCTATATTTAGAAACTAAAACTTAACTTTGAACTTCCAAGTTTACCTTGATGAGATGATTTTTGTCCACATAAATATCTATAAAATGTTTTAGGCCACAAGTTTTAAAAGTCTATGATTCTTTATTATACTTCGTATACCAAACAAACACCATCTGAAAATTGAGCAGTACGAAACTGTGGTTTATTAGCTTGAAATCTTTATGACGGAGTACTTTTCACAAGCAAGACGACAATGGAAGAATGTATAATGCAATCATTCACAAGGAAAATGTGCACGTTATTTTATAAACCAAAAGACAACTGTGGGAGAGAAAAAGTTTTCAAGAAATTAGGGATGAGTTGACGTCAGCTGACAGCATTTAAAACACTTCTGCATTGTATTCCACTGGGCTAAATTACTAGAATGCTCACTCAACATCTGCACCGTAGATCTTACTACATAAAGAGTACAAAGTGATGACAAGAAACACTTCTACTAAAGAAAAGATTTATGTAGAAATAAAAGGCACAAAAGAACACTTTGACAGGTAATAAACCATAGCACCTTCTCCCAAATTTATGAGTCAGGAAATAAAATCCAACACGTCAACACTCACTTTCACGAAAACCCTGTCTTCTGGCACTTAAATAAGTTTAATAAAAGGACAATTTATATGGACAACAGGCGAAAGTAAAACCAACTACGCAATCCTCACTGTCAAGTGTAAGAACTGCCCTCTCCTCTCGCGCTTAAGCAGGCTTAAGTCTTAACATAAGGACAATAGACACAAACAACAAACAATCGTATTGTCCCGATAAAGAAAACCATATCTACAAGCAAATTTTTAGTCACTCATCATTTTGATTGGCTAAACTATTGTTCCTCAGTTATCACCCTGCATGTGCTGACAGGATATTTGCCAGAGCAAATTGCTTTGACAAGTCCAAGTATCTTTGGCCGACGAAATTTGCCAAATGCATGGGAATTTCTGTCCACTTGCTGCAATCAAGACCATTATCTTGCTTCTGGAGAAGTCCAACCAGCAGTACATGTAAACTCCACATCACAACAACAGTTCATGATTCATCACTTCGACTTAAACAATGAAAAACTTAAATTAAAGCTTGTCATTTGTCACCAAACGAGATGTTTTTATGAAAATGGCCAAATAAAAAATCAAGCACTATGATAACTACATCCATTAATGAATGGACAACCCAGGGTCATCCACTTCTTGAAGAGACAAATGAACAGCCCCACTATGGCAGCTTTTGAAGCGCCCTTATTTTCTGCTAAACCGCTCGCATGACTATTAGAGCTGACAACAAACACAGGCGTTCAGCATAAAAGTTACTGTTCACAATCGGATATACAGTGCCTTATTGTTACAAGATATATACCTCCATTCACATTTGTCACCGGATATTCAACCCCAAACTATTAGTCATACGAATCCTCAATGTTGGACTTCCTCTCAAATACTTCTGTTCATATGTTAATATCAATTATGAGTTCTCTATCAACTTAAGGTTCTCTAAATTTCTATACTAAAAAACATGAAGACAAAAAATAAATAGGGAAGCTAAGACACGATTAGCAGCTGCAATTTAACAAAATCAAACCACAAAAAGAATTACTTGTACAACTCAATTCACATCTAGAAAATTCAAAGCCCTAATAAATGCAACAAACTACAAAAACTCCTAATTCCGAAACAAATATCCAAAAGCTCACCAACATAATCGCCCATGAAGAGATAATTAGTATCAGGAGCATTTCCACCAATCCGAAACAACTCAATCAGGTCGTAAAACTGTCCATGAATATCACCACAAACAGTCACCGGACATTTCACCGGCTGAACATTCCATTCCTCAACAAGTATAGCCCTAGCTTGATCACACAGAGTTTTCACATCCGCTTCCGGCAACGGCTTACACTCCATCAATTGTTCGATCTGCCGATCTAGATCTGCATGAGACGGCATTTTTTTTCCAGATTCCTCTAGAACTTCCTAAAGATTTAACAGAAAATTTTCCTTTTCCCTCACAATCTCCGATCTGAAAACTTCACGCTGACCGATCAGAGAATCGAACCGATCGAAGATCGAACGGTGAATATTCAGCTGATATCAATCAAACGAAATATACGTAAAAAAAATCAAAAATTAAGCGGAAAAAGTTTCAAAAAGTTCAAAGAGATTGAATATTCATAAGCGCTAGGGTTTGAATCTCCAAATCATCTACTAATTCTGATATTCTTCTTCATTTTCTTCTCTTTCTCTCTCTAACTTTCCCCTCTCTCTCTCTCTTTTCCAGAGAAACGTAGCAGAAACTTTTTAAAATATAATAGTTGTAATATATAACTGACAATACATTTATTTGTTTTTTCCTTTTAAAAAAACAAAACTCTGTAATGATATTAATTGTCACATTTTGTTTCGGCATAACATATTAATGCAATTGATTTCCGTTGATATTTATAATCTTTAATTTTAAGCATGCATAATTATTTAAATTTATATAAAATTAAACAAATAAATATACATATTCTATGTAGTATTATATGTAAGATATAAATTTTCATATAGGACAAAAATATTTACCTGTTTAATTTTATACAAATTTAAATATTTATTTGTACATTCAAAATTGAAGCCAAGAAAAATGATACATTTATATACTATATCTTTTCTTTTCATATATTCTTTAAGGAGTTATTATAAATAAAATATTTATTACTAATTTATTTTAAGATAATTGATATTAGATCTCTTTCTTTATTCTTCTCGTACATCGACGATTCGAGGTTTGGATTCTGTGCTCCCTTCTTCTTCGACATACGAAATGATCAATAAGGTACTTCATGGGGGTGCATCCGCGGTTCGAGGTCCAAGCTCTGCAATATGTCTTTGCAGTTTAAGATTCGGGCTCTGTGTTCCCTCTTGCCTTCAGAGTTGGATTACTGTTTTAGATATAGTTGAGTGTTTGGGATCGATTGATATATACTTCTCTATTTGGTACGTGGGTATACAGGTGGGACTTATGGGCCCGATGAGCATATAGAGTTAGGTTAGATAGTATCTTACACTCGCGTACCTACTAGTCCTATATTGTTCTATTCAGTACTACACAATTCTACTTTATCTTGTTATTGTGGCATTTCAGTCAAATAGGTCTATTAGAGTTGTGGTTGCATGCGCATGATTGGGCTGTGAGCTCAGTTTTAATTTGACACTCGGGACCTCACACATGTTTACCCTGTTATTATGTGTGGGTATACCGATTGGTCTTATGGGGGCTCGACTGGTATGTAAGTTTAGACAGCAGAGCCTTACACCCATGAACATTACTACCTAGCTATCCAGTCCTTGGTTACCGTCATGTTCGTCAGACTATGTGCGGTGTTTTTATGACTAGATACATGTGAAGTTATATTTCATTTTATCCCTACTTTTTTTTTATTTTTTTACTCAGTTGACCTATGATGCCTACTGGGCACTATATTTTTGGTACTCACCCCTACATTTCTACATTTGTTTCATGGTGTAGGTTCCAGCCCGAGTTAGTAGTGGAGATTCTTCCATTGATAAATATATTAAGAGACTAGTGATGAACATTGGATATCCGTGAATCCTTTCACTCTCCCTCTATAATTGTGGCAGTCTTTTGTAACTTGAGACTTACTCTGTGTATTATTTTGGTCTTATTTATGTATATAGAGTTGTATTACGGTAAGCTTGTTATATCTTGTCTATGTAGTCTTAAACAGGTGACTTTCTGTCCTGGGAAGAGATATTTTGATGTTGTTGTATTATTGATAGATGCCTAGTATTAGCTTGTGCTTATATAAGTAGTCTTTCAAAATAATCAATCATAAAAGTAAAATAAAATTAATTATATTTTAAATTTATAAATTAAAAAATATTTTTAATAGTGTTGATAATTGATATGGGTGGAGGTTATAGTCACAACTTTTTATAATGTTGATCATATAATAATATCTTATTATATATAGAATCAAAAACTAGACTAATTCTCATATTATATTATATGTTTGTTATATTAATATTTTGCTTCAGCCAAAAAAATTAAAAGCAAATGACGTTATTATATACAGATTAAACACTTTCTCTCTCTAGAAATCCTATTTTGTAATCTTTCCAATCTTTCTTTGGATATGTGACATAAATATTTATGCCACTAGTAAACTGATTGTTCATTCATCAAACTTCATTTAGTACCAATATTGTCACGACCCAACCCAGGGGCCGTGATTGGTGCCGATAGGGCACCCAGACATACATTATACCGAATTTCCACTCACAACAGCTAAGGAATTTCATGAAATTTCGACAGAGTTTTCTCTATTTTTCTAACTAGTCTCACCTGCAAACAGCGAACCCAAATAGTACCAGACATCGCCATATGAACATATATATATATATATGCGGGCCGACAAAGTCACCACTACGGTAGAACCGCCCAACAAACATATCATACAAACGAGATCATACCAACATAATTTTCCACACCCACATGTATCCACAGACCTCTATATACAAAAACTAGATCACAAGACGGGACAGGGCCCCGTCATACCCTCGAGTATATATAAATGCAAAGTACAAAAAAAAGTATGTGTACAAGTATATATCAAACGATCTGCTCTTGATGCAAGGGAGCACTTCAACGGTAGATGGAAGTCCTAAGAAGACGACCCTATAACTTGTTCGTCTGTACCTGCGGGCATGAACGCAGCCCCCGAAAGGAGGGGTCAGTACGAAATACGTACCAAGTATGTAAAGCGAAAAGCTCGAAATGTAAGTGAAAGTAATAACACAAATAAGCAAATATAGGAGTCAAACCTGTATGTCAACATCAAAATATTTATTTATTCAAACATCAAAATAATGCATATCGGACGAAAACGATGG
>JAOTQJ010000001.1:5592777-5611275 GCA_025642045.1 Solanum sejunctum | reverse complement strand
GGGGCCCTGTCCCGTCGTATAGTCCGTTTTCTGTACATAGAGGTCTGTGGATATATATGGGTGTGAGAATTCACGTTGGTCTGATCTCATTTGTATGATATGTTTGTTGGGCGGCTCTGCCGCGGCGGTGACCTTGCCGGCCCGCATTTGTGTTTGTATACCTATTCTTATGACTATATCTGGTACTGTTGGGTTCGCTGTTTGCAAGTGGGTTAGTCAGTAAAATAGAGGAAACTCTGTCAAATTTTTTTTGTGGAATTCCTTAGCGGTCGTAAGTAAAGATTCAGTATAAGCGGTTGTCACGGTGTCCTATCAGCACCATTCACGGCGCCGGGGTTGGGTCGTGACATAAAATGACTAAGTCAGCTCACTTTCTACCATCTAAAACAACTTATGGTGCTGAAGATTATGCCAAGTTATATATTCATCAGTTGGTTAAGTTGGATGGGGTGCCATTGTCTATAATATCATATCGTGGTGCTCAATTCACTTATCATTTTTGAAGGTCCTTCCAAAAGGGTCTTGGTACTACAGTCAAGCTTAGCACAACTTTCCATCCACATATAGATGGTCAAGCCAAAAGAACAATTCAAACTTTTGAGGATATGCTTAGGGATTGTGTTTTGGAGTTCAAGGGTAGTTGGGATGAACATCTTTCACTTATTGAGTTTTATTACAACAATAGCTACCACTCTAGTATCGGCATGGCTCCCTTTGAAGCTTTATATGGTAGGTGTTATAGATCTCTGGTTGGGTGGTTTGATATGGGAGAGATGGATTTGTTAGGCCTAGAATTGGTTATGGAGGCTTAGGAGAAAGTGAGGTTGATAAGGGAGAGGTAGAAGATGACTCAAAGTAGACAAAAGTCTTATTTCGATGTGAGGAGAAGAGACCTTGAGTTTAATGTTGATGATTGGGTTTACTTGAAGGTCTCACCCATGAAGGGTGTGGTCTGGTTTGGCAAGAAAGGGAAATTAACCCAAAGGTTTATGGAACCTTATATAATTTTGAGAAGAATTGGTAAGGTTGCATATGAATTGGAGTTGACTATGGATATGAGTATGGTTCATCTAGTATTTTATATGTCTATGTTTAGGAAATATGTTGGTGACCGAATTGCTATAGTGCCCTTAGAAGTTATGGGTGTTGTGAAAGATAACTTGACCTATGAGAAAGTCCTGGTGAAAATATTTGATACGCAAGTGAAAAGGTTGAGGAAAAAGGATGTGACATCTGTCAAAGTCTTTTAGAGGAATCAACAAGTTGAAAGTGCCACATAGGAAGTCGAAGTGGACATGAAGAAATGATATCCATACCTCTTCCACTATACTTAAGCTGAAGGTAATAAATTATGTCCTATCCATGATTTTAAGTCTTAAGTTTCATCCCTCATGTCATTTTTTCATACATGCATGTTCATGTTGATAACTTATTTTGAAGCATATATATGAAACTTTTTGAGTATGGTATTTGAGTACATTTGATGCATGCATGTTGGGCAAGAAGATTCATAATTACTTCTCTAATGCATGTTTTCTTTACATTCGAGGACGAATGTTCCTAAGGGAGAGATATTGAAAGACCAATCATGTGCTTCAGAATGCCTTTTAAGTGTATTACTCGAATATCTTAAAATTTGTTCATTATTTCAAAAATTTGACTTCATATTCTTGTTCAAGGGCAAAACTGAGTGGGAAAAGGGTAGCCTCTGAATTTTAGAAGATCCGTAGCAAAAAATAATTTTCGCAACGGCAACAAATTCTAGTGGCCCTACGTGCACAGGCTATGACCCACTTAGGGTGCGCCCCTGTGTATGTTGGGCCTATGCATTTGGTCCTTGTCGTGCTTGGGGTAAGGACAAGATATTTTGTGCCTTGTTTTTCCAGCTTAGTTTAAGGGCATTTGGGTAATAACCCAAAGCCTATTTATACGTGAAAACCCCCTTATTTGGCCATTCTTCAACTATAAGACATTCAAAAACCCTCTCGAAACCTCTTCAAGATTTTATCAAATCCCTCATTCAAATTCAAGGATCTTAAAAGCAACTTTGGATTTTGAAAACCCAACATAAACATCAAGTCATCCTCAATTTAATTTTAAGAAATTTCAAGGTTTAAGGTATATAGGTTTCATTCATGTGTTCTTTCCACCCATGAAGCTAAACCTTCCCTCTTTATCAAATTTCATGATTTGGATGTTGAATACTCTCTGATACTTTATTATGAATTATAAGTATGGTTGGAGCTACATGATCTACTCTTTTAAATTAAAAAAAATCTATTGTATGACCTTATTTCTGAGTTACTCTTTCAATTATTATATTCAACTTAAATAGTGTTTCACTCAACTATTTTACATATCATACATTTCATGTGATGATGTCATTTATTACTGCATCTTTAAATGGTGCAGATACAGGTGTTCAATATCGACAACAAGCATTTCGTTGAAGATTTTCTCTCCATTAGCTTTTGGTGATTCGGAGGGCTCCAACTTATTTATATTTTTTTTACTTTTGTAGATATTTAGTTTGTTATTCAGGTACCCATGTTTAGTAGAGTCTTCATAAAGAAGTTAGCGAGTCAATTAAGTCTTTGATATTCAGATTTTAAACCTTTTTTGTATGATTCAGATTTTTTTCAGAATTTTGCATAAAGTATGTTTAAATGAGTTAAATGTTCATCTTTTTATAAATTCTACTTGTATGTTCAGTCTTTCGCTTAGTAGTAAGCCAGGACAAGGGTTCGCTTAGGCCCAGTTTGTCATGCTCCGAGCCTATACCCTGGATATGGCCGGCACTTGGAAACCATTTCTGGTCCCAAGCGTACCCCTTGGCCTGGCTACTTACTCATCTAAAGACTCATAATAGTGGAAAAAGCCATAAAAGAAATAGGATGGTCTAAAACTGCCTGCGTAAGCTGAATATGAAAACTTTCACGCAATATCTGAATAAACTAGAAACTGAAATACTAACACATAGTCTACGAAACCTCTACTACAAATGTCTAAAATGATTACAGAGACAGGCCCCAAGTACCCAGAACTAAATATAAATGCTAAAAATAACATAACATGAACCCAAGAGCCTCGTCCTGGAAAGAGGCCTCACCACTGTCTGGAACCTATCAAGTTCTCAACAGAGTGACTGCTGAGGAAATCGGTCACCTGTGTCTGCATCAAAAAATGATGCAGGTCCTGAAGACATCAGTACGTGGTATGTACGGTATGTAAGATGGCCAAAACATTTAAACAGTATATCATAATGCTTCTTAAAAGACATAAACATAATTCATAATTAAATAGCAATAATTATAAATACTGGTATACCAAAAATAACATGCTGAAATCTGATAAGATAACTTAGCTTCTTAGCTTAGGGAGTTTCTCTAACCGACAACCAACACTATGAGCTCCGTGGTGATATAGTGTCTTGCCCATGCTGCCAGAGTTGTCCCGTACTTTGCCGATATAAGGGACGAATAACTAGGGGAGTGGATCCATCCCAAACTGGGCTATCTCAGTGGCTAATGAGGAAGCTATTACAGTACAATCCTATCATATGCTGACTACATAGTTTATGAGCTTGAGTAATTTATTTTACTCTCACCCAAATTGATGCTCAATACTACTCCCAAAATGTTCTTATATAGCTCATAACTTTTAAAGAATGAATTCTTGGGATCTTATCTTTCGCGGACTTATCCCATCTTTAACTTTTGTTAGCTTCTTCACTGAAATCTTTTACTTGACTAAAATCCATTATCTTCTCAAATATTCCTTAACATATAGTTTTCTCAGCTAAAGTGCAATAATGATTCAAGAAAAGAATTCTTTAACTAATCTTGACTATAACTTTATGAGTATCCATAAAACCTATATAAAATGCACAAGAAATCATATATGGCTTTAAATCTTGAAGTCAATACACTAAATAATCATTATAGGATCAAGAACTATCATTCTTTATCAAGAATCTAAATGTATGTAAGAAATTTTACTACACATTACATGATTTACGTAAACTCAATATCAACTAAGGCTTGAAAATTGTTGGATGAAAAGTATCACATGCTTTCTAAAGTATTCTCAAAATAAATTAGTTTTAGTGTAGCTTTACTTACCTTGGAATGAGTCCTTGCGGAATTGAAAGGAAATCTAAGCCCTACAACCGTTTCTTGAATTTCCTGAGCGTAGGTTCTTGAGAGGGTCTGTTTAAACATATGAATGTGACTGAGTAAAATACATTTTGGACTTAATTTGACCTTAAAACCGACTTAGTTTAGTATATGGGGTATGAAAAAAGTCAGAATTACCCCTCCCCTTTAAAGAAATGAAAAACGCATCCTTCCTGCACTAGTGCACGATGCGCACTACCTTTAAATTACTCTTTCTTTGACATAATTCCTTCCATGTACCACATATATTAGTATATTACTTAGCACAACCTTTAAATCCATAATGGTCCAATGATAATGTTTATAATATCTTTATCTAAATTAAAATCTGTCAACATCATTCTTAATATAATGTATACAAGAGAAAACAGATAATAATAACAGAAACATACATAATTGAGTTCAAAGAGTCAATTGCTTAAAAATAATAAATTTTTTACAAAAAGTAATTCATTGTAATCCATAGGATCCGTTCTTTCAACATGTTCAGTAAATATTTTGGGTAGTAATCCTTTCATCAAAGCATCAACAATCATAAGTTTGGTGCTAATATGTTCAATTGACACTTTATGTTTCTAAACTTCTTCCTTAATTTAAAAGTATTTCAATTTCATCTGCTTAGCACCCTTTGAATACTTATTATTTCAAAGAAGAAGACTATTGTCGTATTATCACAGTAAAGATTTAGCGGCTTGAAAATACCGTCGACTAGCCCAAATCCTGAAATGAAGTTACACAGCCAATTAGCCTGAAATATGGCCTCAAAGCATACCACAAACTTAGGTTACATAGTGAATGCAGCTATAACAGACTGCTTCACACTCTTTCATGAAATTGCTCCTCCAGCTAATAGGAACAAATATCCAACTGTGGATTTTCTTGTATCCGTAAAACCAGCATAATCTAAATTTGAATATCCAACCACATTAAGATGATAAGATATTCTATAAATGAGCATATAATCTTTTGTTCCTTACAAGTATCGTAACACTTTCTTCACAGCCTTCCAGTGATCCATTCTTAGATTACTTTGATAATGCCCTAGTATCTCAACAACAAAACTTATGTTTGGTCTGGCACATGTCTGGGTATACATTAGGCTCCCAACAACTAATGCATAAGGAATATCATTCATTTGCTTATGTTTATCTATTCTTCGAACATTGATTAAGATTAAATTTATCTCCTTTTTAAATTGGAATGGGATGGGATGAGCATTTTTCCTTTCTAAATCTCTCTAACACTTTATTAATATAGACTTTTTAGACAATTTGAACAATCCTTGTGATTTATTCTGAAATATTTCTATCCCATTCAAATAGGATGCATCTCCCATATCTTTCATTTCAAAGTTGTTAGAGAGATATTTCTTGGTACTGTGTAATAAACCAAGATCATTAGTAGCAAGCAAGAAGTCATCACCATACATAACTAACATAATAAACTTACTCCCACTAACCTTTAGATATATACACTAGTCAATGATGTCTTTCTTTCCAAAGGTGACAATAGTTTCATCAAACTTAAGATACCATTGTCGAGAAGGTTTTTTAAGTCCGCCTATTGACTTCTTAAGTTTACACACCATGTGTTCCTTTCCATTGATGGAAAACCCTTCAGGTTGATTCATATAAACTTCTTCCTCCAAATTCCCATTCAGAAAGGTTGTTTTCACATACATTTGATATAGCTCTAAGTCATAACGAGCTACTAAAACCATTATAATTCTAAGTGAATATTTTCTAGAGACAGGTGAAAAGGTCTCCCTATAATCGATGCCATGTTTCTGAGTTAAACCTTTGGCAACAACTCTGGCCTTATGACATTCAATATTGCTAGTTAAGTCTCGTTTGGTCTTAAAGACCTATTTACACCCAACTCTTTTGCAACCTTCAGGTAATTCAATAAGGTTCCATACATCATTATGTTCCATAGACTTCAACTCACCTTTCATGGCTTATATCCATTTATCAGAATTTTCACTTTCAAAGGCTTGTGAAAATGAGATTGGATCATTAGTAATGCCAAAGTCTATTTCTAACTCGTGTAGATATACCAAATAATCATCAGAAATAACAGATCTCTTTTGTCTTTGAGATCTCATTAATACTACTTCTTATGATTCATCTACTGTTTATTCATCAATTATGGCTCATCATGATTAGTAGGAGCATCAATTTGTTATAATTGTTGACTATTAAATTGTACAACAACTTTAGAAGAAGTATAAGGTAGAGAAATTTGAACCTCAACTTCTTTAATTTCCATATTATGTGGTTCCACACTCCCACTAACTTCACCATTCTCAATGAATCTAATATTTCCAGTTCAACAATTCTCGTACTATGATAAGGACAGTAAAATCTATACCCTTTTGATTTTCTGGATAACCAATGAAGAAACCACTGATTATTCTTGAATCCAGTTTCTTTTCTTGTGTATTATAAATTCTAATTTATATCGGGCAATCCCAAACTTGTAAGTGCCTCAAACTAGGTTTCCTACTAGTCCATAGTTAAAAAGGTATTTTTGGAACTACTTTACTAGGAACCCTATTTAGTAAGTAAACAACAATCTTTAAAGCATACATCCACAAAGAAAGAGGTAGAGATGAATTGTTCAACATACTCCTAGCCATATCCATTAATATACGATTATGCCTTCCTCCACACCATTTTGTTGTGGTGTGTCTGGCATTGTGTATTGAGCATATATGCTATGCTTTTCAAGGAATTTAGGAAATGGACCAGGGTGTTGTCCAATTTCGTCATATCTTCCATAAAACTCACCACCTCTATCTGATCTAATTATTCTTACTTATCTGTCTAGTTGTCTTTCAACCTCAATAATAAATACCTCTAAGGCATTAATCGCTTGAAATTTTTCATGCAACAAATAGACACATTTACAATGTGAAAGATCATCAATAAAGGTGAAAAATTATTTTTTCTTACTGAAAGATGTAATGTCAATAGGACCACATATATCAGTGTGTATAATTTTAAGAAGCTGTGAGCTTCTTATGGCTCCTTTCTTTGTGTGTTTTATTTGTTTTCCTTTAATACAATCCACACAAATGTTAAGGTCGGTAAAATACAAATCTGGAAGGATTTCATTCTTAGCTAATCTTTCCAATCTTTCTTTGGATATATGACCCAAACGTTCATACCACAAGTAAGCAGATTGTTCATTTATTAAACTTTGCTTTGTACCAATATTATGCAAAGTTAAGAGTGATTTGACAAGAAAATTATCAAGATTCAGTATGTACAAGCTATCACAAAGAGTACCAGTACCAATGAGAAAATTATGCTTAAACAAACTAAAACACCTATTACCAAAAATGAATGAGTATCTAGTCTTATCTATCTTAGACAAAGAAACTAAACTTCTCAAAAGATAAGGTACATAACAAGTTTCTGACAAATGTAAGTGACGTCCAGCATCGAGAATCAAGCGGTAGGTCTCGATAGCTTCAACTGGAGCCTTCACTCTCTTCCCAATGTACACAAATATTTCATTCTACTTTATGATCTATGTTGTAAAGAATCCCTGTATCATATTAGAAATATGAATAATTCAACTAGAGTCAATCCACCAAGTATTATAAGGAACTTAAGTTAAGTTTGATTCTAGACATGTAAAAGCGCAAGGCCTACCTTCTTCTTGAACCATGCCTTACGTTTCAGGCAATCTTTCTGAAAGTGTCCAAGTTTTTCATAGAAATGACACTTATCATCCTTATGTTCCTTCTTACGTATTTGAGGTGATGACTCATTAACATTAAGTTGTTTCTGTTTTCCCAAACCATGCTTCTTTCCTTTCGTTCTAGCTCCTTGATGAAGTACATAGTTGATGGAGTAGATTCCATGATTCTTAAGCCTTTTTTTTTCATCTTAAACAAACATTATGTGCAATTCATGCACATTCCATTTGTCTATAATGGTGTTGTAATTCATTTTGAAAGGGCCATACTCAGACGGTAATGAGTTTATGATGAATTGAACAAGGAAATTTTGTTCCATTTCCATCCCCAAGGACTTAAGTCTTGCTGCTATGTTTGTTATTAAATGACATGCTGATGCATGGTACGTGAACCATTAAACTTCATGGTGGTCAAAGTACCCATTAGTATCCCAACAAGAGCTTTATCAGTAGTTTGGGAGGATTCCACAAGTTTCAAAAAATTACTTGTATTCTTAGTCTTGGGAAGAGTAGTCTTAATATTTCCTGCAATGTTCATCCACATGAACATTAGGCCTAACCTATTAGACCAATCTCAATACTTATAATGAGATATTTCCTCAACACTTCTAGTTTTAGTAATAGTAGTTGGTCCCTCAATGTAAACTCCAACATCCAGATCCAAAACTCCGAGATGGAATTTGATTTGTTCTCATCTGTCTTAGAAGTTAATTAAAGGTCAAAACAGAGGCAGAACATGAATGAAGGGCAAATGCTACAAATAGGTTATGCTCATAAATAATGCTTTGAGTTATACTATTAGATTTAAAGATAGTTTATTAACTCTTAAGTGTATATTGATGTCCTCCTTTGGGCAAACATCAAGATACAACATTACACATAATGATGCTTAAGTATAAACATTATTTGATAATTTTGATATATCAATTAATAATATTCATTATCTTTGGATAAATAGTTATCATCAACAATATATCTAAATTGACACATTTATGTTAATGGTTATAGAACAAATAATCAACCTTTAGGCGATCCATAAATGTCTTATAACCAAAAACTTTAATTTATCCAAATAAGTTCTCACAATCCAAGCCTAGGGCCTAGACATGACATGGCGCATGGGGAACTCGAAGAGACACCAAGCAAGCCTCTTAGCATATCATTACATATTCTTGGTCACAGAAGCAATAAAATACAACAAGAGATAGTAAATAGGGATAGCGTGACTAAGGGACAACTTTCATATCATAAACATCAAGAGTCAAGAGAGAGTCAAAGCTTATAGCATAATATAAAACATGTCCAAGAACATCTCTAAAACTTAGATACTTAGCAGGGGCTAAGATAAGCTATCGGGCTCACCCACAGAGTCAACATATACATAAAAGAACGATAGTCTTAAAACATAGTATGAGATCATAAACGTCATTCTTGAAATAAAGGACTCACCAAAGAGCTTGAGAGAAGTCGCACTAGCAACGTAGAAGAGGACGATCAAGTGGGGCTCCAGTTCCTACATGGTGATATTATGTAGGCATAGAGTATGCATTAGTACATTTGAATATACTAAGTATGTAGGATGCAATATAACAAGTGATAAGCACCATAAGCAAAATGAATAACATAGGTAATGGGTGAGCATATACCAATATGGAATGTATGAATGATGCTTTAAGTAAAACCAAAGTTATATAAAAAATAATGCATGTTTAAGGAGAGACCATTATTAGTGCATATCCAAAGCCTACGACCCCCTTGGAAAGGCGAATAAGGTACAAACCCCATAGCATGGTTGATAGAGCACAAACCCCGCCAATGTCGTTATTAAGGTACATACCCCTCAACATGGTTGTATGGGGTGAGGCGATCGAGGTACAGACCCCTCAATAAGGTTACGCGAGCCTATAATCCCCCGAGTGAGGCTTGGCTAGTTCCCAAAAATATTGAGATAATATCATACAGATATATTTCTTTCATCATCATATAGTCATTCAACTCAAAAGACTTGCATTGGACCTTCAATTCCTTAAGAAACTCATCACCAAACATTTTATCAGACACTTAGTGGGTTTGTAGTGCTAGTGAAAAACCATGCAATTCAAGAGTGTAATCATGCTAGAAAATTCAATGTAAAACTATCAATAGATACTTGGTAACACACTCAAGCAGTATACATCAACACCCTTCATCAAATCTCACAATAAATCTTAGATTCATAGTTCAAAACATCCTAAAACAATCATAATTCATGAAACCCCAACATGATGTTCAGTGAATTTCATAATAAGTAAGACCCATGAGTAAATCAACTTTAAATCATGTATTTTTAGGTAAAAGGAAGGTTCGTATCATAGGTGAAAGGTACCCATGAAAGAAACCCACATACCTTGCTTTGGCTAATCCTTGAAGAAGATTGGAGATGGAGACTTAAATCTTGATTGAGAACCTTAAGATCCAGATGAGTTTTGAGACTTGAATTTTGGAGATGAAATATTGTCTAAGTGTTTGAGAGAGTATTTGAGAATATCCTGAATGATATGTGGGTGAAATAAGACTAAGTATAGGCATTTTCATCCAAGAGAACACTTAGTCCAAAGACCCAAAGGCCTTGGACTAGACAAGAAAAACAGTGCACAAAATACACTATAGCGCGCCGTTGGCCCGTCACGCCAGGGGCGTGAATCGTTACTAGAAATCGCATATTTGCGATTTTCAAATTTTTCTATGGTTTCTTTTAAATCGGATTCAGAACCAGTTCCCACTCAATTTGACCGCCTGAACAAGAACATGAATTTGGATTTTTGATATCATGCATGGATTTTGAGATATATAGAAACTACAATTTTGGGCACTTCCAAGGCACATTTTTGGGCATATTTTCGAGCACTTTTTAGGGTCATTTGGGAGGAAAACTGGGGAGGTCATTTTGGAAGACATTAGGGAACTCATTTAAAACTGGAATCGACTATATAGAAGGGACTTGAAACTCCACATCCCTAACCATCACAAGATGATAAAGACACCCCTTAGAGATTAACTTACGGGCTTTAATGCAAGAGATGAACCTACCCTTGACCACCACATCATGACTCTCCCACTCAAGAACGGGCTCATTTGGGAATTGGAATTTGACCCTATGGGTTTTACAATCAATAGATACATAGTATCCATGCAACCAATCAATCCCAAGAATGACATCAAAAGCAACCATGTCCAACTCAACAAGATCACAAAGCAATATTTTATGCAAGATGCAAATGGGACAATTTCTATATTCCTTTCTAATAACAACAGATGCACCAATAGGAGTAGACACCTCATATGACTCACACAGCAATTCTATCTCAATATGTAAACTTTTGACAACAAAGGGGTAACAATAGAAAGAGCGACACCTGGATCAATCAGTGCATACACATCAAAATTAAAGACTTTTAACATACTAGTAACAACGTCAGACAACTCATCAACCCCTTGCCTCCCATGTAAAGCATTTTGTCAACCACCTCTCCATAAAGGAACTGCATTAGACTCCTATGGATGAACCTCCTTACCTTTGTTGTGATTTCGAGGGCAATCCATCACCTTATGCCTAACTTCCCCACAACCATAAAACGCATTAGTATCCCTCAAGCACGGGCCACTATGACCCCTACCACATTTTGGACACCCACCATTAGGAACCACACCCCAAACACTTTGGGCCCTTGGAAAGTCATTGGAGGCCCTCTTATTAAATATAGGAGAGTACCCTTGGCCTTGATGGAACCAGACACCCTTTCAACTATGGAACTTCCCCTCAATACAGGCCCTATTAGCCCCATGACCCCTCTTCTTCCTCAACTTCTTATCCTCTATTTGCTCGGCATAGGTCATCAACCAGGACAAATCCATGTTACTAATCAATAAAGCAGACCAGCATTCTTCACTCACCAAATTGGAAACACCTATCACAAACTTGTTTATTCTAGACCTTGGGTTGGCAATTAAGTGAGGAGAATATTTAGAGAGTTGAGTGAACTTGAGGGAATACTCCCTCACACTCATAGACCCTTGTCTCAAATTCAAAAACTCCACCAATTTGGCTTCCCTGAGTTTAAGAGGTTAGAACCGATTAAGAAAAGCAACCTCGCACTCCTCCCAAAGCACCATATTGTTGATTCCCTTCTCCTTCTTCTATTGGTTAAACCATATTTTTTCCACCCACTTGAGTTAGTAAGCGCCAACTCTGCCTTCTCTATTGATCTAACATCCATGATAGCCAAAACCTTGTAGATCTCATCAATGAACTCTTGAGGGTCCTCATCCACCTTTGACCCATAGAATTCTGGGGGATTCATCCTCATGAATTCTCTCACCCGAGAAGTCGGTGTAGGAGCATGAGGGGCTTGGGCCCCTTGATTGGATTGGTTACCCACAACTTGAGCAAACAAAGTGAGAGCATCCCAAAGCTCGCCATGAGTTGATTGTCCTCGGTTGTGCAGGCTCTTCTTCCTCTTATGTTTGGCATGATCTAGCATAGCAAAGAATAATAATTAGGTGAGGATACCTTACCTTAACTTCTATAGCATACATAGAGTAAGAAGAAGGGAAACATTTCCTAAAATGTTTCATAGACTCTTACTTATAGTTGTGGTACACAACATAACCATGAATAAGACTCTAATCAACGTGGTGTGTTGGACGTTGAGGATCTTACAACCTAGTGCTCTGATACCAAGCTTGTCACAACCCAAGCCTATGGCCTAGACATGACATGGCGCATAAGGAACCTGAAGGGACCCCAAGCAACCCTCTTAGCATATCATCACACATCCTTGGTCACAGAAATAATAAAATACAACAACAGATAGTAAATAGGGACAATGGGGCTAAGGGACAACTTTTATATCATAAACATCGAGAGTCAAGAGAGAGTCAAAGCTCATACCATAATACAAAACATGTCCAATAACATGTCTAAAACTTAGATACTTGGTAGGCATCAAGACAAGCTACCGGGCTCAACCTTATAGTCAACACATACATAAAAGAAAGATAGTCTTATAGCATAGTATAAGATCATAAACATCGTCTCCAAAATGGAGGACTCGTCAAAATGCTTGAGAGAAGTTATACTAGCCACGTGGAGGAGGAGTATCAAGTGGGGCTCCGGTTCCTACATAATGACATCATGTAGGCATAGAGTATGCATTACTGTGTTTGAATATACTAAGTATGTAGGATGCAATGCAATTAGTGATAAGCATCATAAGCAAAATGCATAACATAGGTAATGGGTGAGCATATAGCAATATGGCATGTATGAATGATGCTTGAAGTAAAACCATACTTATATAAAACATAATACATGTGTAAGGAGAGACCATTATTAGTGCATATCCAAGGCCTACCACCCCCTTGGAGAGGCGAATGAGGTATAAACCCCTCAATAGGTTGATGAGGTACAAACCCCCTAACCATGGTTGATAGAGTAACCCTCTCTAACATTGTTATCCAAGTACAAATCCCTCGACATGGTTGCATGGGCCTACTACCTCTCGAGTAAGGCGATTGAGGTATAACCCTCAACAAAGTTACCTGAGCCTACAACCCCCCGAGTGAGGCTTTATCAATTCCCAACACTACAAAGATAATATCATATACATACATTCCTTTCACAATCATATAGTCATTCAATTCATAAGACATGTATTGGACCTTCAATTCTTCAAGAAACTCATAACCGGACATTTTATCAAACACTTGGCAGGTGTGTACTACTAGTGTAAAATCATGCAATTCAAGAGTGTAATTATGCTAGAAAATTCAATGTAAAACCATCAATATATACTTGGTAAAACCCTCAAGCAATATACATCAAAACCCTTCATCAAATCTCACAATAGATCTTAGATTCATAGTTCAAAACATGCTAAAACAACCATAATTTCATAAAATCCCAACATAGTGTGTATTGAATTTCATAATAAGTAAGATCCATGAGTAAATCAACTTTAAATCATGTAATTTTAGGTAAAAGGAAGCATAGGTATCAAGGGTGAAAGGAACACATGAAAGAAACCTGCATACCTTGACTGTGGAGAATCCTTGAAAAGGATTGGAGATGAAACTTGAAGCTTGATTGAGAACCTTAAGATCTGGATGAGTTTTGAAACTTGAAATTCGGAGATGAAATATTGTCTAAGTGTTTGAGAGAGTATTTGAGAAGGTCTTGAATTATCTCAGGGTAAAATAAGGCTAACTATAAGGATTTTCACGCATTGGACACTTAGGCCTAAGGCCCAAAGGCCTTGGACCAGACTAGAAAAATAATGCACAAAATACACTGCAGTGTGCCCTTGGCGCGTTCTGCTTGGGACGGGATCGTCACCAGAAATCGCATTTTTGCGATTTTCAAATTTTGCTATGGTTGCTCTTAAATCGGGGTTAGACCCGCTGCCCACTCAATTTGACAAAAATGAAGTTGGATTTTTGACATCACGCACATTTTGAGATATATGGAAATTATGATTCCGGGCACTTTTGAGGCACATTTTCGGGCACTTTTTGCGGTCGTTTCATAAGTATTATCGGTTATAAACATCAAATTAATGAATAATTTAATTTATGTTAGTCATTATTTTGGAATTAACCATTAAGAGATTAGACTACTTTGGTGATTAACAAATCTAACATATAATTCCAAGTTAACATAATAGAAGTATTAAAACTTTTACACATTCGTAACTAACAGTAATTATGATTCCTAGAATTTCGTAAACAGGATTCATAAAGTTGAACAAAATATAAATTTGAATGAAAAATCATTAGTTCTTAAACCGTGCGCTGATACCACATGTAAGGATTTACCGTAATTCAGATCGTCAAACATAACCAATCTAACATGTAATCCTTTCTGGAATTCGAGATCGTAGAACTATATGATTTTCATATAAAACATAAGTTTAGTCAAGAAAAAATACTAGAATCGGCCATGAGATCATGACTTGATCACTTGAGTGGAAGACTTATCTTGTTCTTGACAAGATATTAGTTTTTCTCTCTCTTGACCTTATACTGATTTATTTCAGAATGAATGTTGATGGAAACTGCAGTAATCTTTAGTATTTATAGGCAGAGAGAGGACCAGTTACATTAATCTCACTTTCCATCATCGTGGGTAGGGGAAGTTATACCCATACTAACTGCCATAACTTCCCACTATCATGCCCCTAACCACCCATTATCATCCCATCACCTCCCACTAACTTACCCACAACTTCCCAATAATATAAGTAGTGGGTGGTGGTGGGAAGCTAGGATAAGAGTAGTAGAAAGTTATAGTAACTTCCACCAATCATAATGGATGATAGTGGGAAGTTATAGTAACTTCCACCAACATGAGTAGTTGGCGGTTTAATAATGTCCCTAGACGTTCTCCATTTGAATTTAGTTAGTAATTAAATATTAAACCAATATGAATATTAACGTGAGCCATAAAATTAACATATGTGGACCATAAAAGCTAACATCCCTATGATTTTTTCATTTGATTACTTTTACATATTTTGATACATTTAAATGTGATAAACCTGATGAAAATCATTTTAGTAAAGAACTATTGGTTGTGGAAAACTGCAACCATCTAAGGCTTTCTTCTATTTCTAGACTCCACCTTTCCATGTCTTCTCTACAACATAACACGATTATGCTTTTCTTCAACCCTTTATATATGAAATTAATAGGCATACCTAGATGGTTTGTGGAAAATTGTAAGTCTATATTGTCCTTGAAGAGCATAAAAGGAATTGCCATCACGCTTGCATTATTACTTAAGAATGACAAGACAGTGTTAGTAGATAGAAAAAAGTGTAAAATATTCCCTATGTGATTACCGCTTATTTCTCCACTTATATTACAATGTTATCTTGTTTAATATGTATTACTAAAATAGTTAGAATAAGAACTTTTGCAGTAAACAAAACTTTTGTAGAAAAAAATATTTTTTAAAACAAAAATTTTGTAGAACAAAACTTTATGAAAACCATAACCACAAAGATTCTAATCAAGTTTTCAAAACCAGAAACTAAAACTAGTGATGAAAATAAAATCTGTAAAGCAAATCACAAAACAAAATTGACAAGAAGAAAATCGAGCCCACTGAAGTATCTGAGGTTAATATAATATATCCTCCCTAGATAGATCGATATAATTCACCGATGTATTGGTACCTAAAGCCACGATATCAGAGAACCACTAGATAGCAGTAAAGCACACTAGAATATGTTTGTGTAGAAGAAGAAGAAGTCAGAAAAAACTCATTTTGAAATGATAGAAAAATTCTCTATATATAAAGAACAAAAAGTGTTTATTGTGCCTTATTGGAAAGGTCACAACTTTTTTTAGAAAAAATTATAACTCTTCATTTGTCATTCACACATTTGAAACTCAATAATCCCCCACATGAATGGGAAATGACTCTATGAAAAGAATGGACAAGTGTGTACTTTACAAGCAAGGATTAGTTACATCTACATAAGAAGGTTTTCCTTTGAACTTTTCATAGTGAACATATGTTGGTTATACTCGACCAATTAGTAGATTTGATATCTTTGAACCATCAGGATTTGGTGTATACCTAGACAACCATATGTCACACAATCAATACTTTACTATCTATGGTTCTCATTGTTTTGTTTGTTTCAACAATAAACACTTCCTGGTTCATAAGTGCATAGAGAACTGGCCTTACTAGATTCTCCTGGAAGCGGCTTATACTACACACTTACATAGGTGATTTCTAAATATTTTATCCCATAGAAACACTATTTGATATACCCTATATCAAACTTAGAAACCATTAAGATGTCACAATACCTTATCCTTGTTTGTAAACATTGTCTCATCATGAGAATGGACCCTATAAAAATTTTGACAATGTTGAACCATTACCAATGTCTTTGTTTGATCTCGTTGAACCTAGATCTTGAGATCTCCAGTCTTCTAGGTAGAGTTACCACCACGATGATTTATCCTCGTCCATGTCTCATTCCTTTGATGATCTCTCAACTCACTCTCTAATTAGGCTTTTTGTAAGTGGACCCGATACATTATCCTTTGACATTACATAGTTAATTGTGATAATTCTACTAGAGAGCAGTTGTCTAATTATATTGTGTATTTGGTGTATGTGACAAGACTTACTATTATACATAATGCTCCAAACTGTTCCTATTATCGCTTGACCATCATATGCATTTTATAGGAGCCATTGATTTGGGCCAAAATGGAATGTCTTCTCAAAAATTTTAAAGCTATTCAACTTCTTCATTAGTCTTATCTAAGGCTATGAACTCAGTCTCCATTGTAGATCGAGCTATACATGTTTGTTTAGATGATTTTCATAATATTGATCCTCCACCAATAATAAACACCTATCCACTTGTGGACTTAGTTTTAGTTGATCCAGTAGTCCAGCTTGTATCACTATATCCTTCAACAACTGTTGGATATTTGTTATAATGCAAAACAAAATTTTGAGTGTGTTCTAGATATCCCTAACTTGTTCCCTTGCCATCCAATGATTTTGGTTGGGATTACTTGTGTACCTATCACGACCCAACCCAGGGGCCGTGAATGGTGCCAATAGGGCACCTGGACATACACTTATACTGAGTCTCCATTTACAACAGCTAAGAGATTTCACAAAATTTTGATAGAGTTTCCTCTGTATTTCTAACCAACCCCACCTGCAAACAGCGAACCCAACAGTACCAGATATTGCTATAAGAACAGATATACATAAACATACGCGAGCCGACAAGGTCACTGCTTCGGTAGAGCCGCCCAATAAACATATCATACAAACAAGATCACACCAACATAATTTCCCACACCCACATGTATCTACAGACCTCTATGTACAGTAATCGGACCACAAGATGGGATAGGGCCCCGTCATACCCTCGAGTATATATATGTATAAATGCAAAATACAAACTAAAGTGTACAAGCATATACCAAACGGTCTACTCCTGATGCTAGGGAGCACCTGAATGATAAATGGAGGTACTAAGAAGATGATCCTCTAGCCTGTTCATCTGTACCTACGGGCATGAACGCAGCCCTCAAAAGGAGGGGGTCAGTACGAAATACGTACCAAGTATCTAAAGCAGATAATCCAAAATGTGAGTGAAAATAATAATCTGAATAAGAAAGTATACAAGTCAAACTAGTATGTCAATATAAAAATATTTATTCTTTTTCAAACATCAAAATAATGCATATCGGACGGGATCAATGGCGACCTCCAAACAAGCGCCATACCACAGCATAACACCAGAAGTTTCAAATCTTCAGTCTCCAACACAAACCCTCAAACGATCTACGTGAACCAGGGCGACAGGGCCAAGCGTCCACGCATTATAAAGTATAAAGCATAGAGGTCATCATGCCCGTTTATGGAGCCGAGGCGATGGTGCCACTCACTCCCGTCAGCCGAGGCAAACTCGGCCTAGCACTCACACGCCATGATGCCATCCTATCCCAGCTCCTTATGTATCCGCTAAGCAAAGCCAGTCCATGGGCAAACCGACCCGCCGTATCCAGCCAACCTTGGAATATATATATATATATA
>JAOTQJ010000001.1:5537841-5592677 GCA_025642045.1 Solanum sejunctum | reverse complement strand
TTATATGTTTTAAAAAGATTTTTATTCGATACTTGTTACAGGTTTGATTTATGTATGTTTTACTATTTTCTTTGGCTGATGAGTTCTAGCTGTATTATGTACTTCTGGTTTTGCATACACGGTACGTCTCTCGTACTGACCCCTTCCTTCGGGGGGGCTGTGTTCATGCTCGCAGGTACCGATGAACAGGTACGAGACCCTCTGGCCTAGGATCTCCTGTTTCAGCTGCAGTGCCCTTTTTGTTTCAAGAGTCAGCTATTGGTATCTTCTCATGTTCACATGTTTTGTGTTTGGGTCATGTATACATACACGTACTGTTTGGCATCTGTGTATAGAGGTCTGTGGATACTAGTAGGTAGTGGATATGTGAGAGATACTTGAGCACATGGTCTATTATATATGTTTGATACCTGATCAGGCGGCGAGACCGCATTACTCTATGTATGACATGATTATTGGGCGGCAGGACTGTAGCAGAGACCTTGTCTGCCCGCATTTATGTATATGTATAAATGAATATATATTTGCATTATTGTCTGGGTTGCTGCTGGATTTTTCTTTGCAGGTGCAGTTAGTTAATAAAACAGAGAAAACTCTGCCAAAATTTTGGTAGGTTTCCAGGTTGGTTTCATTGGGAAGTTAAGGTTAGCAAGTGTCTAGGTGTCCCTATCAGACACTGGTCACGACCCTAGGGTGGGGTGTGATAATGTAATACCCCATAAAATTATCAAAATATCCTTGAATTGAATTTTTCACATAATGCATCGTCCCCAAGCTCCAATGGAAAATCTGAGACTGGATTTACGATCAGCAAAAAAAATAGAGTAGGAGACTGGTCTCGACCCGATTTTAGAGCAACCAAGTTGAAAAATAATTTTTTATAATTAAATCCAGAACAGTGTGAGTGCACTCCCTGGGTGCGGACTTACACTTGAGATTTTCATGAACTTCCTAGAAAGAACGTACTCTAAGAAATTCATAAAACACATATGTTCGTGCCCCAGGTGCGTCGTAGACATGGTATTTCGAGATTGCATTTTATTCTTTTATTTCTAGAAGGACACTTTTATAATTTCCAACCCCTCCTAAGTCAATAAATGAGTATAACTAATCTTTTACATCGAACCAAGTCCAAATAATTTCTAGCAACCAAGTTTGTGTATAACTCGATAGAAGGATCAACTTCAAAATGTCCACATATCCTACAGTACAATGACTTAGGTGACCCTTATATATCAAATTGAAGATATTTGAATTATCTTTCCAACACAACTAATTTTGCCTTAATTAGAGTTCAAAGTAGAAAGTTATGACCATTTTAGTGAAGGAGTACAGAGCTGTCTAAAGGTCCACGCCAGGAGCGGTCGCGGACCAAACGCGAACCCTTACTAGTTAAGCAACGACTTTTTTTTCTTTTTATTTTTAGGGTACTTTTATCCTAAACATTTTAGGGTCTATGTAAGTCCCAAAATGCATAAAACATTAGTTTTCATAATCAAAACTCTCTCCCTTCACTCCTAAACATAAATGCTAAAGAATTATCAAGGAAGTCATCAAGTTAGGATTTGATTTCAAGATTCATCGTTAAGGTAAGTTATTCTTCATAGATTTCAATTAACCAACTCGAATTTCTTCAACTATTCATGAATCCATAATAGAATCTTAAATCATAATCTAGGGTTTCAAGAAATGAATTCAAGAATTCCAAGAAAGGATTTCTTGATTCTTCTTTTTGAAGAATCAGGGTTCTTCATCAAGAACTCTAAAGATTTCAAGTGAAGAATTCAAGAATCTTCTTCAATTCTACCAAGAACTAATCTGTAAGGTATGTAAGGCCCTCTATAAGTTAATCTATTATTTTTTTTTAGTATCCTTAACCACTAGTTTCTATCCAAGATCATAATTATGAGTTGAGACCAAAGCCTCCTCCAATACTAGTGAATTTCATCAAAATACTATTCATGCATATTTTCTTTGTAAGGATCATGAATCTTTTTTAATGTTATTATTAAATTAAGATATTGAGGCAAGATTTACAATTATGGTTGCAATTATGAGAACCCCATATCTATTTCATGAAAAGTTATAAAGTTTACAGTTTCAGTGAAGTCTAAGAAGTATTTAAGTTTTGCATTTGCAAGATAGCTGAGAATTGGATTTATATTTTTAAGATACTTGTAATAATACCATTTTCAGTAAAAGAAAAGAGTTAAGAAAAGCTAAGTTGGGCTAAGTCCCTAAAGATCAAAAATACATTTGTAGAACTCTTACTCTTTAACTTATGAGCATTATAAAATTTATTTTGGGAGTAGTATTGAGCACCGATATGAGTACGAGTAATAATAATAACATGAACTCATGAACTACGTAGCTAGCATAGTATAGGATTATACCAAAGTACAACTCCTCACTTTCCACTGAGTTGGCCTATTTTTTGGGTAGATCCACTATTCTAGTTTATGTTCCTTACACTGACAAAGTATTGGATGACTCTGGCATTATGGAAAAGATGTTGTATCATCACTAGGCTCATAGTGGTGGTGGTTGGTTAGAGAAACTTCTCAAGAAGTAAAGGTAATTTTTTTACACATCAAGATTTGTCATATCTTTATTCAAGTATTTCTCTCTATTATATTACAAAAAAAAATTGAGTTGAGCTATTTGTAGAGCTAAATATTTGAGTATTATATTTTTATATATTTATTTGTGCTCATGAATGCATTAAAGTAAATATTTCTTTTATATTGAGTTGCAATTTGCAACGAGTTTAAAAAAACATATCTTTTACTTGCATGACATACTTTTGTCTATTAAGCTATCTCAAAGTTCAATTTCAAAATGAGTATCCTATCCTTACTACATTTTGCCATCTTAAATCTCGTACATTCCACGTATTGATGCCTTTGGTGATGCATCATTTTATGATGCAGATTCTGGTATCCATATTAGCAGTTGTTCTGTGAGACAGTCCCCATCAGCAGTCGGCGAGGCCTCTTTGCATCCAGAGGTGCTTAGGAGCCTTCATTTCTTTGCATTTATTTTATATGATGTAACCATGAGCCTACTCTTGGGTCAGAGTCAGTACTTTGGGGGATTCATAGGCTAGAAAGATATTGTTCAAGTTATTTCTTTGTAATTGTTTGAAAGATTTTGAGTTAAGATGTATATTTTACTATTGTATCTTTAAGTTCATGAATTTTGAGCCTATTCTAATTCATTACGGTATTAATGTCTTTCGCTGAGTAAGTTAGCCAAGCCAAGTGGTTTGCTTGGAAATAGAAATTGTTTTCAACTGCTAGCCACATCCAGGGTGTAGGCTCGGGGTTTGACAAACTTATTTAACAACCCATCGTGAGATGAACTGTCCCACATTAGCAAAACACTGGAAAGATATTAGGTATATAAGTAAAAGACTGGTCTATATATTGTGAGGCATCTTTTGGGGTGAGCCCAAAGGGACAAATCTCTGATAGGCTAAGTCCAAGAGTGGACAATAATTCACAGTGTTGCGTCAGGTTATTATACATAGTATCAGAGCCCATCTATGTTAGTCTTGTCGATGTAGGCCTATACTTCAACTGAGTTTAGGCGAATCTCGATGATACAAGATAAACCTTATGTCACGCCCTTCCATTAAGGTAGACTGACACCCATGCCGATAAGGCATGGGAGAACCAACCTATATCTATGTGCTTTCTATACCTATTATAAGGAGTTTCTACATTCAATACGCCTTTATGCTAGTAAATAGTAATAATAAGCCAAAAGGAAATGCATATGACTAGGTCATTGGGGCCATTGTGCCTAAGGTACGAGACATGACCACACTTTAATTAACATAGTCTACAATGCCTCTAGATAAGAGAAAGTATCTGATAAGAGTTGGGATAGGCTCCACCTCGACTAACTATACAATACAAACATATAAGCTCTAGACACACATAAACCTTCGAAATAACCTGGAGCTTGGTAACAACAATTGGATGTCCTGCATCTACTGGGAGATCTACTAGCACCTGTACCTGCAGTATGAAATGCAGGTCCCCCGTAAGGGACATCAGTACGAGATAATGTATTGAATATGTAAGGTAGGAAATACTATATATGAAGTAACAACTCAAATAAAACTATGCACTAGTGTAGGATAAGAGACCACCTTTGGATATACTTTGGAATCATGTACTTTATGTTTTTTATATTACTTTATCTTTACTGTATAATCTATGCATAATAAGTAATACAAATGCCCAGTTGATCAGTGGTAAATCCATATCGGGATGGTCCCTGGCTAAGTTCTTCCTTAACTCCTCGGGCTACCACCCATGATAGGATTGTCCCTAGCTAGTTGATTCTTTTACCCCTCGGGCTACCAACCATCAATAAATAATATACTTTACCTTTCAATTAATTTTCAGATGATTCTTTTAGTGGTCATAATATTGGAACTGTAGGACTATAGATGTAACATGTGACATATAAATAATCTTACAAAACAATATGACAATGAAAAGAGTATGTTACATAGATAATGAAATGCGTACGGGATGAAACAACTCATGAACTTTATTTAGCAACATGAACCCATGTAACTTTGTATACACGTATGTATGCATATTTGAAGGTGACTGTGAATGGAAGCACATGAACATGTGCAAGAGTGTAGACACAGTTACTAGTTGTGTTGAAGTTGTTAAGTGTCTTTATGTGCCAAGGAAGGATCTATGTTTTATGCCAAACAATATGAAATCAAGTAGCCTTATATACCTCGTTGTATGACGTTGTTACTACCTTGGAGTGGCTGCATTTTCCCTCAAATATTTATCTACATTATATTAGGCTGTAATACTAGTATTAGCGGCAAAAATTCACTTTTTGGCAGTCCAAAATCATAAAACTAACACCCAGGCAACAAACTTTTAATTAGCGATGCGAAGGCATTTCTTCAACCTTTTCACGTACAATCGGATTTTCTAACAACCATTCTTATGTACATGTAATATTCATATTATTTAAGACTTTTAATAGTCACACAATAGTCCATAGGGTACAGGACATAAAATCCTGCACAACATACAAATAGGTAGCATCACATTCGTACTCTCGCGACATTTCGACGTCAACACTCCCAAAACTGTTTCAACTTTACTCTAAGTTGTGTCCAATGTTTTTACACGTAAACCAGTCTTACAATAGTCCACAAATAGTCCCAAATTAGGTGAATATCATGAAACAACAATCTCCAATTATCACCTTAGAAATTTCTTTTAAGAGCACAATTATGGCATCCTACAATAAGCCATCTTTGCGGACTGTAATAGTGGTGAAACAGCCTAGTTACATTACTATAAACCCAACCTTTTTTTAAGTATATAAGTATTACTTCATAATACAGGCAACCAAGAAGAGAAAAAACCCTCAAATAATAAGAAAGGTGAATAACAATCCTTAGGATACATGTTGTCCAGAATTTTCAGCACATGTACAATTAGCTTATTTCTCTAGTTTCTATAGACAAACCATACTAAGGGCATAATAAGATTTACTTACCTTTAAGCTAAATATTTAGAGATTCTTTAAGAACCCTTGTAAGGTTATGAGGCCTATTTTTCACCCTTTCAAAGAGAGCAAGAAACAACTAAGAAAAACTGATGTTTTTTCCAAGTTGAGATAGCTTTAGGGGTTGTCTTTATCCCCTTTTTTAAAAGACATCTTGGACTACTTACTTTAGAACATTTAACCACACATTAACACCTATTAAGCACCTTATTATGCAATATCATATCTCTCACACTTGGGCCTAAATGGGTCTTCAACGTAATAGGCCTTTTGCTGCCTATTCCTCTCCTTTCCCTTTAGTTACCTTGGGCCAAATTTTCAAATGAATTAGGATAGACTTGGAGCCATTTTCTATGATTCCTAAACTAAAAATTCAGTTCATTTATGATGTAAAAACATGATCTAAAGTTATATCTTTAACACATATTTTATTCATAATCGGACTTGGGCAAATTCGATGTTGGGCCTCGTCTTCATTTAGCTAGCAATTTTAGGCTAAGAAAGTAGGTGACTCACCTACTAGCTTATTAAGTCCTACAAGAACCTCAATTCTCTCACTTTTCTTAGGGCTGTGATCTCCTAAATTTAACACAAAACATGTATACACTCAATCCTCTTAAACGTTAGAAGCACTTATCGCCCATTAACATAAGATTCAAACACTTTTTAAAAATTGATGCTAATTTGAAAAGTCATATAATGTTTTATTTACATAGCATTAGTACATGTAAAATGTGGGATGCTACATCCTCCCCCCTTTAAGAACATTTGTCCTCGAATGTTAGCACAATTGGATAGCTTAACCATATATAAAACTTTATTTAAACAAACCTTTGATAACACACTAGGTATTCGATCACACGTACCTATTAGTGTTCCAATTCTGCATGTTGGACTTCCTCTTTAGCTTCAAATAAGTACGGTTATTTTGATCTCATCGCATCCTCGGCCTCAAATGTTATTTCTTCTGCTTTCTAGTTTTTCCAAAGTACCTTTACTAAAGTTATTTCTTTATCCCTTGGCTTCTTAACTTGACGATCTAGAATAGCAATAGGTACTTTTTCATAAGTGAGATCTTTTGTAACCTGCACATCCTTAATAGGAGAGGTACGGGATGGGTCACTTATGCATTTTCGAAGCATTGAGACATGAAAACCTAGATGAACCATTGAAAGCTCTTAGGGTATCTCTAGTTCATATGCAACCTGTCTGAACTTTTTAATAATTTTACATCGCCCTATGTAACGTGGGCTTGATTTTCCTTTCTTACTGAACCTCATAACCCTTTTGATTATAGATACCTTTAAAAATACCCAATCCCCTACAGAGAATTTTAGTCCTCTCCTTCTAGCATCCGCATATGATTTATGAAGACTTTGGGCTTTTTACCTACTGTTGTATTACCTTAACTTTTTTCATGTCTTATTGTACTAGATCTAGCCCAAGCAAGGTGGTTTAACCTGCTTCAAACCATCCAATTGGCAACCTACATTTTCTCCCCTACAAATCTTCATAAGGTTCCATCTTGATACTCGTATGGTAGCTATTATTATAGGAAAATTCAATAAGTGGAAAATGGTACACCCAACTACCTTTAAAGTCCAATGCACAAGCTCACAACATATCTTCAAGTGTTTGAATAGTTCATTCTGCTTGACCATCTATTTGAGGGTGGAATGTTGTACTCAAATTCACTTGTGTCCCTAAACTCTTTTGGAAGGACTTTCAAACTTTGCAGTGAATTGAGCTCCTCGATTAGAGATTATGGAGATTCATACTCTATGTAGCCTGACTATCTCTTTAAGTTATAGCTTAGCATATTCTTCAGCTGTATAATCAATTCTGATAGGTAAGAAGTGTGCTGACTTTGTGAGTCTATTAACTATTACCCATATGGAGTCAAACTTCTGAAATGAGCGAGGCAAACTAGTAACAAAATCCATATTAATCATATCCCACTTCCATGTTGAAAGCTCTATACACTTGATATAACCTCCTAGTTTTTGGTGTTCTACCTTCACTCATTGGCAATTTGCACATTGTGCTACAAATTCTACAAGGTCCATTTTGATGCCTCCCCACCAAAACATTCCCTTCAGGTTATGGTACTTCTTAATTGATCCTGGATGGATCGAATATCGAGAACGATGGGCTTCTTCCATTATCCTCTTCCTTAGTCCATTAATATCAAGCACACATAATCTATTTTGGCAGTAAAGTACTTTATTTTGTGTAAGTTCAAAGCCCTTTATTGTACCCTGACTCACCTTGTCCTTAAGTCATCGTAAAATAGGGTCCTCAAACTGTTTTTCTTTCACCTCCATTACCAATGAAGATGCAGCTGCATTATGTACAATAACTCCTTCCTTTGGAGTTTCAAGAAGGCGAACTCCCAAACTAGCTAGTTGTCATAGATCCTTAGTTTCTCCTTGACTTACCATGGCCTGAACACTAATATTCATAATTGCCTTATGACTCAGAGCATCGGCTACCACATTTGCCTTCCCCGAATGGTATAGTATATCAACGTTGTAATCTTTTATTATCTCTAGCCATCTCCGCTGTCTTAAATTTAGGTCTTTTTGCTTAAAGATGTATTACAGGCTCTTATGATCACTGTATATGTCAACATGAACCCCATACAAATAGTGGCTCCATATTTTCAAAGCAACTATAACTTCTGCTAGCTTAAGATCATGAGTTGGGTAATTTTTCTCATGTGGTCGTAGTTGTCTAGATACATAAGCAATTATCCTACCATGGTGTGTCAATACACAACCTAAGCCAACTTCTTAAGCATCACAATACACTACATACCCCTCATATCCTTCTGGAAGTACTAGCATAATTGCAGAAGTTAGCTTATTTTTCAGTTCCTGGAAGCTCCTTTCACATGCATCATTCCATTAGAACTTGGTTGCCTTATGTGTCAATTTTGTTAGGGCTGTAGAAATAGAAGAAAAACCTTCAACAAACCTCCTATAATAACCTTCCAAACCTAGGAAGCTTCAAACTTCCATGGTTGTCATTCGTCTTGGCCAATCTCTCATAGCCTTTATCTTTTGTGAATCAACCCTTATTCCTTCTTCAGATATAATATGACCCAAGTATGCCACTGATTTTAGCCAAATTCACATTTATAAAACCTGGTATACAACTATCGATCATGAAGCACCTGTAACACTTGTCGCAAGTGCTTTGCGTGGTCCTCTTCTGATCTTGAGTATACCAAAATGTCATCTATAAATACTATCACGAACACATCCCAGAATAGCTTAAATACCCTGTTCATCAAATCCATAAAAACTGCTAGTGCATTTATTAGCCCAAATAACATAACAAGAAATTCAAAGTGACCATAGTATGTTCTGAAAGTAGTCATAGGTATATCTTCTGTCTTCACCCTCACTAGGCGATACCCTGATCTCAAATCAATTTTTGAAAAGCATTTGGCACTTTGTAATTAATCAAATAAATCATCAATCCTAGGGAGCGGGTATTTATTCTTAATTATCACCCCATTCAATTGTCGATAGTCGAGATACATTCTAAAGGTGCCATCATTTTTGCATACAAATAACACTGATGCACCCTAGGAACACATTAGGTCTTATAAACCCCTTCTCCAATAAGTTTTTTAACTGCTCTTCTTATTCCCACGATTCTACTGAGGCCATTCTATATAGAGGGATAGAAATAGGTTGAGTACCTGGAAGTAAGTCAATACCAAAATCTGTTTCTCCTTCAGGAAGTAAGCCCAGAAATTCTTGAGGGAACACATCAACAAATTCATTCACTATTAGAACTAATTGAAGAGTTGGTGATTCAGCCTCCATATCCCTTACTCTAATTAAATGACATATCTACCCCTCAGATATCATCTTTTTGGCCTTAAAATATGAGATAAACTTCCCCTTTGGTGCCCTAACATTGCCTTCCCATTCAAGAATTGCGTAATTTTTTAAAATGGAAATATATTCTCTTAGTTCACCAATCTACGGTGGCATAACAAGAAGCTAACCAATCTATACCCATTATAACATCGAATTCTATCATTTTTAGCTCAATAAGGTAAGTTAATGTCTCGCGATCACAAACAATTACTACATAGTCATAATAAACCCTTCAAGCCATAATAGATTCACCGGTTGCTGTAGAAACTTCAAATGGTTTGTTCAATAATTTGGGTATTCTTTTAAGCTTCCTAGAAACTAGTGGAGTAATGTATGATAATGTAGAACTAGGGTTAATTAATGCATAAACATTATGTGAAAAGATGGACAATGTACGTTTGACCACATCAGGTGAAGCTTCCAAATTTTGCCGACTCCCTAGAGCATAAGTGGAATTCTAAACTCCGCCAGAGCTGGTTGTCCCTTTAACAACTCTACCATGACCAGTAGGTGCTTGTTGACCCCTACCTATTAGAGGAACTGATGATGCTGATACAACAGATGACCTAGTAGATTGTGCTATATCACCCATATGCCTCATCAAGCAATCCTTTATCGTGTGCCCTGGCACACCACACTAATAACAAACATCTGTCCCAACATGACATATACCCAAATGAATCTTCCACACTAGTTAAAAGGTTACCTAGGAGTCATTTGCTGGCCTGCTGAATATCCTACTATTCGAGCACCTTGCCCTTCACTTCTTGCACCAAACTGATTTCTCCTAGACCTCTGAAGTTATGGTGAAACACTGGTTGTAGAGTAGGAGAATAATGGCCTTGGCTATCTATTAGAAAATAGAGGCCTAAGCTCACCTTGGGGTGGTGTAAGATATCATGTAGATCTAGCCCTTTTGACCTGCCCCCTTTCAAACTCTTGTGTCCTTCTTCTGTGCCTCTGATCCTCCAACTTCTGTGCAAAAGCTTGCATCCCTGCTATGTCCATGTCCTTATTCAAGGAAGCAATGGTACAGTCTTTGACCAGATATATATCTGATCTATCCACATATCGATGAACTCTATCTGCTATAGTAGCAACTAGATTAGGAGCATACTTGGACAAGGAATAAGATAGGAGGCTATACTCCCTCATGCTCATATTCCCCTGGTGGAGATTCAAGAACTAATCTGCACGGGCCTCTTAGATCTTTAATGGAAAGTAATGGTTAAAACAGGCCTCTTCGAATTCCTCCTAAGTGCTTAGGGGATCATCTATATCTTTGGATTGCTTCCAAGCTTCATACCACAATATAGCCAGACCCTTCAACCTATACAACCCAAACTCGATAGTTTCTGTAGCACTGATATGCATAACATCTAAAGTGCACTAAATTGGATTACTAAAGTCTTTGGGATCTTCATTAGGATCAGACTCAGTGAAGCCTGGAGGTTCCAAATTAAGGAAGTCATGTATCCTCGTGCTAGCTGCCCTATTTGCACCACTTGTACCTAAAACTGGACCTTTCTATCTTTGTCTTTGGCCAGCAACTATATGAGTCAATAGTTGGACTGTATTTCTCAGTTCCTGCACTGTAGCATTGATAGGTCGCTCTGGGTGAATTTCACTACTTTTGAGTTTGTCAGGAGCTAGAGGGGTTAGAGATGCATGTGACAGAGATTCATCTTGAGCCTCATTTCGTTGTCTCACATGACTGGGTGTACTAGCCACCACTTCTACTGCCTTTCCCTTACCTTTGTTCTTCCCGATTTCTGGCATACTTGCTCGCTGTACAAAACAATTTAGCAGTTAGACACAATCAACCTATTATGCTTAGCACTATAGCGCGATCTAAAGAATGAAATGAAAGTAACAACTCCCAAATGCCACATAGCCTCCTGCTTATAAATGTGGTGCATAACATCAATAAACAAGACTCTACATAAACACGGCTTTGTAGACTCCCGAGGATGACCCTCTATGATACCACTTATGTCACACCCCAAGTTTCATTAAGGCCGACTCACCCATTATGGATAAGGCACTAGAGAACCAACCTATATATATGCTCTTTCTATACATATTATAAGGGGTTTCTACATTCAACATGTCTTTATGATAGTAAACAGTAATAACAAGCAAAAAGAAAATGCATATGACTAGGCCATTGGGGCCATGGTGTCTTAGGTATGAGACATTACCATACTTTGATTCGTATAGTCTACAAAGACTCTAGATAAGAGAATTTATCTGATAAGGGTCGAGATAGGCCTCGCCTAGACTAACTATACAATGCAAACATATAAGCTGTAGACACACATAAAGTTCCGAAATAACCTAGAGCTTGGTAACAGCCGCTGGATGTCCAGCACTCCAATGGGGAGATCTACTAGCACCTGTACCTATAGCATGAAATGCAGGTACCTCATAAGGGATGTCAATACAAGATAATATACTGAATATGTAAGGTAGGAAATACTGTATATGAAGTAACAACTCAAATGAAACTATGCACTGGAGTAGGATAAGAGACCACCTTTGGATATACTTTGGAATCATCTTCTTTATATTACTTTACCTTTACTGTATAATCTGTGCATAACATGTAATACAAATTATCAGCTGATCAATGGTAAATCCATATCGGGATGGTCCCTGGCTAAGTTCTTCCTTACCTCCTCGGGCTACCACCCATGATAGGATACCACCCATCAATAAATAATATACTTTATCTTTTAATTAATTTTGAGATAATTCTTTTGGTGGTTATAATATTGGAGTTGTAGCACTGTAGATGTAACATGTGATATGTAAATAATCATACAAGTTAATATGATAATAAAAAGAGTACATTACACATATAATGAAATGCGTGCAGGATGAAATAACTCGTAAACTTTATTTAGCAACAAGAACCCATGTAACTTTGTATACACGTATGTATGCATATTTAAAGGTGACTGTGAATGGAAGCATATGAACATGTGCAAGAGTGTAGATATAGTTATTAGTTGTGTCTAAATTCGTAAGTGCCTTTACGTGCAAAGGAAGGATCTATGTTTCATGCCAAATAATACGGAATCAAGTAACCTTATATACCTCATTGTATGACCTCGTTACTACCTTGGAGTGACTGTGTTTTTCCTAAAATATTTATCTACAGTATATTAGGCAATAATACTAGTATTAGTAGCAAAGAAGCACTTCTTGGCAACCCAAAATCATAAAAACTAACACCCGGGCAGCAAACTTTTAATTAGCGACGTAAAGGCATTTCTTCAACCTTTTCACTTATAATTGTATTTTCTAACAACCATTCTTATGTGAATGTCATATATATCTTATTTTGGACTTTTAACAATTGTAATAGTCTATAGGGTAAAGGACATAACAATGTTACACAATACACAAATAGGCAGCATCACATTCATACTCTCGCTACATTTCGACGTCAACACTCCCAAACCTGTTTCAACTTTACCCCAAGTTGTATCCAAAATTTTTACACATAAAACTATTCTTAAAATAATCCACAAATAGTCCCAAATTAGGTGATGGTCGTGAAATAGCAATCTCCAATTATCCGCTCACAAATTATTTTTAAGAGCACAATTAAGACATCTTACAATAAGCCATCTTTACGGACTATAAGAGTGGTTTAACAGCCTAGTTACATTACTATAAACCCAACCTTTGTTAAGTACATAAGTATTACTTCATAATACAGCGAACCAACAAGAGAAAAACCCCTTAATTAACAAGAAAGGTGTACAACAATCCTCAGGATGCATGCTGTCTAAAATTTTCAGCACATGTACAATCAGTTATTTCTCTAGTTTCTATAGACAAACCATACTAAGGGCATAAGAAGATTTACTTACATTTAAGCTCAAGATTTAGAGCTTCGTTAGGAACCATTCTAAGGTCGTGAGACCTGTTTTTCGCCCTTTGAAAGAGAGCAAGAAAAAAATCAAGAAAAACTATTGTTTTTTCTAGGTTGAGATGGCTTTAGGGGTTGTCTTTATCCCTTTTTTTAAAAGACCTCTTGGATGAATTACTTTAGAATTTTTAACCACATATTAACAGCTATTTACCACCTTATGATGCAACATCTTATCCCTTACACTTGGGCCTACATGGGTCTCCAACTTAATGGGTCTTTTGTTGTCTATTCTTCTCCTTTCCCTTTAGTTACTTTTGGCCAAATTTTCAAATGAATTAAGATGGGCTTGGTCCCATTTTCAATGCTTACTAAACTGAAAATGTAGTTCATTTATGATTCAAAACATGATCTAAAGTTACACCCTTAATACATACTTTATTCATAATCGAATTTGGACAAATTTGATATTAGGCCTCATCTCTATTTAGCTAGCAATTTTAAGCTAAGAAAGTAGGTGACTCACCTACTAGCTTATTAAGTCCTACAAGCATCTCAATTCTCTCACTTTGTTTAGGGTTGTGATCTCCTCAATTTAACACAAAACATGTATACACTTGACCCTCTTAAGCATTAGACACACATATTGCTCATTAACACGAGATTTAAGAACTTTTTATAAATTGATGCTAATTTGAAAAGTCAAATCATGTTTAATTTACATAGCATTAGTACATGTAAAATAAGGGGTGTTACACCTTAAAGCTGAGTGTAGGTGAATTCCATGCGGTGGGCAAACCTCAGCGAGAATGCTAAGTACGTAGAGGGGGTGTGTGTAACAACCCATCTTGAGATGAGATATCTTACATTTACAAAATACTGAAGAGATACTAGTATAAGTAAAGTACTGGTGTATATACTGTGAGGCGCCTTTTTGGGGTTAGCAAAAAGGGAAAAATCCATGACGGGCTAGGTCTAAGAACGCACAATACTTCATAGTGTTGGGCCAGGTCGTTAAATAAAAATTCCATAATAATTTTCCAATGGCAACCTTGTTTCATGTATATATATCAAGAAAGTTAAGACCTCAACTTGCTTTAAGACAAAACAATTTATCCCATGTAATAAGTGCTTTCATTGAGCACTTAGGAGAGTTATATGCTTTTTTAATGTCAATTTTTAATAAAAATTGAGTGTCGCCTGCTCAATAGCTTCCTGAGTATGTACACTTATATGGTAGTAGTATGACGGGTTATAGTATTTTTATTATGTCTACTCCTCAAGTGTGCAAAGAAGTGTCATGTTTTTGCATTATCTATAGGTTCACCCATTCCACTCTGGATTTTTGCCCATAACATTTTCTTTGACCAAACTCCACTTCTCTAATTGTTGTATCCATTTTATTTCTTGTTATTTATTAGCATGTACTCTTGTATGGTCTTCTATGATTGTTTATACAAGTTGTAGCTCCTCTCTAATATGTTGGATTTTGTCCCTTATCCCCTTGAACCCAGTATTATTGAGTATTTAATCTCACTTTTTCTTTTGTGAATTTTGTAATGAAGATTCTTCAACAAATGTTGACATCCAGATGAGGATCAGCAAAAATAATTGGGCAGAGAGGTAGGGCTTGACCCTAACCAGATCAAGTGTTGGTTTCAAAATAAAAGAAGTCAAACCAAGGTAATTTTGATTGATTTCTCCTATGATGATAAATTTAATTACACTTAATTGATTTCTCATTATTATCACTATTACATACAATCATGAATAAATATTCTTTATGCATTATACAAAAATTTAGAAAAATGACAAGGTAAAAGTAGTGTCAGCTCCATGAGAAGGCTGATAATCTCTTGCATTAGGGCCAACAATTACTTATCTAAATTTGGTAAAATCATTTAACATGTGATTTAATAGGATAATTTTCCTCCTATACTATTAATTAGTTCTGGTAAAATCAGTTATTTAATGTTTCTTATTAAATTTATCATAAGATTTGAAAGTGAATCCTTTGTCTCATTAGTATATGAATTTTAACCAAAACATTTAGGTATTTTCTTTTAAGTAATATTTTCATTTGTCCTACAGTTTGATAAAGGTATACCTCATTAAATGATGCCATGATAGACCATGGGCACCTCAATCAATTATACTCAAAAAAAAATAGGTAGGGAAAAGAAGTGCTACTATGGAATTCAAGGAGGGCTCACCAACTCTAGGAGTATAGTAATATGGACCTTAACGATGCTCAGGCTCAAGTCTTCTATCACCTGTATCTGCATTATAAAATAATGCAGGCTCAAATGGATATCAGTCCATGGAATATACTGGTATGTAAAATTGCTCAAAAAAGTAAAGTTCGACTCACTCATCTCGACTCTACATCTCAGGCTCAACTCAGTATATGCAAGTTTATGTAAATCATGCTTTTTGGAATGTACTAGATAAAATAGACTCAGTTTAAAATATGATATGCTCATTCAATATTTCTTGGGAGTTTTTTGTAACCGGCATCCTTATCCCACCACCTAAAATTTGGTATGAACAACCAATTCGAGGTCATTGCCATGCCTTCCCTTAACTTGCCATAGAAAATGGCGATCAACTCTCTCATTGATTTATAATAAATGTCCACTTGTAGGACTAGAGTCGAAAAAATGACCTATAATGACTATCCTACACGGGAAACATAGTTCTGTAGGTTAAAGTAGGTATATACTTGCTCACCGCTCGGTGCTCGATACTCCTTCCAAGACTAAAACATACTTAACTAATCAATTAGTTCAATCCTTAATACTCAATAAATCAACCTAGAACTTAATGCACAATCAATCAATGAAAATCCCAATGCTCAGCTCAGCTCAGCTCAGCTCAATTTCTCAGCAGCTCAATTAATCATTGTAGGAAAATCAAACTTTACTCAAACTCAAAGGGTCATTTAAACTCATTTAATTTACTCATTATTTAATACAAGAAAGATATCCATGTGTGGCAGTATATGTGTGACTCAATGCAATATGCCTCTCATGTTCAATCATACTCAAAGTATCAACTCATATACTAAACCTCAACCTCAACTCATTAACATGCATGTAATTCATAAAATTATGAAAATTGGGGTTCATGCTATCAAGTATGGAATACATATATAAATATCATATCAATACTCATGCAATATAGCAATTACGTCATATAGAAAAATAAGACCTCATGAATGAATACAAAGATTTAGTATTAGGATTGTAGAATTTCACAACTCTTAAATCTTTTCCAAAGCTTAACTCAAGATGATGAGAGGGGCATGTGAAGAAAGGATGTTCACATTTTGGTAAGCCTTACATAGCTGGAAGTAGAAGAAACAAACAAATCTCAACCAATCCTTGTAGTTGAATTGAAAACCTTAGCTTTATTTTCTCCTCTCTTGCCCTCAAGAACTCCTCAAGGTGTAGAATGAAAAATTCATACCCTTAGGCTTGGTTTCAAGACTTTATTCATGCCTATGAACACCTAGGCTTTTAATTAAAAAAATCCAGAAATTACAAAAATTACTCCTCTGTAAAACTATTGTTTGGGTCTATGATTCCTCGTCTAGGACTCATAGGGCATCCTATGGTTGTAGACCATCTCTCATATACTAGAAGTTCAAAATTTGAGTTATTGGAAATTAGCATGTAACCTTGTTCTATGACTTGTAAACTATTCTATGAGTCGTAGATGTCCTTTTGTAAATAGGGAATCTGAAATTGAACTTCACTGGAATTTGTCACAAAACCCTCCTTTATGAGTTGTAAAGAGTTCTACGAGTTATAAACCCCTCTACTAGACTAAATAGCCTTGAAAATTATAGTTAATGGAATTCCCTATGAGACCCCTTTTTATGACTCGTAAACCTCTCTATGAGTCGTAATGACTCTCCTAAACTCACTTCTGTAGCTTTTTCTCATATTTTTCTCATATCCCCTGCACATATACTTCAAATCAGGTAGGAAAGAATTAGGGGGCATAGGTTAATTAATTCAAATTGTTTGAAACTACTCTAAGTCTACCATATTCCCTGTAGGTTCGACCCTAACCTTGGTTAGATTATCTACTTGACAACGATCAATTTAACCTTTAAAATGGAAGTGTAGCTTAGGCAACATCAGTCACTCCCATAATAGCTAACGCCTTTTGCATTTCAACCACAAAATCTTTAATATCTACCTTCACTTTTGAGCCATGTAACTCGTAAGGGTTCATACTAGAAAAATCCCTTACTCTCGAAGTTGGGGTGGAAACATTTGGAACATTTTCACCTTGATTAGCTTGATTGGCCATAGCTTGAGCCAATAAAGTGAAAGCGGTTCGAAACTCTGCATGAGTCACTCTCTCACCTTGAGGGCTTGAGCCATTCCTCTTGGAGGCATTATCTAGAAAAGAGCAAAGAACAATCCATTGAATAAAAGAAGGCTTAGGACAACTCTAAAGTATGACATAGATCATGAAAGAAGTGAGGCAATACCTAAACGCCTTATATCCTCCTACTCATAGATATGATATGATTCACAACCATTAATAAGTGTTTATTCAACATGGTATGTTAGACTTCCAGGAGCATTTCAAAACCTTGTTCTTTGATCCATGTTTATCATAACCTATACCTAGGGCCTATTTTTAATACAGTGAATGAGGAACCCAAAGGCACCTTACCTAAGACTCTTAGCATACATGAAGCATTTTATTAGGATTGAACATAAATAAAAAGAGGAATTTAAATGGAAACTATCATGACCTAAGCTTAGGGCCTAGATGTGACACGGAGAATAGGGAACCCACAGGGATCCCAATCAAGCCTCTCAACTTATAATTACACATCTTTGATCGCAAAAGCAATTAAACAACAATAAAGGAATAGAAATAAGGGGGAAAAAACAAGGAAAAATCCTTCATTTCACAAAACATCAAAAGAGTCAAAGCTAGTCAAGCTTATAGCATCATCACACAACTTCTCCAATAACACCTATAAACATAGAACTTAGTGGGGGCAATGTCATGCCCCAAGTCCCGTTAAGGCGGACCGGCACCCGTAGCCGACAAGGCTCGGGATAACCAACCTATATATATGCATTTTCTATATACTTTATAATAGATTTTTATAATTTAACATGCCTTTATGCAAGTAAACAGTGATGCAGCCAAAAGAAAATGCATGTGACTAGGCCATTGGGGCCACGGTGTCTAAAGTACTAGGCATGACCACACTTTAATTTACATAGTCAACAAAGCCTCTAGATAATAGAAAGTATCGAATAAGGGTTGGGATAGGCCCTGCCTCGAATAATTGTACAATACAAACATATAAGCTTTAGACACACCCAAAGCTCTGGAACAACCTGGAGGTTGGTAACAGCAGCTGGATGTCCTAGACTCTACTTGGGAGATCTACCAACACCTGTACCTGCAGCATGAAATGCAAGTCCCCATGCAAAGGACTCAATACGAGATAATGTACTGAATATGTAATGCTGGAAATACCGCATATGAAATAACAACTCAAATAAAACCATACACTTGTGTAGAATAAGATACCACCTTTAGATATACTTTGAAATCATGTACTTTAAGTTCTTTATATTATTTTTCCTTTACTGTATAATCTATGTACATCATATACTGTAAATAACTGACTATTCAGTGGTAAACTGTATCAAGACCATTCCTGGCTAGGTTCTTCCTTAACCTCTCAGCCTACCACTCATGATATGATCATCCCTGGCTAGGTGATGCTTTCACACCTCGAGCTACCACCCATCAAAAACTATATACTTTACTTTATTTTTCTATTACCTTTGAAATGATTATTTTGATAGTCACAATATTGGAGCTATAGGGCTATATATGAGCATGTGACATGAAAATAATCAGACAAGACAATATGGCAATGAAGAGAGTATGTTAAATAAACAATGAAATGCGTATGAACTGAAGCAACTCTTGAACTTTGTTTAGCAACAAGAACTCATGTACTTGGTATCCAGGTATATATGTAGATTTGAAGGTAACTATATATAGGAGCATATGAATATGTGAAAGAGTGTTGACATGTCTATTTGTCATGTTGGAGTAGATAAATGCCTTTAGTTACCGAGGGATCTATGTTTCATACCAAATGATACGAAATCAAGTAACCTTACATATCTCGTTGTATGACCTCGTTACTACCTTGGAGTGACTGCTTTTCTCTCAAATATTTATAAATAGTATATTAGGAAATAATACTAGTATTACAAGCAAAGAAATACTTCTTGACAACCCAATATCATAAAAACGGTCACCCGAACAACAAGCTTTCAATTAGTGACGCAAAGACATTCGTTCAACCATTTCACTTATAATCGTATTTTCTAACAACCATTTTTATGTACACATCATATACAACTCATTTCAAACCCTTAACAGTCTTACAACTACCCACAAAGCATAACACATAACAATTCTTCACAACATACAAACAAGTGGCACAATGTTACATCCTTTCTCCACACTTCGACATTAACAATCCTGAATCTGTTTTAAATTTAACTAAATTGTTTCCAACATTTTTACCACATAAAATCAGTCTTAATATAGTTCAAAAATAGTCCCAAAATATAGGAAGGTTGTCGAGAAACATATTACAATTCTCCACAACCTACAAATGGACAGCATAATGTTACCCCCCTTCACTATATTTCAACGTCGACAATTTCAAATATTTTCCAACTCTAACCAAACTGTTCCAACAATATTTATACATACAAGCAGTGCTAATACAGTCTTATAACATCACCTATGAAGTCATAAAGGACGTGAGCCAATAACTTTAAATCCAACAGCCTACTAATTCCAATCGACATTACACTTAAGATAGCACAATTAAATGAAACCAAAATCTGGGCAGCAACATTAGGGTAATGTCTATAACTCAAATCATGTTAAGATTATAAAATTCTCTTCATAATACAGCCCACCAATTAAATAAAAATCCTCATGAACAAGAAGAATTCTTCATAACAACACTTAGGGCACAATCTGAACAGAATTTCTAGCACAAACATACTAGCATATACTTCTTGTTTTCTATGAAAATATCATACTAAATACACCACTATAATTACTTACCATTATTCTTAAAGATCCAAGTGTTCCTTCAAGATCATCGAAGTACCTTGTGGTGCAATTTCTTGGTTTAAGAAAGTATAGAGAGAAGATTAGGGAAAGCTGAAATATTTTTCTAAGTGTAAGAGGGATTGAAAATTTTTGCTTGTGACCCTTACTTCAAGGACTCACTTCGACGACTTTCCTTGGAATTCTTTACCACCAAATACCATTAAATATTGGGCTAATTGTGCAGCAGCTAGTTACCCAAAATTGGGCCAAAATGGGCATCAAGTCTGATGGACCTAGGCTGGCCATTTCCAGCTTTCCTCTTAATCCGTTTTTGGCCCAATTAGTCAAGTGGTTTGGGATATACTTGGGATTTTCATTACATTCTTCTTTGGACTGACAATAAGGTCCATTTAAGATGCTAATACATGGGCTAAAATTACACCCTTAACACAGGCTTTATCCATAATCGAACTTGGATAAATTTGACGTCGAGCCTCATCTCCGTTTAGCTAGTAAATTCAAGCTAAGCAAGTAGGTGACTCACCTATTAGATTATTAATTCATACAAACACCTTAATTCTCTTAATTTCTTTAGGGTTGTTATATCCTCAAGGTCACACAAAACACATATACATTTGACCCTCTTAAGCATTAGACGCCCATATCGCCCATTAACATGAGATTCAAGCTCTTTCAAGAATTGATGCTACTTTGACCAAACCATATCATGATTCATTCACACAGCATTAGTACATGTAATATGTGGGGTGTTACATCCTTCCCCTGTAGGAACATTCGTCCTCGAATGTTAGCACAATTGAGTAGCTTAACCATATATAAATCTTTATTTAAATAAACCTTTAACAATAAACTTAAGTATTCAATCACATGTACCTATTAGTGTTCCAATTTTGCATGTTGGGCACCCTTTTTAGATTCAAATAAGTGAGGGTATTTTGATTTCATTGCCTCTTCGACCTCCAAAGTTATCTCTTCTGCTTGCTGATTTCTCCAAAGTACATTCACTGAAGCTATTTCTTTATTCCATAGCTTCCTAACTTGATGATCCAAAATAACAGCAGGTACCTCCTCATAAGTGAGATCTTCTGTACCTGCACGTCTTCAATAGGAGTGATATGGGATGGGTCACCTATGCACTTTCGAAGCATTGATACATGGAAAAGTGGATGAACCATTGAAAGCTCCTAGGTAGCTCTAGATTATATGCAACCTGCCCAATCTTCTTAATAATTTTATATGGGTCTATGTAACGTGGTCTTAGTTTTTCTTTCTTACCAAACCTCATAACCCCTTTCATTGGAGACGCCTTTAAAAATACCCAATCTCTTACTGAAAATTCCATCCCTTTCCTCCTAGCATCCGCAAATGATTAGTAACGACTTTGGGATATTTCTAGTTGTTGTTGTATTACCTTAACTTTTTCCATGGCTTGCTGTACTAGATCTAGCCCAAGCAAGGTGGTTTCACCTGCTTCAAACCATCCAATTGGTGACCTATATTTCCTTCCATATAAAGCTTTATAAGGTGCCATCTTGATACTTGAGTGGTAGCTATTATTATGTCAAACTCAATAAGGGGCAAATGGTCCACCTAACTACCTTTAAAGTCCAATGCACAAGCTCGCAACATATCTTCAAGTGTCTGAATGGTACACTCTTCTTGACCATCAGTTTGAGGGTGCAATGTTGTGCTCAAATTTACTTGTGTCCCTAAATTCCTTTGGAAAGACTTCCAAAACTTTACAGTGAATTGAGCCACTCGGTCAGATATAATGGAGACTAGGACTCTATGTAGCCTGACTATCTCTTCGTGGTATATCTTGGCATACTCTTCTACCGTATAATCACTCCTAACAGGTAGGAAGTGTGCTAACTTTGTGAGTCTGTCAACTATTACCCATATGGAGTCAAACTTCTAAAATGAGCAAGGTAAACCAATAACAAAGTCCATATTGATCATATCCCACTTCCAGGTTAGAAGTTCTATAGACTGCATATATCCTCTTGGCTTTTGGTGTTCTACCTTCACTTGTTGATAATTTGGACATTGAGCCACAAATTCTGCAAGGTTCTTTTTTATGCCTCCCAACCAAAACAACCCCTTCAGGTCATGGTACATCTTAGTCGATCCTGGATGGATGGAATATCGGGAATGGTGGGCTTCTTACATTATCCTCTTTCTTAACCCATTAATATCAGGCACACATAATCTATTTTGGTAGTAAACTACTCCATTCTGTGTAAGGTCAAAGCCCTTTAATGCACCCTGACTTACCTTTTCCTCAAGCTATCGTAGAACAGGATCCTCAAACTATTTTTCTTTCACCTCCGTTGATAATGAAGGCACTGTTGCATTAGGTATAATAACCCCTTCCTTTGGAATTTCAGGAAGGTGAAATCCCAAACTGGCTAGTTCATGTAGATCCTTAGGCACAGCTTGACTAACCATGGCCTGATCCCTAGTAGTCATAATTGCCTTACGTCTCAGAGCATCAGCTACCACATTTGCCTTCCTCGGATGATATAGTATATCAACGTTGTAGTCCTTTATTTGTTCTAACCATCTTTGTTGTCTCAAATTTAGATCCTTTTGCTTAAAAATATATTACAGTCTCTAGTGATCAGTATATATGTCAACGTGAACCCTATACAAATAGTGGCGCCATACATTCAAACCAAATACAATCACTGCTAGCTCAAGATCATGAGTTGGGTAATTTTTTTCATGTGGTCATAGCTATCTAGATGCATAAGCAATTACCCTATCATCTGTGTCAGCACACACCCTAAGCCAACTCCTGAAGCATCACAATACACTACATACCCGTCGGTGCCTTTTGGAAGTACTAGCACAGGTGTAGATGTTAGCTTATTTTTCAGTTCTCGGAAGCTCCTTTCACATGCATCATTCCATTGGAACTTGGTAGCCTTATGTATCAATTTTGTAAGAGGTCCAAAAATAGTGGAGAAACCTTCAACAAACCTCCTGTATAACCTGCCAAGCCTAGGAAGCTTTGAACTTTCGTGGGTGTCATTGGCCATAGATAATCTTTCACAGCATCTATCTTTTGTGAATCAACTCTTATTCCCTACTCAGACACAATATGACCCAAGAATGCCACTGATTTTAGCCAAAATTCACATTTAGAAAACTTGCAATACAACTCTCAATCACAAAGAACTTGTAATACTTGTCGTAAGTGATTTGCATGGTCCTCATCTAATTTTGAATATACCAAGATATCATCTATAAGTACTATCATAGACATATCCAAGAATGGCTTAAATACCCTGTTCATCAGATCCATAAAAACTGCTGGTGCATTCATTAGCCCAAATGATATAACAAGAAATTCAAGGTGACCGTACCGTGTTCTGAAAGCAGTCTTAGGTATATATTCCTCCTTCACCCTCACTTGGTGATACCCTGATCTCAGATCAATTTTTGAGAAGTATTTGGTATCCTGTATCTGATCAAATAAATCATCAATCCTGGGAAGAGGGTATTTATTCCTAATTGTCACCTATTCAATTGTCAATAGTCGATACACATTCACAAGCTGCCATCTTTTTTGAGTACAAATAACACTGGTGCACCCCAGGGAGACACACTAGGTCTTATAAAACCCTTATCCAATAAGTCTTTCAATTGCTCTTTTAATTCATGCAACTCTGCCGGGGACATTCTATACGGAGAGATAGAAATGGGTTGAGTGCCTGGAAGTAAGTCAATACCAAAATCTATTTCTCACTCAGGAGGTAAGCCTGGAAGTTCATTAGGGAAAACTTCAACAAATTCATTCACTACTGGGATTGATTGTAGAGTTGGTAATTCTGCCTCCATATCCCTTACTCTAACTAAATGACATATATACCCCTTAGATATTATCTTTCTTCCATTAAGATAAGAGATAAACTTCTCCTTTGGTGCCCCAACATTGCCTTTCCATTCAAGAATTGCCTCATTTGGAAAGTGAAAGTACACTTTCTTAGTTCGCCAATCAACGGTGGCATAGCAAGAAGATAACCAATCTATACTCATTATAACATCAAATTCCACCTTTTCTAACTCATTAAGGTCAGAAAATGTGTCACTATCACAAACAGTTACTACACAACCATAGTAAACCCTTCTAGCCATAATAAATTCACCAGTTGGTGTAGACACTGCAAATGGTTTATTCAATAATTTGGGTACTCTCTTAAGCTTCCCAACAACTAGTGGGGTAATGTATAATAATGTAGAACCAAGGTCAATTAATGCATATACACTATGAGAGAATATGGATAATGTACCTATAACCACATCAGGTGAAGCTTCCAAATTTTGCAGACTCACCAAAGTATAAGTGCGATTTTGAACCCCGCTAGAGCTAGCTGCTCCTCTAACACCTCTACCATGACCCATAGGTGCTTGTTGACCCCTATCCAATAGAGGAACTATTAGCGATGATGCAATAGCTGACCCAGTAGATTGTGCTATATCATCTATATGCCTTCTCGGGCAATCTCTTATCATGTGCCCTGGCGCACCACACCAATAACAAATATCTTTTCCAATTCAATATATATCCGGATGACTTCTTCCATACTATTTACAAGGCTGCCTAGGAGTCATTGGCTGGCCTATCGATCTTCCAATTGTCCGTGAACCTTGTCCCTCACCTTATTGACCAAACTGATTACTTTTAGACCCTTGAAGTTGTGGTAGAGCACTCGCTGCAGAATAGGAGAATGATGTCCTAGGTGGTCTATTAGAAAATCGAGGCCTAAGATCACCTTGGGATGGTGTAAACTACCTTAAAGATCTGGTCCTCTTAAACTGTTCCCTTTCTAACTCCTATATCCTTCTCCTTTTCCTTTGATCCTCTAATTTTTGTGCAAAAGCTTGCATTCTCGCTATATCTATGTCTTTAGTCAATGAAGCAATGGTATAGTGTCTGATCAGATATGTATCCAATCTATCCACATATGGATGAACTCTATCTACCATAGTAGCAACTACTTTAGGAGAATACCTGCATAGGGAATTAAATTGCAAACTATACTCCCTTATGCTCATATTACCCTGGTGAAGATTCAAGAACTGATCTGCACGGGCCTCTTGGATCTCTAATGGCAAGTAATGGTCAAAACATGCCTCCTTGAACTCCTTCTAAGTGGTTGGGGGAGCATCTACATCTTTGGATTGTTTCCAAGCCTCATACCATAATATAGCTACACCTTTCAACCTATATGCCACTAACTCAATAGCTTCAATACCACTCTCATGCATAACATCTAAAGTGTGCTGAATCAGATCAATAAAGTCTTGGGGATCTTTATTAGGATCAGATCCAGTGAAGGCTGGAGGGTCCAAATTAAGGAAGTCATGTATTCTCATGCCAGCTGCCCTATTGACATCACCTGCACCCACATCTGGAACTTCCTGTCTTTGGCCTTGGCTACCAACTATTCGAGTCAATAGCTGAACTGCATTTCCCAAATCCTGCACTATCGCATCGATAGGTGGTTCTAGGGGAATTTCACCACTTCTGGGTTCATCAGGAACTAGATGGGTTAGAGATGTCCATGATAAAGACTCAATTTGAGCTTTATTTTGTTGTTTCACATGACTAGGCAAGCCAGCCACCACTTCTACTGCCTTTCATTTATCGTTGTTCTTTCTAGGTTCTGGCATACTTGCTCAATGTACAAAATAATTCAGGAGTTAGACATAATTCACCTAGCTCTAGGGAACGATCTAAAGAATGAAAGGAAAGTAAAAACTCCTAAATGCCATGTAGCCTCCTACTTATAAATGTGGTGCACAACATATCGATAAATAAGACTCTACATTTACACGGCTTTGTAGACTCCCTAGGAAGACCCGCTCTAATATCACTTTTGTCACGCCCCAAGTCCCTTTAGGGCGGATCGGCACCCATTGTCGACAAGGCTCAGGAGAACCAACATATATCTATGCACTTTTTATGCATTTTATAATGGATTTTTATAATTTGATATGCCTTTATGCAAGTAAATAGTGATGCAGCCAAAAGAAAATGCAAGTGACTAGGCCATTGGGCCCACAGTGTCTAAAGTACTAGACGTGACCACACTTTAATTTACATAGTATACAAAGCTTCTAGATAATAGAAAGTATCGAATAAGGGTCAGGACAGGCCCCGCCTCGAATAACTGTATAATACAAACATATAAGCTTTAGACACACCCAAAGCTCCAGAACAACCTGGAGCTTGGTAACAGTAGCTGGATGTCCTGGACTCTATTGGGGAGATCTACTAGCACTTGTACCTGCAGCATGAAATGTAAGCCCGCTCGCAAGGGACTCAATATGAGATAATGTACTAAATATGTAAGGCAAGAAATATCGTATATGAAATAACAAGTCAAATGAAGGTATGCACTAGTGTAGAATAAGAGACCACCTTTGGATATACTTTGGAATCATGTACTTTAAGTTCTTTATATTACTTTACCTTTACTGTATAATCTGTGCAGATCATGTACTGTAAATGACTAGCTGATCAGTGGTAAACTGTATTGGGATTGTCCCTAGCTAGGCTCTTCCTTAACCCCTTGGGCTATCACCCGTGATAGAATCGTCTTAGTCTAGGTGATGCTTCCACCCCTCAGGCTACCACTCATCAAAAACTATATACTTTACTTTATCTTTCAATTACCTTTGATATGATTCTTTTGGTGGTCATAATATTGGAGCTATAGGTCTGTATGCAACATGTGACATGAAAATAATCATACAAGATAGTATGACAATGAACAGATTATGTTACATAAACAATGAAATGCATATGAAATGAAACAACTCATGAACTTTGTTTAGCAACAAGAACTCATGTAATTGGTATCCACGTATGTATGTAGATTTGAAGGTAACTATATATAGGAGCATATGAATATGCAAAATAGTGGTGACATGGTTGTTTGTCACGTTGGAGTAGATAAATGCCTTTAGTTACCGAGGGATCTATTTTTCATGCCAAATGATACGAAATCAAGTAACCTTACATACCTCATTGTATGACCTCGTTACTACCTTGGAGTAACTAATTTTCCCTCAAATATTTATCTTTAGTATATTAGGCAATAAGACTAATATTAGCAGCAAAGAAACACTTCTTGAGAGCCCAATATCATAAAAATGATCACCCTGACAGCAAGTTTTCAATTAGTGACGCAAAGGCATTCCTTCTACCTTTTCCTTATAATCATATTTTCTTCCAACCATTCTTATGTACACATCATACACAACTCATTTAAGACCCGTAATAGTCTTACAATAGCCCACAAAGCATAACACCTAAAAATTCTTTACAACACACAAATAAGTGGCACAATGTTACATCCTTTCTCCACACTTCGACGTCAACAATCCCAAATCTATTTTTTAATTTACCTAAATTGTTTCTAACATTTTTACCATATAAAAATAGACTTAATATAGTCCAAAAATAGTCTAAAAATAGGGGAAGGTCATGGAGCAACATATTACAATTCTACATGACCTACAAATGGACAGCATAATGTTATCCCCCTTCGCTAATTATGCAGCAGCTAGTTACCCAAAATTGGGCCTAAATGGGCATCAAATCTGATAGACCTAGGCTGTCAATTTTCAGCTTTCCTCTTAATCTATTTTTGGCCCAATTAGTCAAGTGGTTTGGGATATACTTGGGCTTTTCTTTACACTCTTATTGGACTGATAATAGGGTCCATTTAAGATGATAAAACATTGGCTAAAATTACACCCTTAACACAAATTTTATCTACAATCAGACTTGGACAAATTTAATGTCAAGCCTCATCTCCGTTTAGCTAGCAAATTCAAGCTAAGCAAGTAGGTGACTCACCTACTAGATTATTAATTCATACAAACATCTTAATTCTCTTACTTTCTTTAGGGTTATGATATCCTCAATTTAACACAAAATACATATACACTCGACCCTCTTAAGCGTTAGATGCCCATTTCGCTCATTAACACGAGATTCAAGCTCTTTCAAGAATTGACGCTAATTTGACCAAACCATATCATGATTCATTCACACAGTATTAGTACATGTAAAATGTGGGGTGTTGCAAGCCAAAACAGGCAACCAGGCTCACCCTCATAGTCAAAACATACAATAAAGGAAAAAGAGTCTTTATACATAGCAAAAGATCAAAGGCATTGTCCCAAAAATTGAGAACTCACCAACTTAATTTGTAGAGATAGTACTAGTCACGTGGAGGATGAGGATGATAGTGAGAAACTCCGATTCCTACATGGTAACACTATGTAGGTATATAGTATGTGTTAGTACGATTAAATGTACTAAGTATGTAGGATGCAATGCAACAAGTGATATGCAATATAATCGAAATGCATAATTAGGAAATAAATGAGCATATAGCAATATGGCTTGCATAAGTGATGCTCAAAGTTAAAAACAGGCAAATAGAACATTATATATGTAATAAAAGACCAACATTATGATGGATTATCACACCCTACCATCCATGGTTATTGAGGTATCAACCCCTCAATTGGTTGATGGTGGATGACACCCCACCATCTATGGTGATTGAGATATTAACCCCTCAATTGGTTGATAGTGGATTGCACCCTTCTATCCATGGTGATTGAGGTATCAACCCCTCAATTGGTTGAAGGTGGATTGCACCCTGTCATCCATGGTGAATTAGGTATCAACCCCTCAATTGGTTGATGGTGGTTACACCCCGCTATCCAGGTTGATTAAGGTATCAACCCCTCAAATGGTTGATGGTGGATTTCACCTAGCTATCCATGGTGATTGAGTTCTATCAACCCTAGTTGAGGTGTGGTCAACTTTCAATACTATAAATACTTTTCATGACATCAACACATATATACCATCCTTACATCATCATAAAGTCATTCTAGTCATAGGACATTCAATGGTCCATCAGTAGATCAAGAATCTTAAACCAGATATTTTATCAAACACTTGGTGGGTGTATAATGCTAGTGTAAAACCATAAAATTAAAGAGTGAAATCCTGCATGAAATCTTGAAGTCAAGCAACCCACCAATACTTGGTAACCCCACCTTGCAAAATACATTGAAACCCCTCACAAAAACACATCATAGATCATAGATTTATAGCTCAAAACATGCATACATAGTCACACTTTTACAAAACCCCAACATAGTTTATTGTCAAATTCATAATCGAAGACCCATAAGTAAAATCAACTTAGAAACATGTAATTTAGGTAAAAAGGAAACTTGGGCACCATGGGTGAAAGGATCCAATTGTTGAAACCCACATACTTAAACTTTGGGGAGTTCTGGATGAAGATTGGAATGAAGAATTGAAGATGTGGTGAAATCCTTGAGATTCAGAATGAGATTTGGCACTTGCATTTTGAGTAAAATATTTGTCCAAGTGTTTGGAAGAGTATTAGGGAATGTCTTGCATGATATAAAGGTGAAATATGGCTAAGTATAGATGTTTTTATGCATAGGAAGACTTAGGCCGAAGATACAAAAGCCTTGGACTGAGATAAAAAAACAAACGGGCAACAAAATACACTATACACTGCTCCGCTATAGGTTCGTGTCATAGAGCAGTCGCGAACAACATCTAGAATTTCAAAATTGGCAAAATTTATTTTTTACTATGGGTCCTCTAAAATTTGGATTATAACCATTTCTCACTCAATGTTTCCCCCTGAACAAGAATATGATATTGAATTTTTGATATCATACATGAATTTTGAGATATATGAAAATTACAATTTTTGAGCATTTTTGAGGCATATTTTCGGGCACATTTTGGGGTTGTTTCAATATCTCCCCCTTAAGAACATTCTTCCCCAAATGTCAAAGAAATGTATATAAGAAGAGTAATCATGAATAAATCAACCCCAACAAGAATGCATCAATACATTTAAACACTATTTTCAAAATCTCAACATAAAGGTTAAAATCATCGTGAACTTGTCAACATAATCATGAATGCATGCAAACTGCATAGGGGCTATAAAATAATACATGAAATCACATATGGGACTTATAACTGGTATCTTAGGCTTGAGTAGAATGGAAGATATAGGGATATCACTTTTGCATATCTGCCTCGACCCCCCATGTAACTCTTTAGACTTGTTGATTCCTCCAAAGGACTTTAACGGAAGCCACATCCTTGTTCCTCAACCTATTCACTTGTATATCTAAGATCTCCACTGAAACCTCTTCATATGTCAAGTTGTCTTCAACAACACCCACAACATCCAATGGAACAATAGCATTCGAATCACCCATAGATTTCCTCAACATGGATATATGAAAGACTAGATAAACCAAGTCCATTTCACTAGGCAACTCCAACTCATTGGCCACTCTACCAATCCTTCTCAACACCTTATAAGGACCCACAAATCTTGGACTTAATTTGCGATTTAACAAAAATGAACCACCCTTCAGTGATGAGACCTTCAAATAGATCCAATCTCCAACTTTAAATTCAAGATCCCTTCTGCTCACATCGACATAGGACTTTTGATGACTTTGGGCTATTTTACAACCTTTATCTAATCAACCGTACCTTCTCCATAGACTCCATGACCAGATATGGGCCTAACAAAGCCATTTCTCCTACTTCAAACCACCCAACCGGTGACCTACAATGTCTACCATAGAGAGCCTCAAAAGGTGCCATACCAATGCTAGTATGATAACTATTATTATAAGTAAACTCAATCAATGAAAGATGATCATGCCCACTACCCTTAAACTCCAAAACACAAGCTCTACGCATATCCTCAAGAGTTTGAATAGTCCTTTCGGCTTAGCCATCCATTTAAGGGTGAAAGGTCGTACTAAGCTTTACCTTGGTACCAAGACCTCTTTGGAAGGACCTCCAAAAGTAAGAAATGGATTGAGAACGACGATGTGATATGATAGACAACAGCACCCCATGTAATCTAACCATCTCATGAATGTACAATTTAGCATAGTCTTCGGCCTTATAAGTAGTCCTAACCATCGGAAATGAGTTGACTTTGCCTCAATCAACTACAACCCAAATAGAATCAAAACCCTTTCTAGTACTAGTCAAGCCAACCACAAAATCCATGTTAATTTCCTCCCACTTCCAAGTAGGAATCTCTATATCTTAGGCTAGGCCACCCGGCCTTTGATGTTTGGCTTTCACTTGTTGGCAACTATGACAACTAGATACAAATTTGGCAATGTCCCTATTCATACCACCCCACTAAAACACCTCCCTCAAATCCCTATACATCTTGGTAGAACCGTAGTGAATAGTATAGGAAGAATTATAAGCCTCATCAAGAATCTTCTCTCGAGCTATCAACACTAGCCACACGCAACCTACCTTGGTATCTAAGGGCACTATCTCCCCCTTGGGAGGAAACCTCCACCTTGCCATCTCTCACCAAGGTCTTTAATTCCAACAATGAGGGATCAAGATCTTGCTTTGCTTTTACCTTATTAACCAAGGAAGATTTTGAACCATCAACAACCACAATACCACCATTATCAACCTCTTCCAGCCTAACCCTTAATCTAGACAACCGATGGACCTCTCTAGCTACCTTTTTGCTCCCATCATCAATATGAACTAGGCTACCATAGACACCCTACTCAAAGTATCTGCCACAACATTAGCCTTACGGGGATGATAATGCACACTGATATCATAATCCTTAAAACGCTCTAACCACCTTCATTGCCTTAAGTTGAAATCCTTTTGAGTGAACACATATTGGAGACTCTTATAATTGGTGAACACATCAACATATACCCCATACAAATAACGATGCTAAATTTTTAAAGCAAATACTATGGCACCCAATTCAAGATCATGAGTAGGATAATTATTTTCTTCATCCTTAAGTTGCCTAGAGGCATAAGCTATCACGTTACCATTTGCATCAAAACACAACCCAAATCAATCGAGAGGCATCACAATACATAACAAACCTTCTAACCCTTCTGGTAGAGACAAGATAGGAGTAGAGACAAGCTTATCCTTCAAGCTTTGGAAAATCTTTTCACACTCATCCGTCCACAAAAAATTAGCCTTCTTTTGGGTTAACTTAGTCATGGGAGAAGTGATAGAAGAGAATCTATTCACAAATCTCTGGTAGTAACCCGCTAAGCCTTAGAAACTTCTAATGTATGATGGAGTCAATGCTCTAGGTCAATTTCTAATTTCATCCATCTTCTTAGGATCCACCTTAGTACCATCCCCCGATACCACATGACCTAGAAACCTCCTTCAACAAAAATTCACATTTTTCATACTTGGCATACAACTTCTCTTCCTTCAATTTTTGCAACACTACCTCAAATAGCTCGCATGTTCCTCCTCACTATAAGAGTACATCAAGATATCATCAATGAATACCACTACAAACAAACCAAGGTAGGGTTTAAAGACCCTATTAATAAGATCCATAAAAATAGTAGGTGCATTCGTCAACCCAAAAGACATAACCATAAACTCATAATGCCCATACCTAATCCAAAAGGTTATCTTGGGATTGTCGCACTCCCTTACCTTCACTTAATGATACCTAGACTGAAGATCAGTCTTAGAGAAGTGACTAGCCCCTTGAAGTTGGTCAAACAAATCATCAATCCTTAGTATGGGGTACTTATTCTTAATGGTGACTCTATTAAGCTGTCGATAGTTAATACACATTCTAAGGGACCTATCCTTCTTCTTCACAAACAACACTAGTGTACCCCAAGGTGATTGACTAGGTCTAATAAAACCCTTCTTCAATAAGTCCCTCAATTTCTCCTTCAACTCCTTTAACTCTGCCGAGGCCATACGGTAAGGGGGAATAGAATTAGATTAAGTGTCTGGAAGGAGATCTATACCAAAGTCTATTTTCCTCTCCAGAGGAACACCGAGAAGGTCATTTGAAAAGACATCAAGAAACTCACTAACCACAGAACCAACCTTATAAGGAGGACTTCAAACTCAACATCCCTGACCCTCACAAGATGATAGAGACACCCCTTAGAAATCAATTTTTGGCATTTAATGAAAGAGACAAACCTACCTTTGACCACCATATCATAACCCTCCCACACAAGTATGGGTTCATTTGGGAATTAAAAGTTGACCCTATGGGTTCTACAAACAATAGAGGCATAATATACATGCAATCAATCCATCCTAAGAATGACATCAAAATTCGCCATATCCAACTCAACAAGATCACAAGGAAATATTTTATGCAAAATGCAAGTGGGATAATTTTGATAAACTGTTATAGCAACAATAGATGCACCAATGGGAGTAAATACTTCATAACACTTAAACAACAATTCGGGCTCAACATGAAACTTTTTGGCAACAAAAGGAGTAACAAAAGAAAGCGTGACAACCAGGTCCATCAATGCATGCATATCAAAATTAAAGACTATCAACATACCAGAGATGAGCTTGACCACCTCATCAACCTGTGTCTCCCTTGGAGTTCATAGAAATGATTATGCCTTTAGGCACCACCTTATTGGCCTTCTCTTTCCAAAGGAATCACATTAGCACCCCAGCCTTGATGATGAATATCTGTACCTTTGTTTTGATTCTGAAGACAATCAACCTTCTTGTGACCCACTTATCCACAACCAAAACAACCATTGGTGTCCCGCAAACATGGGCCACTATGACACTTAAAACATTTTGGACACATAGTATTAGGTAGCACACCACCATCACATTGGGACCTTGGGTAGTCATTGGCAAATCTTTTATTAGAAGCATGAGTAGACCCTTGGCCTTAATAAAATCGTCCACTTTTGAGACCTTGGAACTTACCATCAAAATGGGCCCTTTTACCTCACCACTCCTCCTTTTTCTTAACTTTTCCCCCTCTATTTGTATGACATATGTCATTAGGCCTGACAAATCCATGTGACTAGGTGGGACGAATCCATGTCACTAATCAACATAGCAGAGTAACACTCCTCACTCACCAAATTGGGTACACCCATCATAAATTTGTTCATTTTGGACCTCGGATCGGCAACCAAGTATGGAGTATATTTATAAATGAGGTTGAACTTGAGGGCATGCTCCCTCACTTTCATAGATCCTAGCTTTAAATTTATGAACTCTATTATATTGTTCTCTCTAAGCTCAAGAAGGAAGAACCAGTAGAGAAATGCTACCTTAAACTCCTCCCAAAGGATCACATTATTGTTCCCCTTCTCCTCTTTCAATTGGGTATACCATATTTGAGCCACCCCCTTGTGTTGGTAAGCCTTCAACCCTGCCTTCTCCTCCGACCTAACACCTATAATAGCCAACACTTTGTACACCTCGTTAACAAATTCTTAAGGGTCCCCATCCACTTTAGACCCAAAGAACTCTAGTGGGTTCATCCTCATAAAGTCCTTCACCTGAGATGCCAAAGTAGGAGAATGAGGGGCTTGGGCCCTTTGATTAGCTTGATTAACCACGACTTGAGCTAGTAAAGTGAGAGCATCCAGAAATTCTCCATGAGTTGGATGTTCCTCGGGTGTGCGGGCTCTTCTTCCTCTTATGTTAGGCGCTATCTAGCATAACAAAGAAAATTATTAGGGGGAAACTTTACCTTAACTTCTATAGCACGACATAGAGAAAGAAGAAAGGAAATATTTCTTAGAACGTCTCATAGCCTCTTACTCATAGTTGTGGTGCACAACACAACCATGAATAAGACTTTAATCAATATGGTGTGTTGAATGTCGAGGACATTTTTCAACCTAGTGCTCTAATACCAAGTTTGTCATGACCCAAGCCTAAGTCCTAGACGTGACACGGTGAATGGAGAACCCGAAAGGACCTTAATCAATGCCTTTAACTTATCATTACACATCCCTGGTTGCGAAAGCAAATAAATAAAAATAAAAATAAGGGCAAATGGAATAAGGAAAATCTTTCATTTCACAACACATCAAAAGAGTCAAAGGGGGTCAACCTTATAGCATCATTACATAACTTAAGCAATAACACCTCTAAACATAAAACTTAGTGGGGGCCAAGACAATAAATCGGGCTCACCCTCTTAGTCAAAACATAAAATAAAGGAAAGAGAGTCTTTATATATAGCATAAGATCAAAGGTATTGTCCCCAAAATTGAGGACTCGCAAACTTGCTTTGTAGAGATAGTAATAGCCATAGGGAGGATGAGAATGATTGTGAGGAGCTCTGGTTCCTACATGGTGACAATATGTATGCATAGAGTATGCGTTAGCACATTTGAATATACTAATTATGTAGGATGCAATGCAAAAAGTGATAGGCAACATAATCAAAATGCATAATTAAGAAATAAATGAGCATATAGCAATATGGCATGCATGAGTGATGCTTGAAGTAAAACATACGTACATAGAACATATCACATTTGTACTAAGAGACCAATATTATGATGGATTGTCACACCATACCATCCATGGTAATTGAGGTGTCAACCCCTCAATTGGTTGATGGTGGGTTACACCCAGCCATCCATAGTGATTGGGGTATCAACCCCTTAATTGGTTGATGGTGGATTGCACCTCACCCTCCATAGTGATTGAGATATAAACCCCTAAATTAGTTGATGGTGGATTGCACCCCGCCATCCATATTGATTAAGGTATCAACCCCTCAATTGGTTGATAGTGGTTACACCCCATCATCCATGCTAATTAACGTACCAACCCCTCAATTGGTTAATGGTGGATTCACCCCGCCATCCATGGTGATTAAGGTCTAGCATCCCCTCAACTAGGTGTTGTCAACTTGCAACTATAGATACTTTTCATTAAATCAACACATATATACCATCCTTACATCATCATAAAGTCATTCAAGTCACAGGACATGCAATGCTCCATCAATAGATCAAGAACCCTAAATCGAATATTTATTAAACACTTGGTAGGTGTGTAATACCAGTGTAAAACAATAAAATTAAATAGTGAAATCATGCAAGAAATCTTGAAGTAAATTATCCCACCAACACTTGGTATCACTATCTTGCAAAATACATTGAAACCCCTCACCAAAACTAATCATAGGTCTTAGATTCTAGCTCAAAACATGCATAAATAGTCACACTTTTACAAAACCTCAATCTAGTTCATAGTCAAATTCATAATAGAAGACTCGTAAGTAAAATCAACTTAGAAACATGTAATTTAGGTAAAAAAAAAAAGCTTGGGAACAATTGGTGAAAGGACCCAATGTGTAACACCCCATAAAATTACTGAAATGCCCCTAAAATATATCATGCACATAACATGTCTTTCAAAGCTCCAATGGAGAATTTGATACCAGATTTGCAATCAGTGTCAAAATTGAGGGGAAAAAGGATCTCGACACGATTTAAGAGCAACCGAGTCAAAAAATAATTTTCACTAATTTCACGTCAATCCGCACCCTGGTGATGCTGAGGGGGAAACAAGACACACTTAAGTTTTTTTTAATATTCAATGAGAATTGGAATTTCAAAAAGATTCATGAAATACACTAGTCCACGCCCCTAGCCCGTCATAGACCAATGTACAAATTTTGAATTTTTTTTGAATTGGGAAGGGGTTTTGATCATTCCTCACCCTATCCACGTCCTACAACATATTTTTAAGGTCGTTTATTATCGGTTGAGGGTCCAAAACCCATTATTTACCTAAGTCTAAACATACATTCTACGGCAAGAAGAAAAAGAAAGAGCTGAGGGCTTAAAGTCCAGGTCAAAGTTCCTGAAGAAAGGTTGGGAATTCTTCCATCCCAGTATGTAAAGACTACTCAGAACATCTGATTATTCTCCCATGTGGCCCCCATGATTGAGTTAGGTTAAATAGTAGAATGTAATGGGTCTTGTTGTGATTTCTTGAATGTATTCTTGAAAACTATCTCTAATTATTACTTATTCCCCTAAATTGGTGATCATAATGCTTTTATTTACTGTTTATATGTATTGTTGTATGATTGTGTACCTAATATACATGATTTTCTTGTTAAAGGCTCCAAGAATAAACCTATGGGTAATGGCTAGAGCCTTGACTGTCTGGGTGTTTTGATTATTATGGTTTGAGTCTTGGGATGAGTATAGAGATGGCTGAAATTGGTGAAACTAATGTCCTTGTGTTTTGAATGAGATTGAGATAGAGTTTGAGAGGATCTTGAGTTGATAGAAAGTCAAATGAGATTAGGAACCTGTTTGAGGGAGGTTGATTATATAATCATCCTAATATTGATAGACTTATTAGCATGTTGAGTCATGGGAGGAGTATTAGCACCGAAATGGGAGAGTGAGTCCTACACGCACTCATTAACTCTGTGGCCACCGTAGGAGAGGATCCATGAAAGTGGATGTTTCCTTTGTCCTGCAGAGGACTTCATAGACTTTTGGGATCTCCAATAGACTCGTCCTTTACCTCGGCAAGGTACTGGATGAATATGGCAACAATATCTCTTCATTGTATTATCACCGGCTCATAGGTATTGATTGTTAATTATAGAAACTCCAAGATAGGTTCATGTTGATAGTACTCTGAGGTTGATGTGACTGTATAATGTCTTGATGGATGGTGATGTGATATAATCTTGTTCCTTACTCTGAGTTGAGGTTGAGTGATTGATGAGCTAATGTCATTTAATACTATATAGCCCATATTGTTTACTTTAGCCTGTTATACATACAGTATATTTCATATACTAATGCATTTTTGGTGATGTATAATTTTATCATGCAGATTCTGTAGACTGAGGACTTGAGCAGGCGAATCATTGACGTTCAGAGCACCTTGACATCAGATTTGGTAAGTCATCCCCTCGTTTAAGAGGACATCTTTACTTTTTTTTATTTTCTTTGAGTTATTTTATTAGACTATCGTTGCCATGGCCTATCATGATACCTTCTTATATAGTAGCTATAGAGGCTTCATAGACAAAGATTGATGACAGTTGATGTTGGGGTTTCTTTTCCCCCCTTTTTCCTTCTTTATACCGAGATTGTCCTTTAATAGTTATTTCATATAATAGAAATAGTGATAGACTTATCTCCTACTGATAGTTTAGTTGATCTATTGAATGTCTTCCGCTAATGTATTGATTTAACAAGTGTGATAGTACTAGGTGGTTCACTTAGGGATTAGCAATAGTCTTTGAGTGCCAGTTACGCCTAGGGTACCATCATGGGGCATGACAAATTTGGTATCAGATCATAGAGTTCAAGTGTCCTAGGGAGTCTATAAAGCCGTTTCTAGTAAATTCTTGTTTATGGGTATGTTTGCACCACACTTCATTAGTAAGAGGCTATAGTACATTAGGAAGTGTTATCCTTGCTCTTCTTCTAAATGGAAGAGGTGACTGGTTGGTTGAAGCTGATTGGGAGGACTGCAACCTTTCTATGATCTGAAATTTATGCAATAGAGTTTAACTTTATGGAAATTCATTTTAACTGATGCATTACACGTTACAAAAAATGCCACCAAAGAGAACAACCGCTTAGAGAGATGCCTCAACCCTAGCTATTGAGAACACCCAAGATGATGTCCCAGTTTAGACAGAGATAAGGAGATAGAGATGCCCTATTAGAACTGCTAAGGTCCCACAGGCACCCTCTACTCAGGACCAGCCAGCTCCCAATACCGAGACAGAGATTAGGAGAGTCATCACTATGCTAACTTAGTTGGTGGCCTCCCAAGTTAATAGATAGGATCCACAAGCTCCTATCTCTAACTCACAAGAGCCCCAACTTCAACCTAACTCAGAGACTTCTTGAGGATGAACCCGCCAGTGTATATGGGGTCGAAGGTTTAGGAGGACCAGCATAATTTTATTGATGAGATGTATAAGGTCCTGAAAGCGATGCATATTGATGAGATTGAGGGAGTGGATCTTGCTTTCTACTAGCTTAAGGATGTTGCTAATGTATAGTATAACCAATGGGAGGATAGTAGGGGTGAGAATGGAGAACCTGCAGAATAGAAAGAGTTTAAAGCTATTTTCCTTGACCACTTCTTTCCCTAAGAGTTGAGGGAGGTAAAGGTGGATGAGTTCATGAACTTGAAGCAAGGAGGGATGACAATTATGTAGTACAGCCTAAAATTCATTAAGTTGTCCATATGTGCACTAGAGATGGTGCAAGACATAAAGGCAAGGATGAGGAAGTTTATGTATGGTCTGGGCAGACATGTGCAGAAAGAGATCAAAGTAGCCTTGTTAATTCCTGGTATGGAAATCTTTAGAATTATGGTGTATTCCCAATAGATAGAGCACAAGAAGAGAGATAGAGAAGAGCAGATGAACAGAAAAGAAAATCAGCAAGACATTGGCCTAGCAAGCAGAGACAGAATAAGGGTGATAAGTCCTACTTCTAGAGAAAGTCATCTCATGCTACACCATCTGTAGCGAGTGCACTAGTACAGCCAAATAGGTATGCTCAGATATTTGATAGGTAACAAAATTACAGGCCTTAGGGTGCACAATCTCAGGCTAGTGTGACCCAAGGTGCGAGGGGAAAGCCACCTTGTGACAAGTGTGGTAAGCTTTATCTAGGTGAGTGTCATGTGGGTAGATATGTTTGCTATTCATATGGATTGTATGGTCACTTCCACTTTGAGTGTCCTATGAGGAGATGGGGTGAAAGGAGTAGCAGACCACAATCCTCCGCAGCTAAAAAAGGAAATGTTGAATGAATTGATGGAAAATTATGAGAATTGAAAATGTTTTTTCTTTTGAAAGAAGATAAAGAATATATTAGTTGCAAAGAAAATGCAATTTCCACAATACATGAAAATCCCTCTGATATCATTTGCGAATACAAACTCTTTTTGCACCCCAAAATGGATTTTTTTAGAATCATTAGTAGAAATAAGAAAATGATTATGTTGATACATTCGAGTAATTAAACGTTTCATAATTAGGAAACTAAATTTATTGTTATAACCTGACTTTTCCAACAAAATTGTAGATGGAAATAATCAGAGGAGTTCTACTACAGGTACAGGAAGTGGGACGAACTGTCTTTATACTATGGGTAATCGACAAGATCAAAAGGTTGCACCAGATGTGGTTACGATTATGCTTCGAGTCCTTACCTTTGATAGTTATGTATTGTTTGTTCCGGGTGTCACTTTGTCTTTTGTGGTCCCATATGTGACTAGTAAATTTGGGATTCTCCCAGAGTGTTTGCTTGAACCTTTTGTTATTTCCACTCCCACTGGTGAGTCTATCTCAGCTGAGAGGGTTTACAGAGATTGTGTAGTATCAATTCATCATAGAGATACCTTAGTTGATGGTATGAGTATGGTTGGAGTTGCTCAAGGATTAGGACAGGAGCATTCTCTACCACCCAGGTAAGACAAACATTATTGTTGATGCTCTTAGCATGTTTTCTGTGGCAACACTCCCATGTAGAGGAAGGGATGAGAGAATTGGCTAAGGAAGTTCATAGATTGGCTCGACTGGAAGTTCAACTTCAAGAGAACAATGAAGGAAGGGTCAATGTTCAGAATGTGTCTTCTTCATCCTTAGTGTCAAAAGTGAAGGAAAAGCAAGACCAAGACATATTTTATTCCAATTAAAAGAAGCGGTTCACAAGCAGAAGGTAATGGTTTTCTCCAAAGGGGGAGATGGGGTGTTGAGGTATCAAGGAAGATTGTGTGTGCCCGATATTGACGGTATTCGAGATAGGATCATGGCCGAAGTTCATAGCTCTAGATATTCCATTCATCTCATTTCTACTAAGATAAGCCATGAATTCAAAAATGTCTATTGGTGGAATGGGATGAACAAAGACATTGCTGAATTTGTCTCTAAGTGTCCTAATTGTCAACAGGTCAAGGTTAAACATTAGAGGTAGTGTGGCCTAGCCCAGAACTTTGATATTCTTGAGTGGAAGTAGGAGATGATCAACATGGATTTCATTACCGATTTACCTAGAACCCGACAAAAACATGATTCAATATGGGTAATTTTAGACAAAATGACTAAATTAGCCTACCTCTTAGTAGTCAAGACAACTAACACAGCTGAGGAGTATGCCTGACTATATATTTATGAGATTGTGAGGTTGCATGGGGTTCCCTTTTCCATTATCTCGAACAAAGGAGCTCAATTCACCTCTCAATTTTGTAGATCATTTTAGAAAGGATTTGGTACGAAAGTGAAACTGAGCATAGCTTTTCACCATCAGACAGATGGACAGGCAAAGCACACTATTTAGATTTTGAAGGATATGTTAAGAGTGTGTGTCATTGAATTCAAGGGTAATTGGAATAATCATCTATCATTGATTGAGTTTGCGTATAATGATAGCTACCATGCCAGCATTCAGATGACCCCTTATAAGGCATTATACAGGAGGAGATGTAGATCACCAATTAGCTGGTTTGAGGTTGGTGAAGCTGAATTGATCGAAACTGATCTTGTCCACCAATCTATGGAGTAGGTGAAACTTATCAGAGAAAGGTTGAAGATAGCACAAAGTTGTCATAAGTCTTATACGGATGTGTGAAGAAGGGACTTGGAGTTTGAGGTGGATGATTGGGTGTACTTGATGGTATCACCCATGAAGGGTGTCATGAGGTTTGGCAAGAAGGTAAAGTTGAGTCCACGCTATATCAGACCTTACCAAATTGTGAGGAGAATTGGGAAGGTTGCTTATGAGTTGGACTTGCCTTATGAGTTAGATGGAGTTCACCCGGTGTTTCATATGTCAATGCTGAAAAAGTGTTATGAAAATCCTGCTTTGGAAATCCCTATTGAGCAGTACTGGGGTGAATGATAGCTTACCTTATGAAGATATTCCAGTCCAAATCCTTGATCGATAAGTTCGTAAGCTGTGGAACAAAGACATAGCCTTTGTCAAGGTTCTATGGAGGAATCAATATGTTGAAAAAGCTATGTGTAAGAGGAAGTGATGAAACTCAATTATCCGCACCTATTCATACCAAATGATGATGATGTCGAAGGTAATATCCTTATTCCTAACGCTATTGGATGTCTCTTTTCATTGAGTTGATGTATTAATCTAATTTTGTTCTCGAGTCTAAGATATAGATAGATAAATAATGAATAGTTGAGAGCTCGAGAGTTCCCAAGTGAGGAATGATATGAGTTTTGAGATTACTCATGCTTTTACTTTACCTTTACTCTTCATTCGAGGACGAATAATCCCAAGGGTGAGATGGTGTAACACCCCATAAAATATTTGTATGTATAATGCATCTTCCAAACCTCAAATGGGAAATTTGAGACCAGATCTGCAATGACCATGGAAAATTGAGTGAGAAAATGATCTCAACCTGATTTAAGAGTAACTCATTCAAAAAATAATTTTCACTAATTTCACGCGAAACAGTGTCAATCCGTGCCCCTAGCGCGACGCGGGGGAGGGGGGGTGAGAAGACACACTTAAGTTTTTTTTTAATTTTCAATAGGAATTGATATTTCAAAAAAAAATATGCGAAATAAACTAGTCTGCGCCCTTGGAACATCGCAGACCAGTGTACAAATTTGAATTTTTTTCTTTGAATTCGGGAAGGGAATTTTGTTCATTCCCAACCCTATGCTAAGTCCTAAAATGTACTTTTTAGGTCATCTATTAATGATCGAGGGTTCAAAATCCATTATTACCTAAGTCTAAATGTACATTCTAAGAGAAAGAGTTGAGGGTTTCAAGTCCAGGTCAAAGTTCTTGAAGAAAGGTTGGGAATTCTTCCATCCCAGGTATGCAAAGGCTTCTCAGAATGTGGGATTATTCTCCTATGTGCCCCCCATTAATGAGTTAGGTTAAATAGTAGAAGGTAATGGGTTTGTTGTGATTTCTTGAATGTAATCTCGAAAAGTATCTTTAATTATTACTTATTCCCCTAAATTGATGATCATCATACTTGTATTTACTTTTTATATGTATTATTATATGATTGTGTACTTAATATACATGATTTCCTTATTAAAGACTCCAAGAATGAATATAGGGGTAACGTCTAGAGCCTTGACTGTCTCAGCGTTTTGATTGTTATGGTATGAGTACTGGGATGAGTATAGAGATAGCTGAAATTGAGAAAACTAATGTCCTTGAGTTTTGAATGAGATTGAGATAGAGTTTGGAAGGATAATTTTATTCCTTGAGTTGATAGAAAGTCAGATGAGATGAGGACCCTATCTGAGGGAGGTTGATTGTATAATCATCCTGATAATGATAGACTTATGAGCATGTCAAGTCCTTGGAGGAGCATTAGCACCGAAATAGGTAAGAATGAGTCCAAGTTGAACTCATTAACTATGTGGCCAGCATTGGAGAGGATTAGACCGTGAAAGCGGATGTTTCCTTTGTCGAGGAAAGGACTTGGTAGACTTTTGGGATCCCAGATAGACTCGTCCTTTACCCCAGCAAGGTACTGGATAGATATGGCAACTATATCTCTTTGTTATATCATCACCGACTCATAGGTGTTGATTGTTGGTTATAGAAACTCCCAGATAGGTTTGTGTTATTAGCACTTTGAGATTGATGTGATGGTATAATGTCTTGATGGATGGTGATGTGATAGACTCCTATTCCTTACTCTAAGTTGAGGTTGTGTGATTGATGAGTTGATGTCATTTAATACTGTATAGCCCATATTGTTCACTTTAGCCTATTTTACATATAGTACATTCTATGTACTAATGCACTTTTGGCGCTGCATCATTTTATGATCCAGATTCTGTAGACAGAGGACTTCAGCAGGCTAATCATTGAGGTTCAGAATGCCTTGAATTCAGATTTGGTGAGTCTTTCTTTACTTTTAGTAGGACATCTTTACTTTCTTTTCTTTTCATTAAGCTATTTTATTGTACTACGATAGTCATGGCTTGTCATGGTACCCTCTTAGATAGTAGCTATAAAGGCTTCATAAATGTAGACTGATGATGGATGATGTTGGGGTTTCTATTCCCCCTTATTCCTTCTTTATACATAGATCATCCTTTTATTTTTATTTCATATGATAGATACAGTGATAGCCTTATTTCCCACTGATAGTTCACTTGATCTATTGATTGTTTTCTACTAATGTATTGATTAAACAAGTATGATAGGACTAGGTGGTTTGCTTGGGATTAGCAATAGTCTCCGAACACCAGTTACACCTAAGGTACCCTCCTGGGGCGTGACGCAATGGTTGAAACACACATACCTCAACTTTGGAGATGTCATGACCTACGCCTATGGCCTAGACGTGACACAGCAAATGGGGAACCAGATAGGACTCAAACAAGCCTCTTAACATATCATCACACATCATTGGTTGCGGAAGCATAAAAAAAAGACATTTAACTAAAGTAAGGATAAGGGGAATAGGGAAACTTTTTTAAACATCAAATTCAAAAGTCAAGAGTCAAGCTCATACATAGTACATACCTTGTCCAACATACATCTCTAAAACATAGAAAGAGCGGGGGCCAAGATAAGGTAACCGGGCTCACCCTCATAGTCAAATATAACATAAGGTAGTTTATCGATACATAGATAATAGGGAAAATACATAACCAAAGTCCCCGAAATGGAGGAGTCACCATAAGCTTGGAGTAGCACTGTCTAACCACGTGAGGAGGATGATGAACAACTCGGGCATCGGTCCCTACATAGTGATATCATGTAGGTAATAGTATGAGTTAGTACATTTGAATGTACTAAGTATGTGGGATGCAATGAAACAAGAGATGGGCCTCATAATCAAAAATGCAAAACGATAGACAATAAGCATATTATAGCGAGAAAGCATGTATGATCAATGCATATGTAAATCATGCTTAAGTATATCATGCTCATATAGAATTTCATATGTGAAGAATGAGACCAAGTAAGCTATCCAAGGTATTAACCCCTTTATGGTTGATGGTGGTCGCTCCATGACATACATTGTGACAAATTATAAACCCCTTGCATGGTTACCCGAGCTCCCTTCCCTCAGGATTGAGCATGGTCTATGCAACAAATTATATAGGATTCATCATAGGCTCTAATACAATATATCATGAAGTAATAAATGTTTACATAAGCTCATTTCATCATCATAACATCATTCATATCATATCTCATTCTTTGGACCTTCAATTCCTCAAGAAACTAGTACCGAACATTTTATCAAACACCTTGGGGGTGTAATGGGTGGTAAAAAAGCACATAATTTAGAGATGAAATCATGCAAGAAAATTAGTTGTAAAACCTTTAATCAACACCTTGCAATACCCCCAAGATATTCATATCAAAATCCCTCATCAATTCTAATATTAGATCCAAGATTTGAAACTCAAAACATGCTAAAACAATCATACTTCCATGAACTTAAATCATTATGCAGTAAATTTCTCAATATTAAAGACCCATATATAAAATCAACTTTAAATCATGCAATATTAAGTAAAAGAGGGTTTACGCACCATCGGTGGAAGGATCCAATGGTTCAACACCACATACCTTAGCTTTGGATACGTTCTTGGTGAATGTTGACAATGGAGACTTAAAGCTTGAAGAGAATCCTTAAATTCGGATGAGGGTTTTGGGACTTTATTTTTTAGAGTAAGATAAGACTAAGCGTGGGAATGGTTTTGGGAAATGTTTAGAGTGATATAAGTGTAAAATAATTTCAAGTATAAGTGAAAACACACTTTTTTAAAATTGGGCCTAACACTTTAGAAAAATGTTAAGAAGGCCAAAAAAAAAGTCAGCACACAGATAGACATCTCCGCGTCACGGAGGTGACACAGAAACTCTAATTGCACTTCGCGACTGGAAAGCTCTCTAGAAATTTTACCATGTGAAATTTCATAAATCGATTTATTAGCTTTTTCATCTAGGTTAGACCCTCTTCACCCTAATTTGGACCCCCTGAACAAGAATATGAAGTAGGATTTTAGAAAAATCAAATGGATTTTTAGATATAAAGAAATCCAAACTTTGGGCATTCCAAGGCATTTTTTTGGGCACTATTGGGGCCACTTCGATATCTCTCCCTTGGGAACATTTGTCTTCGAATGTATAAGAGACGTATAAGACAAGAGTGATGATGAATGAATCAGACGCAACAAAAATGCAACATAACATATAAAACACCATTTTCAAATTCTTAATATAGGTGTAAAATCATCATAAGTTTATCAACTTAAAAGTTAATGCATATGAATGACTTGGGGCTGACATGTAAGGCTTGTTGTCACATATGGAACTATGGAGTAGTACCTTAGGCTTGAGTGGAGTGAAAGAGATAATAGTACCTCTTTTACATGTCCGCTTCGACCTTCTAAGTAGTCGACTTATTGATTCCTCCAAAAGACCTTAACGGATGCCACCTCTTTGTTCCTAAATGTCTTTACTTGCCTATCTAAAATCTGAATCGAAACCTCCTTATAAGTCAAGTTATACTCAACAACACCCACAATATCAAGAGTCACAATAGCATTAGGGTCACCAATACACTTTCTCAACATAGAAACATGAAATATCGGATGGACCAAATTCATCTCATTAGGTAACCTCAACTCATAAGCCACCTTACTAATCCTCTTTATCACCTCATAGGGATCAATCATACCTAGGACTCAATTTCCCTTTTTTGCCAAACTGGACTACACCTTTCATTAGATAAACCTTCAAATAAACCCAATTAACCACCTGGAATTCTAGGTCTCTTCTCCATACATCGATAAAGGATTGTTAACGAATTTGGGCTGTCCTCAATTTTTTCTAATCATCTTAACCTTCGCAACAACAGCCATAACAAGATTCGACCCCAACAAAGCCACCTCTTAAACCTCAAACCAACCTATCGGTGATCTATAACCTCTCCCATAAAGAGCCTCAAAAGGAGCCATACCAATGCTAGAATGATAGCTATTGTTGTAGGAAAACTCAATCAATGGAAGATGATTATCCTAACTACATTTAAGCTCTAAGACACAAGCCCTAAGAATATCATCAAGTGTTTGAATTGTCCTTTCGGCTTGGACATCTGTTTTGAGGGTGTAAGGTCATACTAAGGTGAACTTTGGTTCTAAGACCCCTTCGAAAAGATCTCCAAAAGTGTGAAGTAAATTATGCACCATGATCTGATATAATAGATAAGGTAACCCCATGCAATATCACTAACTCATGGATGTATAACCTTGCATACTCTTCAGCCCCATATGGAGTCTTGATGGGTAGAAAGTGAGACGATTTCGTTATCCTATCAACCGCCGCCCATAAGGAATCAAAATCTTTCCTAGTCTTGGGCAACCCAACCACAAAGTCCATGTTAATCAGCTCCCATTTACAAGTAGGAATCTCTATATCTTAGGTTAGGCCACCCAGCCTTTGGTGTACTGCTTTGACTTGTTGACAACTATGGTAACTAGAAACAAAATTGGCAATATCTCTCTTCATGCCTCGCCACCAATACACTTCCCTCAAGTCTCTATACATTTTAGTGGAGCTGGAGTGGATAGAATAAGAGGAATTATGGATTTCATCAAGAATTCTCTCTCTCAAACCATTAACACATGGAACATACAACCTACCTTTGTGTCTAAGGGCCCCATCTCCTCCTTGGAAGAAAACCTCTATATTTCCCTCTCGCACCAAGGCCTTCAACTCAAGCAAGGAGGAGTCTAGATCTTGTTTAGCTACCACCTCATCAATCAAGGAGTATTTAGAACCAACAACAACAACAATACCATTATCCACATCCTCCAACCTCACCCCAAATCTAGCCAACCTATGCACCTACCTAGCCATCTCCCTATCACTACCATCCATATGATCTAGGCTACCCATAGACACTCGACTCAAAGTATCCACCACAACATTAGCCTTACCCGAATGATAATGCATACTCAAGTCATAGTCCTTAAGGAGTTCTAGCCACCTTCTTTGTGTCAAGTTAAGATCTTTTTGAGTGAAGACATATTGAAGGCTATTAAGATTGGTGAAGACGTCAACATGCACCCCTTACAAATAATATCGTCAAACCTTTAATGCAAACACCACGGTGGCTAATTCAAGATCATGGGTAGGGTAGTTTTTTTCATGCACCTTGAGTTACCTAGAAGCATAGGCTATGACCTTACTATTTTTCACTAGTACACAACCCAAACCAACTCTAGATATATCACAATACATAACGAAACCCCCAAGCCCAGCCGATAGAGATAATATAGGAGCGGACACAAGTTTATCTTTCAATGTTTGGAAGATTTTCGCATATTTGTTAGTCCACACAAATTTTACCTTCTTTTGAGTCAATTTTTGTCATATGAGAAGCAATGGAGAAGAACCCATTCACAAACCTTCCATAGTAGCCTGCAAAGCTTAAGAAACTCCTAATATCCAATAGGGTCAATGGTCTAGGCCAATTCCTAATCACAACGATTTTCTTAGGATCCACTTTTGCGTCATCCCCCGACACTACATGACCCAAGAATGCAACCTTCTTCAACCAAAATTCATACTTATCATATTTAGCACACAATCTTTCCTCCCTTAACCTTTGCAGCACAACCTTCAAATGACCTATACGCTCTTCCCTACTATGAGAATAGATCAAAATATCATCAATGAAGACCACCACAAAGGAATTAAGGTAGGGATTGAAGACTTTATTCATTAGGTCCATGAAAATGGTTGGTGCATTAGTCAACCCAAAGGACATCACCACAAATTCATAATGCCCATATCTAGTCTAGAAGGACATCTTGGGAATATCGCACTCCCTCGCTCTCACTTGATGCTATCCAGACTGAAGATCAATCTTAGAGAAAAATCTAGCCCCTTACATTTAGTCAAACAAGTCATCAATCCTTGGAAGAGGATATCTATTTTTTATAGTGACCCTATTGAGTTGTCGATCGTCAATGAACATTCTAAGTGACCTATCTTTCTTCTTTACAAACAACACTGATATAGCCAAAGGTGATTGTCTAGGTCTAATAAACCCCTTCTCCAACAAATCCTTCAATTGCTCCTTTAACTCCTTCAACTCTGCCAGAACTATATGGTAAGGGAGAATAGAGATAGGTTGGGTATCGGAAAGGAGATCTATACCAAAATCTATCTCCCTTTCAGGAGCGACACTGGGAAGGTCATTTACAAAAACATTAAGAAACTCATTAACAACCAGAACCGACTCAATGGAAGGGACTTTGGACTCCACATCTTTAACTCTCATGGGATGATTCAAACACCCCCTGGAAATTAACCTATGGGCTTTAATGCATAAAATGAACCTACCTCTCACTATTATATCATGACTCTCTCACTCAAGGACAGGTTCATTTGGAAATTAAAACTTGACCCTAAGGGTTCTATAATCGATGGAAGCATAGTATGCATGCAACCAATTCATCCCAAGAATAATATCAAAATCAACCATATCTAATTCAACAAGATCACAAGGTTAGATTTTATCACAAGATGCAAATCGAATAATTTCTAAACACCCTCCTAGCATTAATAGATGCACCAATAGGAGTAGACACTTTATATGACTCATGCAATAACTTTGACTCAACATGGAACTTTTTAGCAGCAAAGGGGGTAACAAAGTAAAGGGTGGCACCAAGATCAAAAGTACATACATCGAGATCAAAAAATTTTAACATACCGATAACAACATTAGGGACCTCACGAACCCCTTGCCTGCCATATAGAGCATAAAAGCGATTGTGCCTTGGGGAACTACCTTAAGGACCACCTCTACCCAATGGAACTGTATTTACACCTCGAACCTTGCCATGGTTTCTTAGACAATCTACTTTTTTGTGGCCAAGCTCTCACATTTAAAGCATGCATTAGAACCGTTCAAGCATGTGCCCTTATGACTCACTCCACATCTAGGACACATAATGTTAGGAGTCACACCAACAACACCTTGAGGTTTAGGGAACTTATTAGTAGCATGAGGAGGCCTTTGGCCTTGAAATCTAGCACCCTTAGGAAACTTGCCTTCAAATCGGGCTCTCTTGATTCATGGCCCCTCCTCTTTCTTCGCATCTCTTCTTCCATTTTCTCGGCATATGTCATCAAACAAGAAACGTCCATGTCACTAATAAGCATTGCTGGCCGACACTCTTCACTTACCAAATAAGAAACCCCCACAACAAACTTGTTCATCCTTGACCTAGAACTGGCCACCAAATGAGGAGCATAGTTTGAGAGTTGATTAAATTTGAGGTCATACTCCCGCATACTCATACCACCTTGCTTCAAGTTCATAAACTCAACCAACTTTGCCTCCCTAAGCTCAAGAGGGAAGAACCAATTAAGAAAGGCCAATTTAAATTCCTCCCAAAGCACCACATAGCCATTACCCATCTCACCTTTCCATTGATCAAACAAAATTTGGGCCACCCCTTTGAGTTGGAACGACGCTAACTTCGCCTTCTCATTTGGCCCAACACCCATGATCAACAAGATTTTATAGATTTCATCAATAAACTCTTGTGGATCCTCATCCACCTTTGACCTATAGAAAACTAGAGGATTCATCCTCATGAAGTCCCTTACCCTAGCTCCCTAGGTAGTAGCATGATAGGCTTGAGCCCCTTGTTGAACTTGATTGACCACTACTTGGGCAAGCATAGTAAGGGCATTCCGGAGCTCACCATTGGTAGGTTGCTCCTTGGTAGTTTGGGCCCACTTTGCCCTAGTATCTGGCATGATCTAGCATAGAAAGTAATAACCGTTAAACGGAAATACTTATCATAACTCTATAGCATGACTTAGGACATCAAGAAGGGAAACATTTCCTAAAACGCCTCATAGCCTCCTGTTCATAGTCATGGTGCATTTCACAACTGTGAATAGGACTTTAATAGATGCAGTGTGTTAGAGTCCGAGGATCTATCAACCTCCCAAGTCTAGAGCCTAGACGTGACATGGTAAATGGGGAACCTAAAGGAACCCCAAACAAGCCTCTTAAGATATCATGACACATCCTTGGTTGCGGAAGCACAAAAAAGAGACATATTCAGATAAAGTAAGGGAAAGGGGACTAGGGAAAGTTGCTTAAACATCAAAGTCAAAAGTCAAGAGTCAAGCTCATACATAGTACACACCTTGTCCAACATACAACTCTAAAACATAGAAAGAGTGGGGGCCAAGACAAGGTAACCGGCTCACTCTCATAGTCAAATATAACATAAGTTAGTATCTCAATACATAGATAATAGGGAAAAGACATAACCATAGTCCCCGAAATGGAGGACTCACCACAAGCTTGGAGTAGCACCGTCTAACTACATGGAGGAGGAAGATGAACAACTCGAGCATCAGTCCTTACATGGTAATATCATATAGGCAATAGTATGTGTTAGTAAGATTGAATGTACTAAGTATGTGGATGCAATGCGATAAGAGATGGGTCTCATAATTCAAAATGCAAAATGATAGACAATAGGCATATTATAGCAGGATGGCATATATGATCAATGCATATGTAAATCATTCTTAAGTATATCATACTCATATATAATATCATCTGTGAAGAATGATAACAAGTAAGCTATCCAAGGTATAAACCCCTTGGAGGTTGATGGTCATCGCACCCCTGTCATCCATTGTGACGAAGTATAAACCCTTTGCATGGTTGATGGTGGTTGCACCCCGCCATCCATAGTGATGAGGTATAAACCCTTCGCATAGTTTATGATGGTCACACCCCAAACATCCATGGTGACAAAGTATAAACCCCTTGCATGGTTATCCGGGCTCTTTTCCCCTAGATCGGGCATGGCCTATGCAACACTTTATATAAGATTCATCATAGGCTCTAATGCAATATCTTATATATGAATAAATATTTATATAAGATCATTTCATCATATCATATCTCATGCTTCGGACCTTTAATTTCTCAAGAAACCATTATCGAACATTTTATCAAACACCTTGGGAGTGTGTAATGGGGGTAAAAGAACATGTAATTTAGAGATAAAATCATGCAGGAAATCAGTGTTAAAACCTTTAATCAACACCTTCCAACACCCCAAGACATTCATATCAAAACCCCTCATCAATTCCAACATTAGATCCAAGATTTGAAGCTCAAAACATACCTAAATAATCATACTTTGATGAACTAAAATCATTGTGCAGTAAATTTATCAATATTCAAGATCCCCATGTAAAATCAACTTTAAATTATGCAATATTAAGTAAAAAAAGGGTTTAGGCACCATGGGTGAAAGAACTCAATGGTTCAACACTACATACCTTAGCTTTGGAAAAGTTCTTGGTGAAGGTTGACAATGGAGACTTGAAGCTTGAAGAGAATCCTTAAATCCGGATGAGGGTTTTGGGACTTGGTTTTTGAGAATAAAATAAGACTAAGTGCGAGAATGGGTTTTAGGAAATGTTTAGAGTGATATAAGAGTAAATTATAATTCTAAGTATAAGTGAAAATACGCTTGAAAAATTTTGGCCCAACACTTAGAAAAACATTGATCAGGCTAAAGAAAAAAGACAGTGGCCCAGATACATATCTCCACGTCGTGGAGAGGACACGGAAACTCCAATCCGCGTTGCGCAAAAGCTCTCTGAAAATTGTACCATGCTAAATTCCATAAATCAATTTATTCATTTTAAAATCGAGGTTAGACCCTTGTCACCCTAATTTGGACCCCCTAAACAAGAATATGAAGTTGAATTTTTGAAAACCACATAAATTTTTAGATATAAAAAAATTAAAATTTTGGGCATATCAAGGCACGTTTTTGGGCACTGTTGGGGTCGTTTCAAGGGAATTCCTTGATGAAGATTAGAATGGAGACTTGAAGCTTGGTGAAATCCTTGAGATTCGCAATGAGATTTGGCACTTGAATTTTGAGTGAACTATTTGTCTAAGTGTTTGAGAGAATATTGGGGAATGTCTTGTATGATATGAAGGTGAAATATGGCTAAGTATTGGTGTTTTATGCATGAAAAGACTTAGGCTCAAGACTCCAAAGCTTGGACCGAGATAAAAATAAACTAGTAACAAAATACACGGCTCCGTGATAGGTCCACATCACGGAGCAGTCGCGAACTGCTTTTGGAATTGCAAAATTGACGAAATTTATTTTTTGCTACGGGTCCTCTAAAATTAGAGTTCTACCCATTTCCCACTCAATTTTTTCCTTGAACAAGAATACGAATTCGAATTTTTGATATCACTCACGGAATTTGAAATATATAAAAATTATAATTTTGGGTACTTTCGAGGCATATTTTCGAATACTTTTTGGGGTCGTTTCAGAAACAGGGCTAAGGGAGAATCAACATAAAATCCATAAAGGAAATGAATCAATATAAAATCCATAAAGGAAATTTAAAACATACACCCTTAATACTCTGTCCTGTAATACCTCTAACTTAGATTTGGTGGGGGTTAAGACATGTTCAAGCTTACCCTCAAGTAAGATGTAGCCAAAGAAATACAACTAGATAATTCAAAGATCTTAATACATCTATCATAAAAGAAACTAAGATATTGTCCCCGAACTAGAGGACTCACCACAACTTGAGGGTAAAAGCTTTTCTCTGACCTACCGGTGGATAGAAGTGTCATTACGGCTTGAGGGGTCAGGTCATGAGAGATTTAACCTACTAAAATTGTATATTATGTATCAAAATCATGTCCTTAAATTTATCTAATTAATGAGTAAATTTTAGTACCTTTTATGTGACTTATTAAAAGTTTTATTTCTTTAATTAGTGTGCTTAGTGTTAAAACTATGAGAAGACACTCCATCTCTCCCCTCTTCTTTAAGTTTGACATAAAGTTTCTTGTCATAGTTTTAATTGTAAGCTCACTAATTAAAGAAATTAAAATTTTAAGTTAATTGAATAAAAGCCTAAGTGGCATAATTAATAAAGTTGTTGCCATATGTTAGGACATCATACTAGGATTTAAAAAAATTATGATTGTACTATTAGAAAACATAATTATGTGACTTTGATAGAAAAAATTCGTAATTATATATTGATTTATGAAATCTAATCTATGACTCAAAAAGTCATAATTATATTTTCTTCTATGGGATTTGACCTTTGATGCAATTTGGACAGATATATATAAGTAGGTAACCATATATAATAATCTCAAATTAAATATTTATTCAAATCACAGTTCTTATCTTGTGTTCAAAATTTGTATCCTCTATGATCCTCCTGCCCCTACTCTACTAATTCTATACCTGATCAGATTCTATGTGTCTATATTATGTTCAGTCAACTTATTTTTGACTATAAATAGATCATTTACTACGAGCTTTGTCACACCCCACCCCGGGGGTCGTGACCAGTGCCCGATAGGGGCACGCAAACACTTACCAAGCCAAAGTCCTTTA
>JAOTQJ010000001.1:5518358-5537741 GCA_025642045.1 Solanum sejunctum | reverse complement strand
AATGGGTCACCAAGTTGATGGGCTTGGGCTGCCCATTTTCCAACTTTCCCTTCACTTAGTTTTGGGCCCAATTTGTTTAGTGTGTTGTGATGTTTTTGGTACCTTTGTGCTATACTTATTTGGATGAAAATGTACACTATTTATGATACAAAAATATGGGCCAAAGTTACATCCTTAACATGGACTTTATTCATAATCGAACTTGGACAAGTTCGACGTCGAGCCTCGTCTCCGTTTAAATACTAAATTTAAGCTAAGCAAGTAGGTGACTCACCTACTTTCTTACTAAGTCCTACAAGCACCTTAATTCTTCCACTTTATTTTAAGGTCTTAATAACCTCAACATGACTTTGAACTTATTTACACCTGACCATCTTCAGCGTCAGACATGCAAATCGCCTATTAATGCGCGATTCAACCACATTTAAAATTGGCGCTCGTTTGACCAAACCATGTCATGTTTCATTTGCGTTGTACTAGTATTGTAAGGTGTGGGGTGTTATAACTTAGAATATCGATGAAATCCCTTCACTGGTAAAGAGGTGGTCTACTTGCCAAAGGTAAACCATACTTTACCTTACGGACACCCCCATTTAGCATGAAGCAAAATTCCTTACGGGAACCCCCATTTCGTATGAAGCAAATTTCCTTACGGGCACCCCATTTTGGATAGGATTTTCACATTATATCATATTATGTCATACTTTACCTTATGGGGTAACCTCATTTAGTATGAAGCAACCTTTCATATCGGCACCCCCATTTCAAATAGGATTTTCACGTATACTATGGTTGGCACATAGTTCATGGAAAGGGAGAGGGACCCCAATCCATCGGTGCTAAGTCAAACTTCCAACATGAATACTTATAAATATACATACTTTCAGAAGATGCAATAGTCCTTTCAAATCATTTCATGCACATTTTAGTTCAAAAGCCAAACATATTTCTCATATATTCATAATTAAGCTCAAAAGCCAAATCGTAGTTCATAATCTTGATGCTCATGCATAGGAATAACTCATTTACGTATACGAGATGGCGCAAGTAACCAAAATGTTCACACAGTCATAACAATAGACATATATATGATCATATTCTTTTCATAACAAATACCTTATCAAAATCATATACATAAACATAATTGAGCTTAATCCACTTAAAAATTTCCATAAAAACCATAGTTATGCATGCATATACTATAAATGACATGAGAATAACATGGGTAATTTAGATTCAAACTTAAATCAACAATAGATTATAAGATTCATGTAAAAACATAAGTAAAATGCATATGTAAATCATATATAAATCACCCATGCACATAACATGGTTTAAAGGGGACATACACTTTCATAACTTCATAACTTCAATGCATTTCATCAAATTAGGGTTTAAATTAACTTAAAATCACCAATAAAGCATAGCCCATACTTCAATTGAATTTAGTTAATCATAATACTGAAAACCTATATTTAAACTAAGATAAAATTCATGAAATCACTTTACAAGAGTTTAGGTCCTCTTAGGTTAAAGTGACAAAGAATCAAACCCACAAAATTGGCCTATAGAGAAGACTGAAAAAGAAATTTGGTGATGAAATAGTCTTCCCTTGATTTCCCAATCTTAATTACAACTAGAGTTCTTTGAGAGACTTAAGAGAATTTCAAATGTGAGGAAAGACTTTGAATGAGAAGGATAGAGTTTAGGTCATTAGGAAGTTTTTAGGTAGTATAGGAAGCCCGAAAGAACATTAGTATAAACCGTATTTATGCAAACACCATTAATGAAATGAGTTGAAAAATTGAACATCATCACTTCAAGGGAGGCTCTGCGGTCCGTGACATATCGCATAGACCATATATTCGTCCATGAACCTACTCTTAAAAATATTGTCACTTGACAAAGGTTTTAAATGGTAATCCCATAGTTAGAATTGTTTGAAACAAATTTATTCTCACAGAACGGTCACATGGGTCGTGTGAAGCTACCCGGGCCACGTAAATGCCCATGCCACCTCCCCTAGAAAATTTTCCTATGACCAAGTTACGAGATAGTGATTCTATACTTGGAAAAATTTAACTCTGGAATTAATATGTGTGGACTCACGGGCCATGTACTTGGAAAAGTGACTTGACATGGTCCCAAAACTATGAATTTTCAAACAAGGGCCACCACACGGCCCACCACATGGATCATGAGGTCTATCATGAGCTGTGAGGGGTTTGTGTATGGCGTGTGTTAGTTTTGAAACCACGTTTAAAAGCCAAATATCCTCATAAGGCCAAGGGCTACTTCATAGAGGCTCACGTGGACTGTGTGAGATCCCATGGGGCATCCCTTTTTTCCAAAAATTCCCAAAATTAAAATTTCCAAGCTACAACGAGTTAGTACAATCTCCAGGTCCTTACATCATCCCCCCTTGGGAATATTTGTCCCTGAAAGCACAAGAACAAGGCTTGACTTAGAATATGAAACCTCTAATCACAAGATATAATACTTTTACATCACTCGAAGTTCATAAAATCATCTAAACTCTTCTTAAAATGAATTCAAATCATTCAAAACATCATGAAAATCATTTTCCTATATATATACGCAGGTCACATCATGGGACTCAAGAATGAAAGACTTAGGACCATTTGAAAAAGAAGAACCTAGTTCCTTAGGCTTGAATAGATTAGAAGAAATAGGGATATTATTTCATCATGTCCAACTCTGACTCCCATGCAGTATACTCCATATGTTGATTTCTTTAGAGCACCTTAACCGAACCCACATCTTTGTTACAAAGCCACTTCACTTGCCTTGCAAAAATCTCCATCGATACTTCCTCATAAGACAAGTTCTCCTAAACTCAACACCTTCTAAAGGCACAATTATACTAGAATCGCCAACCAACTTAACATAGACACATGGAAAATCGAGTGGATGAGCTCAAATCCAGAGGCAACTACAACCTTTGAGCCATATTACCTTCTCGCTCTATAACATTACAAAATCCTACATACCAGGGACTTATCTTGCACTTCTTATTGAAACGTATCACACCCTTTATAGAAGAAACCTTCACATACACCTAATAACGAATATAGAACTCAAGGTCCTCTTCTTAACATTAGAATAGGACCTCTCCCTAATCAACTTCACTTTCTCCATAGCTTCCAACACTAAGTTTAGGCCAATGAAAGCCATCTCCTCCCAATTGGAACCACGCCACCAGTAAAATGGAGTCAAATTACCTATGGGTCCTAGGCAAACAAACCACAAAATCCATGTTCACATCTTCCTGCTTCTAAGTAGGAATCTCAATATTTTTGAGACAAATCACTAGACATTTGGTGTTCTAGCTTACTTCTTGACAATTAGGGTATTCAGGTACAAACTTGGCTATATCCTTGTTCATACCATGCCACCAATATACTTACCTCAAATCTCAATAGATTTTAATAGATCCCAAATGAATAGAATAATGCGAGTTATGGGCTTCACTCATGATCAGCATCCTAAGATCATCCATATTTGGAACACATAATCAGTCTTGATACTGAAGCACACATCCTCCTTCTTGGGAGAACACCTCTATTTTCTTTTCGGTGAACAATTTTATTAACACTACTAACGATAAATCTAGATCTCACTTACCTTTTACATCCACAACCACCGAAGATTTGCCCCATTTTGAACATGAATACTAATATCATTAAAGTTGGACAACCTAATACCTAACCTAGCTAGTTGGTGAACATCCTTTGACAACTACTTCTTGTCATCCTCAATATGAGCCAAACTTTCCACAGATAGCCTACTAAGATCATTGTCTACAACCTTGGCCTTACCGAGATGATATTATACACTCATGTCATAGTCCTTAAGGAGTTCCAACCATCTCCTTTGCCTCAAGTTAAGAACCCATTGAGTGATACATATGCAAGCTCTTGTGATCGGTGAAAATATCAATATGCACCCCATATAAATAGTATCTCCAAATTTTGAAAGCAAATACCACCTCCGCTAATTCAAGGTCATGAGTGGGGTAATTACACTCATGAACCTTCAATTGCTTTGATGCGTAAGCTATCTCCATACCATGTTACATAAGTAGACAATCCAACCCAATCCAAGAAGCATCACAATACACCACAAATCCATCCAACCAATTTGGTAAAGTAAAAATAGGAGCCGATGTAAGTTGATCCTTCAAAGTCTGAAAACTCTTCTCATATTCTTTTGACCACGCAAACTTAACCTTTTTTTAGTCAACTTAATCAATAAAGATTCAACAGATGAAAACCCCTCAACAAACCTCCTCTAATAGCCATCCAACCTAAGAAAACTTAAAATATCTGAAAGATTCAATGGTCTAGGTCAATTATTCATGGCCTCAGTATTCTTCGAGTCAACCTTAATACCATCCCCAGACACCACATGACCAAGAAAATCTACTTTACATAACCAAAACTCACACTTGCTAAATTGAGCATATAACTTCTTCTCCCTCAAGGTTTATTAGACCAACCTCAAATATCCATATTTTCTTGCTCACTTCTAGAGTAAATGAGAATATCATCAATGAATACAACCACATAATTAATATGGAATAGCTTGAACACCAAATTTGTATGGTCCATAAACATGGATAGAGAATTAGTTAAGACAAACGACATCACCACAAATTCAAAGTGCTCATACCTAATCCCTAAAGCCATCTTGGGAATATCACACTCTTTAACCTTCAACTGATGATACTCTGATTAGAGGTCAATCTTTCAGACATGGGTAGCTGCTTGAACTTGATCAAACAAGTCATTGATTCTAGACAATAGATACTTATTCTTGATGGTTACCTTATTCAATTGCTTATTAAAAAAATGCACATTCGAAGAGATCCATCTTTCTTTCTTATAAATAACATAGAGCATCCCATGGAGATATAGTTGGCCTAATATAAAACCCCACATCTTACATGTACTAGTTCTATGCAAATGAAAAATGATATGGTTTGGTCAAATTATGCCCATTTTAGAAATGCTTGAATCTCATATTAGAGGGCGATGTATGTGTCTAGCACCTAAGAGGATCGAGTGTATACATATTTTAAGTTAACTTAAGGAGATCACGACCTTAAATAAAGTGAGAGAAGTGATATGCTTGTAGGACTTACGAAGCTACCAAGTAAGTCACATACTTGCTTAGCTTATATTTCTTGCGAGATGGAGACACCGCTCGACGCCAAATCTGTTCGAGTTCGATTATGGATAAAGTCCATGTTAAGGGTATAACTTTAGCTCCTGTTTTGGCATCATAAATTTATTGTATTTTCATCCCAATAAGAATATAAAAAGGGTCCAAGTACATCACAACCCACTTGACTATTTGGGCGCAAACTAAGTGAAGAGAAATTAGGAAAATGAGCAGCCAAGGCCTATCAAATTTGAAACCTAATTAGGCCGAAGTGAAAGGGCCAAGCTGCTGCATCACCACATTGCTAATATGAGTCTTAAAACAAACAAGAAAGTCAGCCAAAGGATCCTTTAAAAAGGCTTACAAGTAGCACTATTAAGTCATTCTTAACCTGGAATAAAAAATCAGCTTTCACAAGCTTTCTCTCTACATTTTCTTAACCTTGTAAAGCAGCCACAAGGAGATTTTTTGGAGCATACCTACACCTTGAAGTTAATGGTAAGTAAGTTTACTTATGTGTTTATTATGGTTTTCTTATGAAAAATAAGAGACTATGTTGGTTAGGTATATGCTGAAACTTTTGGACAATATGTGTTATAAGGGCTGTTGTATACTTTTCTTGTTTATTTGGGAACTTTTATCTTCTTGGTTGGATTTATTATGAAAGAAGGTTGCTTTTCTTAATTTTTTGAGTTATGTAATGATTAATAAAGGTTTCTGCACTATTTGGTTATACGTAAAAAATTAAGGTTTAATGTGTTATCCTAAGTGTGTTATTTGTACAATTTGTGGGCTGATTGATTGAGGACTATGGTCTCATGTCCTACACCTATTTGAGGACTATTTTTGAAATATTTTAGGTCTAGTTTTATGTGTATATATGGTGTGGACTCTTTGGTTAAAGTTGGAACAGTTTTTGAATTATCGATGTCAAGATGTAGCGAAGGAATGTGATGTTATACTGCCTATTTGTATGTTGTGTAGAATTGTTATGTGTTATGCTTTGTGGGCTGTTCTAAGATAGTTGTGGCACTAAATCAGGCTGCACATAATATTTATATGAGTATGTGTATTAGAAAATATGATTAGGGGCAGAAAAGTTGGAAGAATATACTCGGGTTCATAATTATACGCTTACTGCTCATATGTTATTTTTTATGAGATTGGGCTGCCAAGGTGTATCTATTGGCTACTAATACTAGTTTTATAACCTACTATACTGTAGATAAATATTTAGAGGAAGGAAAGGTTATCTCGAGGTAATAGCGAGGTCATACAGTGATGTATGTAAGGCTACTCAATTTCGTATTATTTGGCATGAAATCTAGATTCTTCCTTGGTACACAAAGGCACTTACCAACTCTTACACAACTATTAACTGTGTCTCCACGCTTTCACATGTTCATATACTCCCATACATAGTCATTTTCAAATTTGCATACAGACTTCAATACCAAGATACAGGGGTTCTTGTTGCTAAATAAAAGTTCACGAGTTGTTTCATCTCATATGCATTTCATTATATGTATAACATACTCATTTCATGGTTATATTGACTTATATGATTATTTATATGTCTCATGCTACATCTAAAGTCCTACAGCTCAAGTATTATGACCACTCAAAGAATCATATGAAAAGTAATTGAAAGATAAAGTATATTCCTTATTGATGGGTGGTAACCTGAGGGGTGGACGAATCACCTAGCTAGGGTCGATCCTATCATGTAGGGTAGCCCAAGTGGTGAAAGGAAAAGCTTATCCAGGGCCAATTCTAATATAGATTTATTGTTGATTAGCAGGTAATTTATATTACAACTATTGACAAATTATACAGTAAAGGTAAAGTAATAAAAAGAACATAAAGTACAGGATCCCACATTATAACTACAGGTGGTCTCTTATCCTACACAATAATGCATAGTTTCATTTGAGTTGTTACTTCAAATACATTATTTCCTACCTTACATATTTAGTACATTATCTCGTACTAACGTCCCTTATGGGGGACCTGTATTTCATGCTATAGGTACAAGTGCTAGTAGATCCCCCTAGTAGGAGTACAGGACATCGAACTACTGTTTACCAAGCTCCAAGTTGCTTATGAGCTTTGTGTATCTATAGCTTATATTTTTGTGTTGTAGACTTAGTCTAATCGGTGCCTATCCCAACCCTTATCTAATACTTTTTCTTATCTAGAGGCTTTTTAGACTATGTAAATTAAAGTGTGGTCATATCTCATACTTTAGGCAACGTGGCCCTAATTATGTAGCCATATGCATTTCCTTTTGCCTTGCTATTACTGTTTACTTTCTTAAAGACATGTTGAATGTAGAAATCCCTTATAATATGTATATAAAGCGCATTGATACAGGTTGGTTCTCCCGAGCCTTATCGGTAATCGGTGCCAGTCCTCCTTAATAGGACTTTGGGCATGACTCCTAATGAAACCTTTCTCTAACAAATCCTTCAATTGATCTTTCAATTCTTTCAATTCAACGAGTGCCATATAATAAGGAAGAATGAAAATGGGTTAAGTATCCGGGAGAAGATCTATGGCAAAGTCTACTTCCCTTTTGGGAGGAATACCAAGCAAGTGTTCAAGGAAAACACAGAAAAACTTATTCACTACTAGAATCAAATCAAGAGTAGGTGATTCAGAGTCCACATCATTGATGCTCACAATATGAAAAATACACCCCTTGGAGATTATCTTCTGAGCCTTAAGGTTGGAAACAAATCGACTCTTAATAGCGGAGTCACTACCCTTTCATCCAAGAATGGGCTCATCTAAAAGTTTGAACATGACCTTCTCGGTTCTAGACTCTATAGTGTCATACAATGCATGTAACTAATCCATTTCGAGAATCACATCAAAACCAAACATCTCAAGTTCCATAAGATCATATGGAAAGTATTTATGGAACACAGAAATAGGAAAACCTCGGTAAACTCTATGAGCAACAACAGATTTACCCATGGTAGTATAAACACAAAAAGGCTCCTTTAAAATTTCAGCACTTAAACCAAAGTTGAAAGCCAATAGAGGAGTTACAAAAGATATATTTGCACCTAGATAAAGCAAAATATAAGTTCCAAAATCAAAGACTTTTAACATACCAGTCACAACATTCAGAGCTTTTCAACTTCTTGATTGGTATGAAGAGCATAAAAAATGTTGTTCCTATAGTCAACACCTTGTGGAGCTCTTTTCTAGCCTTGCCCACCATGAGCTACTCAACCTTGTCCTCTTTGAGTTGCCTTGGGACAATTAGTAACATTGTGGTGCTTGTCACAACATCTGAAGTAGGGACCTACATTACTCCAATAATAACTTGCGTGGTGTTTACCACACTTGTCACACTGAGGATACCATAACCTACCACCAATCGGTGCCTTAGAAAGAGGCACTCTAGCATTAGTAACATGAGCATTAGAACCTTGACCCTATTGGAAGTGACTAAAGCCACTGCCCTTAAAGCTAGAAACCCACCATCATAACGGGCGCTCTTAAGATTATCCACTCTCCTCTCCTTGAGTTTCTCCCCTTTAATTTTTTCCGAATATACCATAAGTCTAGATATATCCATATCTCGAATAAGTATAACTATACGACACTCTTTCACAAGCAAGTCAGGACATACCAAAAATGAACTTACGCATTCTTTTTTGAGGATCTGCCACAAATATAGGAGCATACTTGGAGAGCTTGGTGAACTTGAGAGCCTTTGACCTATAGATATCCAGCGGATTCATTCGAGTGAAATCCCTCACTCTATTGGATAGAGTGGGATCTTGAGAAAGATTAGCCTATCTAGTCAGAGAAGTCCCCACTTGGGTATGCATAGGAAAAGCTGTACAAAATTCACTATTAGAGATAGGCTCTTCCATAGGCCCTTGAGGTGCTTGGCCCTCATTAGTCGGGGACGGTCTTAGTAGGGGAGATCTTTCTCGAGGTATCTTCTATAATAGAGAAATGATACCATTAAGACAAGGAAAGACAGACATACAATCTATAGAATAACATAATACAGGAAGAAGTGAGACAATTCCTTGAACATCGTCATAGACTCCTATTCATAGGCATGGTGCATTTTACACCCATGAATTAGACTCTACTTGACGCAGCATGTAGGACTTCAAGGATGATTTACAAACCAAGTGCTCTGATACCAATATTGTCATGACTCGAACCCAGGACCTAGAAGTGACATGGCAAATAGGAACTCGAGAGTTCTCACATAAGTCTCAAAGTATCCATATTCATATCATTGTTTTAGAAGCGTAATTAAAAGGTAAACATATAACTTTTAAGGCATAGGAGAATAGGACTAATGTTACAAGGATGTCATGGGGAATGGAAGGAACATGAATTCACATGACATATATCCCATAAATATGAAGGGACGGCTAAGTATGACTCACTCCGTGGGGATAATTTAGTACTTAGGATCATTCATATCATAGGATATAGACATAACATAGAGCTCATAACCAAATCATATAATGATGTTCAATAGATGACCAAGCTTCATTTGTTTAGGTAAGGAGTGTATTAGGGTGGTTGTAGACTTTTAGTACTTAGATGAGTTAGACTTCCCTATGAATTAAGTTTTGGGTATTGGCCTATGAAAGAGTCACCTTTAAACTAGCATAACTTTTAGCACGCATGGAACTGGATGATCCATGACATGCCAAATGAAAGCCCTTTGAGTTAGCTTTCCAACGTACTTTACTTCACCTAATTCCAAGTTTTGGATAAAGGGGTTATGATAATTTTTGTGAGAGTCTCCTGTGGAGTGAAACCCCACAGGAACCTATATGGGTAATGGTGCTTTATATGGTCCATGAGGAATGTCTTAAGCTAGAAAATAGCATTTTTGATCTAAGGCATAGGGCACGACCCATTGCATGGGCCATATGGCTTTCCACTGACCATGTGGTTGGCCGTGGGGGTGTGCGCAAGTGAGGAATAGTAGGTGTGGGAGGAGAGTTTTAGCTAATTATTATGCCACATCCATCCCCATGGGTCGTGGCAAGGCTCACAATCTGTGGTCACTATGTGTGGTGGTATAGCAACTTTTTCTCACTAATTGTGGTGTAACAGGCCTCCCCATGAATCGTGTGGTTTCACACGACCCAAGGAGGTCCCCATAAAGGTGATGAGATGGTAATTTTTCTAAGTGTCCCAACTTCAGTTTTTTGACTAAGTACCTTCCCACAAGCACTCCACACGACCAGTGGAGTATCACACATCCTGTGGAGTCCTCAGTAGGCATCATTTTGCCAATTTTCCATCTGTTCACTAAAGGTGTTTTCGTGAATTTAATCTATTCTAATGATCTTTTTAGACTTCCAATGATATCTGAACCTCCCCAAAAGACTTAAACCCTATTCAAAAGAATCAAATTCATTACTCTCAATTTCAAAACACTCTTCAATTCTCACAAGAACCTCCATGAAAACCCCAATAGGAATTCTTGGGAACTCAAGAGCAAGATTTGGATTCCAAGACCTCCTTTTAAGTCTTTTTCAACCCAATTTCAAGAAATTCAAAGTCCAAGGTTTGTGGGTTTCAACCATTAGGGTCCTTTCACACATGATGCCCAACCTTCCTTTTTACATCAATGGTATATTTCTAAGTTGAATGACTTAGAGGTCTTACTTACTATGAATTTGACTATGAACTATGTCGGAGTTTCGTAAAAGTGTGATTGTTTAAGCATATTTTGAGCTATGAATTTATGACCTATTTTGAGAATTGATGAAGGTTTTCAATTTATATTGCATGAGGGTATTACCAAGTATTTATGGGTGATTTTACATTGATATTTCTTGCATGATTTCACTCCTGAATTGCATGGTTGTATACTAGCATTACACACCCGCCACATGTTTGATGAAAGGTCTACTTAGTGTTTCTTAAGTTGTTCATGGATTTATGAATGGTATATGAGTTAAGTGATTTTATGATGATAAAAGGAAGATACGTATATATTGATTTCAGCAAAAGTATCTATAGTGTTGCAAGTTGACCACACCTTGTTGAGGGGGTGCTTTGCCTCAACCACTATGATGGAGGGTGTGATGTCGATCAACTAGTTAAGGGGTTGATATCTTGACCATTATGATGGAGTGTGTGATATCCATCAACTAGCTAGGGTGTTGATCCCTTGATCACTATGTAGAGGGTGTAATGTCCATCAATGAATTAAGGGGATGATGCCTTGACCACTATGATGGATGGTGGGATGTCCATCAACCAATTGAGTGGTTAATACCTCAATCACCATGAATAAAAGGGTGCGACAACCATCAAGAGTTCTCTTGCTGCACATGTATTATGTTCTATATAAACATGTTTTACTTCAAGCATTAGTCATGTATGCCATGTTGCTAATATATTATCTCTTGCCTACGATTATGAATTATTAATATGTGTCTATCTCTTACTGCATTGCATCTAACATACATAATAAATTAAAACATACTATCGCATACGCTATGGCTACATGATATTACCATGTAGGAACCAGAGCACCACTTGATCATCATTCTCCACGAGACTAGTGATATCTCTTCTAAGAAAGTATGGTGAGTATTTAACTCCAGGGACAATGTCTTGATCCTATGTTTTGAAAAACTCTCTTTCTTGATGTATGCTTTGACTTTGAGGGTGAGCCCGGTTGCTTGTCATGGCCCATGCTAGTGCTATGCTGAGAGGTGTTGTTGGACATGTTATGTAATGATGCTGTGAGCATTGACTCTCTTGACTCTTGTATGTTTTAAGGTATGAAAGACTCCCTTAGTCTCTTTGCCCTTATTTCTATTCTGTTATTGTTGTTTTATTGTTTTCATGACCAAAGATGTGTAATGATATGTTAAGAGGGTTTTGGGGGTTCCTCTGGGTTCCACATTCATTATCTCACATCTAGACCCTAGGCTTGGGTAGTGATATCTATTTGCTTTTTTGTTGTGGAGTTTATGAAAGTAATCTTGCAATTTTAGTTTAATGGAAGTCTCATCCACCAACACCTCACCCTTCTCATCCTTGGTACACTTCACTTGGTCCAAGTCACATATTTTCTATCTTTTTTTGTTGCGAGCCTAATGATATGCTAAGAGGCTTGTTTGGGTTCCCCATTCGCCGGTCACATCTAGGCCCTAGGTTTGGGTTATGAACGCGGAAATAATACAACAATAATAAGCGATAGTAAAAGAAAATACGAGGATAACATACTTCTTTCATATAATAAAACATCAAAAGAGTCTAAAATAGTCAAAGCTCATAACATCATTGCATAACTTATCGAACAACATGTATACACTTAGAATTTAGCGGGGGCAAAGACAACTTTCCAGGTTCATGCTCATAGTCAAAATAATAGAAATAGGTAATGGAAGTCTTCACATAATATAAGAACAAGAGATATCGTCCACAGAGTTGAGGACTCACTAACCTTGCTTTAAGAAGATAATACTAGCCACGTAGAAGATAAGGATGATCGTGATGAGCTCTAGTCCCGACATGGTAATCTTATCGAGGCATAGATTATGCATTAGTATATTTGAATGTACTAAGTGTTTAAGATATAATGCAACAATGGATAGGCAACATAATCAAAATACATAATTAGGTAATAGATGAGCATATAGCAATATGGCATGCATGAGTAATAATTGAAGTAAAACATGCTTATCTAGAGCATATTACATATGTAGTAAGAGTCAAACATTATGATAGATTGTCACACCCTATCATCTATGGGGATTGAGGTATCAACCCCTTAATTGGTTGATGGTGGTCACACCCTGCCACTCGTGGTAATTGAGGTATCAACCTCTCAATTAGCTGATGATGGATTACACCCTTGCATCCATGGTGATTGAGGTATCAACCGCTCAGTTGGTTGATGGTAGATTGCACCCCGCCATCCATGGTGATTGAGATATCAACCCCTTAATTGGTTGATGGTGGTTATACACTGCCATTCATCGTGATTGAGGTCTAGCACACCCTCAAATATATATGGTTAACATGCAACAATAAAGCAAATTTTCATGAAATCAACACACATATAACATTGTTTCATCTCTATAAAGTCATACAAGTCATAGGATATGTAATGGATTATCAATAGATCAAGAACCCTAAATCAAACATTTTATCCAACATGGTACGTGTGTAATGCTTATGCAGAACCATGAAATTAAAGAGTGAAATCATATGTGGAATTCTAATATAAATCAATCCACCAATACTTGTTAAAACCGTCATATGAAATACATTGAAAATCCTCATCAAATATTAAGAGAGATCATAGTTCTATAAATTAAAACATGTATAATAATAATAGGTAAATCATCTCTTGGGATAGACTTAAAAATGAGAAATCATGTGTTTTCAACCAAACTTTCATAAAATCACAATACTTTACATGTTCATCACCTCTAATGAATAATACCCGTAAGCAACACAACTTGAAAACATGTAATTTTCATAGAAATGGAAGATTGGGATTCATAGGTGAAAGGTACCCATGAATGGAACCAAAATACCTTAGACTTTGAGTTTTTGGAAATTAAGTTGTCAAAGGCTTAAAGTTTGGAAGTGGGTCTTAATCCAAAGCTTGCTCTTGAGTTTCCTTGAATTTGTATTTGGGTCTTAATGGAGGCTCCTGAGAGAAATTTGAGAGTGTATTTTAGATGAGAGAAGTGACTTTGATCCTTTGAAATAGGGTTTAGGTCTTTTGGGGAGGTTAAGATAGCATTGTAAGTCTAAAAAGGTCATTATAGTAAATTAAATTCATGAAAATACCGTTAATGAACGGATGGAAAAATTGGGCTAGTGATACCCCACTGAAGGCTTCACGGGTGGTGCGGCACTCCACGAGTTTTGTGGAGTGCTTGTGAGATGAGACTTGGTCAAAAATTATAAGTTGGGAACACTTAGAAAAATTACTGTCATCGTCACTTTAACGGGCCACATTCATGGGCCATGTGGTGCTACACGGTCCATGTAGTGGTCTATTGAACCACACATAGAGAAACATTTGTTGCCAGGCCACTGCATACCTAGGGGCATAACTTATCAAACCTGCCATAGACTATGAGGATGGCCGTGGCACTACAGTTAGTCTAGATCTTCCTCCCATGCTCCCTAGGCCTCCCTTACACACTCCAACGGCTAGGCACACAATTAGTGGCAAGCCACACCACTTATGTCACATGATTTAGACCATAAATGGTCTTTTCTAGCTTAAGGCAGCTCAGATGGCCCTTCCAAAGCTCCACTACCCATCTAAATATCCACCTAACATCCCTTCACGGGAGAGTCTCACAAAAATGGTCATACCTCCTTCATCCAAACTTGTAATGAGATGAAACTAAGTGCGTTAAAAAGCTAAAACAAACGGATTTCACTTGACATATCATGGGCATCAAATTCCATGTGTCCTAAAAGTTATGCTCATTTAAGTTAGACCCTTGCATAAACCAACACCAAAACTCAACTCAAGGGAAAGTCTTGGACTCGTCTAAGTACTAGAAGTCTCTCCACGACCATAATTCACTCCCCTACACAAATAAGGCTTGAATCGTGGGTACATAAGAGCATGGAGTTACAAGGTGTCATATTTAGGTATGCGGATCTTTATACATGGATCTTTTCACCCGAAGAGCCCAACTCTCTCTTTTTATGAAATTTCATGATTTCAAGGTTTAATTTTTCATTGGTATCTTTATTATGTATTATAAATATGAATTATGTTGGATTTTGATCATGTATTTTTTATTATGCATGAATACCCATTTTAAAATTATTCTATGAGTTGATTCATATATATTGAGACAATACATGATATGAACTATGAAAACTATGAAACTAGTTAACTATTGAGATGGATTTCATGATACCCAAATTAAGGGCTTTACTACAACACTAGCGGGTTGATTTATGTGACTTCAAAATGAATTGATTTTACTCATTTTTATTTTATACTCTTGAATTGTATGATTTTGAGTATGTGTACATATACCCACCATGTTTGACTAAGTTTACATAACAAGGATTCTCATGTTGTTAAAATGAGATTGCATGATTTGCAAGTCAAGCATTTTTCATGATAATTATGTGCTCCCAATCATGTGTTAGACTCATGAAAGATTTTTATGATTTACAAGTGACAAGCTGAGCTTTATTCTATAATCCTAACTTCTTATAAGCAATTTATATCTATTTTAGGGGCCAAGCATCATTACTATTTTACCCTTATGTTTATGTTAAGATCACTAGTAGGGGTCAAGTACTGTACAAGTTTCTACCCTCATGTGAAATGCAATACCTGCTAGAAGGGATCAAGTCTATGTATTATTTTCGACCCTCTAGTATAAGGTATATGCCTATATAGGTGTCTAGTCTGTGAATGAGTTACTCATGCTATGTTATCATGTCTTTACAAGTTATTTATGTTATGATTAAATCTATGACTATTTGAAGTGTTCCTAGGATTAGACTTAGCACTAATTGAGGCTTAATGTGGGGGCTTGAAGTAAGGGGTCCTTATATAAAGTCTTAGTCACTAAACTATGTGCCACCATAGGATTATATTATTTTCCTACAAAGGTATGTATAGTGGATCCATCTATGTCAAGTTACCCCCAAAGCGGGGTCAAGTATGGTTTACCACTGTAGGTAGACCACACCTTCACCTGTAGGGTATCATGTATTAGGATTCCAAGTAGTAGCTCGCTTTGTTTTATATGTTGGTTAAGGTCTCCTACGACATATATATGTTATATTATGCAAGTTGAATTTTTACATACATCTTTTAATACAAGTATCGATGATACATGTCATCTTGAGTTTATGTACATTGATTATGATTATGCATCTTGATTATTATTGCCCATGTATTTGTTGCATTGTACTCCTCATACTCAGTACATTCCAAGTATTATTGCATACTCTATGCCTACATGATATCACTATGTAGGGACTAGAGCTCCTATTGATCATCCCCCTACATGTGGCTAGTTGATTTGTTTGAAGAAAGACTTTGGGAATCTTCAACTCTGTGGAAAATATCTAGTTTACTTTCATGACTCTCATTTACTAAGACTCGTATAACTTTTTGGATACTTATTATTTGAGAGTGAGCCCAAGAAGTGTCTTGGTCCCCCACTCCATTAATTAGTAGAGGTGTTGTCAGATAATATGGATATCTATGGTTGAACTTGACTATTCTTATGCTATTATTATTATGAAAGACTCTCCCTAGTCTCTCTTCCCTTTTTGTTAATGTTATTGCATTATTTGGCTTCTTGAACAAAGGATGTGTGAATTGTATACTAAGAGGCTTGTTTGTGGCCCCATTGGGTTCCCCATTCGTCGTGTCATGTCTAGGCCCTAGGCTTGGATCATGACAGTTATCACGCTTCATGATTGTATCCTATAAATAGAGATCATGTGATTTTTAGCATTGTACAGCAACAAAGGTTTGCCTCCAATTCTATTGAATCTGAAGAACACTTAAAAACTCCATAACTAGAATAATCCATTATAGTATATCCAATTTAACTTTATATCATTAAATTAATCAGGTTCTTTGATATGCAACCACTATGATTTCTTTTCTTGAACTTGATGAGGATCCAAAACTGGAAGTATAGCACTCAGTAATCAAGGACCAACTTGGCTTATAAATATATTTTCCATTATACACAGCCTTAGGCAAGTAGATTAACAGGACGACATTGTCCTAAGGAGTTTTTTTGGTGGTCAAGCAATTCAGCATCTCAAGACTAAAGAATAAGATCTCTTCATTATCATCAATGGTGCTAGGACATGATGCTTATTAAACTTGTAGTAGTCATATAGTGAATGTAGTTAGCGCCTATGTACCTTAAGTGGTCCAGGATGAAGAAGTCAAGAAGCTCTTTTGGGATGATTTGGAAGAGGTTGTAAGGTATACTAGACATAAAAAAAAACTTTATTTGGGGAGATTTTAATGGGCATATTGGTGCAACTTCTAGTGGTTTTGACGATATTCATAGAGGCTGTGGTTTTAGGGAGAGGAATGGAGGTGGTACATCACTCTTGGATTTTTCTAAAGCGTTTCAGTTGATTTTTGCTAACTCATGTTTTCCAAAGGGGAAAAATCACTTGATTACTTTTCATAGTATGGTAGCTAAGACTCTGATTACATAGTCCTCCTGAAGGGTGATAGATATCTTTGTAAGAATCACATGGTAATTTTGAGTGAAAATATTTTGGCTCAACATAGGCTTCTAGTGATGGATATTGAGATTAAAAGGGATAAGAGGAAGAAGGCTATTTATGCCAACGGAGGATTAGATAGGGAGTCCTGACTCCTTCCCTCTCAAAAGAGATGGGGAAAAAATTGAGTAGTTTGGTTGATTGGAGTAATAGCATAGATGTGAGTACCATGTTGGATGCTACTGTTGATTGTAAAGGGAAAATAGCTACCAAGGTACTAGGGGTTTCGAGAGAGACCTATGGTAGACTCAAGGTGATTGGAGATGGAATGGAGAAGTTCAAGGCAAAGCAAAAGCTAAGAAGGTTAACTATACAAAGTGGTTGGAGTGTAGGCATAAAGATGACAAACAAAGGCTTAAGGATATTTATATGACCATGAAGATAGGAGCAAAGAAGGCAGTGAGGAGAGGTAAGATAGCAGTGTTTGAACACTTATATATTGAGCTAGGTGAAAACGATGAGGACAAAAGATTGTATAGACATACTTGGTGGTGGAAGCAATGTAAAACAACATAAGAAACTTAAATAAGAGGAACTAAGACTAAGGTAGAGAGATTAATAATTAAGTAACATACAAAAGTATAGAAAACAAAGGCAAAGGACTACGGGAAAAGCTTGCATAATATAAGAATCAAAAAGATAAAGAGTCAAGACATAGATACATAACGTCCAACAATTCCTCTACTGCATAGGTAGGAGCGGGGGTCAAGACAAAGCAATTGGGCTCACCCTCATAACCAAAACAGAATATAAAGAAGAGTGTTTCAAAACATAATAAGAAAAATATAGACTACGGTACCTGATGTGGAGGACTCACCAACTAGCTTGAATAGCACTAAAGTAGCCACGTGGAGGAGGAGGATGATCAACTTTGACTTTAGATATTACATAGAAATATCATATAGGCAAGAGTATGTATTAGTATGTTTGAATGTACTAAGTATGTAGGATGCAATGCAACAAGAGATAGGCATCATAATCAAAATGTATAGAAATAGGCAATAGATAACATATAAACAGTATGGCATGTATGCTCAATGCTAAAGTAAAACATGCTTAAATAACTCATGCTAATATAAGATATCATATGTGTAGAATAGACCAAACTAGATTTCCAAAGTACAAACCCCTTGCTAGGTTACTGACTGTGCCGCCCCATCACTTAGGTGGTGAAGTACTAACCCTTCACTCGATTTGTGATGATGTCGCCCTATCATCTAGGTGGAGAAGTACAAACCCTTCACTTGGTTGATAAGAACAAACCATAGTTTAGTTAGTGATGATTCCGCCCCATCACTAGGTGCAGAAGTACAAACCCTTCACTCGGTTGATGAGTACAAACCCCTATCTTGGTTATTCAATTTCCTCTACACCTCTGGTTGAGCATGATCTAATGCTACACTTTATATAGGATTTATTATATATATAAACTCATTTCATCATTCTAACATCAATCGTATCATAGCTGATGCTTTGGACCTTTAATTCCTCAAGAAACCATAACTGGACATTTTAACAAACACTTAGAGGGCATGAAATGGTAGTATAAAAGCATGTAATTTAGAAATGAAATCATGCAACAAAATCCCATATAAAGCCATCAATCAACACCTTGCAACACCCTCAAGCAATATGCATCAAAACGCCTCATCAAATCTTACGCTAGATCCAAGATTTAGAACTCAAATCACTATATAGTAAATTTTTTACTATACAAAATCCATATGTAAAATCAACACTAAATTATGACACTTAAGTAGAAAAGAGAATTGGGCACCATGGTTGAATGGAATCCTTAAGATTGGTCTTGAGCTTTGGGAATTGAATTTAGGGTGAAATATGAGTATAGATGTTTGAGAGGATATTCGGGAAGGTTAAGGATGATATAAGGGTGAAATAAGGATAAATGTAGATATTTTCAAG
>JAOTQJ010000001.1:5493496-5518258 GCA_025642045.1 Solanum sejunctum | reverse complement strand
AAAAAATATCTTAAATTCTTTATGTGAAATAAGAAGTGATGTGCATGCTATTAAAAAGAATAAACATTATTGGTTGGTTAAATATCGGAAGTTTCTTGATAGGACAAGAGAAAATAGGAATAATTGGTATATTTTGGCAATTAAATATCTCAATCGTGTTTCAATTTCGATCATGAAAAAAGAAGCATTTTAAAATTTTCATGCGATTTATCCAAATTATATATTTTAAAAATTAAAATTAAATTGTGTATATAAAATTTACTTAAATAATAAGTTTATATTGATATTGAATTAAAATATAAATTTATTTACTTATTCTATTTTTTTAGACCGAAAAATCTTAAAGTAATAAATTTTTATAATGTTAACAACTTGAAAGGTATTTCAGACATTGTTAATTAAAAAGTGTTTAACAACACTTTTATTCAAATACATAATTACTTATTTATCAAATAAATTTCAACACTTTAAAAAATACTTCTAAAATATTTTTTTAAAAGCCATTTTTTCAGCCAAGTCAAACGAGCTCTAAAAGTTATAAAATATCGCGTGACTAGCTGCTTCCTTAATTTATTGTTTCAAAAAAGTTCAATCGATACTTCAAATGTAAATAATTTCATGGAAAATTATTTCTTCTTTGCTTTTCCTCCTTATTTTCTTATCAGTTTTTGTACAGTTTTTTTTTTTCTTAAATTATAACATCTGAACATAATACTTTGAAGAAATGTATTTTGAATGGAAAAATAAGTTTATATTAAGTGTGTTATTAAAAAAAGCCTATAAACAATGGCAACTTACCCTGTTGCAAAATGACTTTTTTGTAAACAAAAATTGTTGTTATTTTGACAATTTAATGATGGCATCTGTGTTACTATTTTCTATTTTATGAATTCACATATAACATATTTGTATATAAATATGTGGTTATATTAAAAAAGTCTATTTTATATCAAATAAAGTATTATATATTTGGGCCTATTATTAGTATGAATTCATTTTAGATAAAAAATATTTTGGGTAACTAATCCTTGTATTAATCATCAAGTGGCTTCATTTACACAACCATAACCAAACAACAAATCTTGTTAGTTATCTCAAAAGTAAAATAAAAGACTAGTGTTCAAGCTTAACTAAGTCTATGGTTACCAACTAAAATATCAAAAAAATAAGCTATGCAGTAGATGGCTACAACCTTGAGGATTTCTAACATTACAAATATATGCAATTTCTCTGGTAATTCCTCGCCAATCTGTACATCTTTTTTCGAAGATTCTCAAATTCCTCTCTATCCACACAATATGAATCACTTCAGCAAAGACTATTTTAAATAGATTAGCTTTTTGAGTTTTTCCTTTAGCATGAGCTATAGTCCACTCTATGTAATGATCCCAATTGCTCCAATATTGTCCATTCCATCCGAGCCAAACAAAGATTTTACTCCAGATTTTTGAATGGTAAAGGGACATTTGATAAACAAATGTTCATTTGTTTCAGATATTTGGCTACACAAAACACAGTAAGGTTCCACTATTATACCCCATTTAAGCAACTTGTCAACTGTTAGTAATCTGCCATGAAGATGCAACGACATAGTAAATACAGCATTTAGCTTTGCATTGTTCTGAATCATTAGGCATTTCCAGGCCGATCTCGATGTCACCCCAAGAAGCTACAAGTATATTTTCCTGATCACACTTTGTCCAGGTTTGAATTTTGTGTAAACCTGCATAAGTGTTTTTCTAGCAGCAAGGATAATTCTCATCATCCAACATGCCTGAGCTGGAATATTCATATAATGTAACTCCTTACCTTTGATATAATATGCATGAATCACCTAATCCAGAGTTTATCTCATTTATGAGAGAGTCCTAACATGTCATGGTAATAGCAGCTTTGTTCCATATTGTTGGATTAATTAGATTGAGCCCTCCAGATGCCTTAGGTAGACATACTCTAGACCATGCTATCAGTGATTTTTTGGTAATCTCATTTGATCCAGAACCACACATATAACTTCTACAATATCCTTCAATCAACTTAAAAATCTTAGTAGGGATGATATATAGTTGAGTCTAGAAAGCTTGAATACCAAACAAAACAGTTTGGACCAACTGAACTCTTCCAGCATAAGAGAGTTTTTTTGCAGTCCAAGATGAAATTTTGCCTATAATTTTATCAATGAGAGGCTTCCATTTCATTATAGTAATCCTCTTAGTTGATAATGAAATTCCAAGATACTTGAAAGGCAACTCCCCTGGGCTAATCCCTAAGTGATTGAGAATAGCCACTTGAGTGGTTCGAGGAACACCACCAAAATACACAACACTCTTTCCCAAATTTGCTTGTAATCGAGAGTCTTTGGGTAAAATCCACAAAGCATCTATACAAAGATTTGATAGATGTTAGTGATATGCCCAAATTTACACTCCAAACGGAATAGTAAAGCAATCGTTGATCAAATATAGAACTTAACCAGAGTTGAGGTCAATCTCACAGGAAATGCGTGAGAATATATATATTAGCACCATTTTCAGATGTAATATCTATTCCCCAAACAAAAATACATAAAGTAAATGGGGGATTTTGGTCTTTCAAACTAATTTACTAAAGTAAAGCAATAAATGAGTGCAAGAACGACTAGATTTCAAATAATTTATGCAAAGTTAGAATTGTGTTCCTCATGACATCTAATGCGATAGTCGAATCTAGTGGTAAACTCATTCATGATTATGTATATAAGATCTAACAAGTTATGTAACATCTAATTCACCTCTCGGTCCCTCTTAGATGCATATCGTTCATCACCTTTTGGTCTCAAAACGTATACGTACTAACCCTTGTTGTCAATCCCGGAATACTCTCAGCTTTCGGTCTCAAGTACTTAGACTAGGTTAAAAATCCCGAATTTCCATCGTAGAACTCTTTTTCTAATCAAAACATCCCTTTCGGGCATGCAAAGAATAAAGGCTTCCCTAATACGTCGACTCATCAAGGAAGAAATTATAGTAAAGATTACTACGATATATAAACTACTCAATCCCGAGAATTACCCCATATTCGCCTATCTTATTGATTTGCCATGGTCCCCACAACCCTAGTTGTAGGTTTAGCCTAATATATTCAAGGAAGAAAACTTGCAATGATATAAGGAATTCATAATAAATGACTTACTATTGAAGAATCGATGAATCCACAAGTTACAATCTTGAATTCAATAGGCAAAATCCCAAAATCTTGTGAAATTTCTAAGAAAATAATATTTTTCAATGTCTTTGGTCTCTGGCCATCCAAGACTAAGTAAAAATGAAATAAAATACTATTAATATACAAAAAAATCTAATCCAAATTAAAATAGAAAATATCCATCGGTATGGACATGGGCCACCACACGACTCGTGAGACGGTAGATGGACCGTCAAATGGTCCGTCTGGTTGTACTTCACTTTCTCCAACAGCTTCTCCACGTGCCAGTAGACTGGCCTTGTGAGCTTATACGGTCCATGAACGGACCATTTTCCACTCCTTAACCATTTTTCTCGCTCGTCTTTTCACACACCTCCACGTCACAGACTGTGGTTGGTCACACGGTCCATGTAATGCTCTGTATGGCCTCCCTTAACACATTTTGCTTGGTTTTCAATGTTGATTCCTTCATGTCACTTTAATGATCGACTGTACGACCCGTATCACTCCCAATGACCGGTGAGACGTGCCTTCTCATGCCACTTGGCCAAAATCTTTCAACTTTCAACGGACTACCCCTTCATGTCACTTTGACGAGCATCATGACGACCCATTTGATTTCCCATGGTCCGTGACACGTGCCATGGGACTTGCCTTCACTAAAGTTTCTTGCATTTTTGCCCATTAGCCACTACATCAGCCAACTGTGAGGCCACGATGGGCCTCACGGTTCATGTGGAAGTACACGAGCCGTGTAGGCCCCCGTGTGCTCACACTTGGTTCCGTTTTTGCTCCTCTGTACATTTTTTTTCCTTTTTCTATCATACTCTCATTTCTCTGTGCCTTAGTCTTTTCCTTAAAAACAATAAAAATGAAAATCAAAATAACAAATTTTCTTGAGAACGCATAAAAATCCTTCATTTAAAGTGTTAAAAGAGTAGTATTTCTACGACTCATCAACACCCCCAACTTAGAATGATTGCTTCTCCTCAAGAAACAATGACTCAACCAAACAATGCATAAACACCAATGCTAACTCAGAATATGGATCGCCCCCACAATTTTTAATACATATGCCCTGCTAACAAGTTACCAAATGATGAAAAATAAAACAAAGGTAAAGGATCCCTAGGAGTGTGCTCATACCCCAAACGGACCCACAAAGATTAAGGCAAATATCATGCATGCATGGTTAGTCCACATATGATCAAGAATAAAGAGACCCCAATTAAGTTAGAAATCAATAATGCAAAAGATAGTGCCCTCACCACAAAGAAGTCTCACACTCAACGTAAGCATGTAAAACAGAGACTGGAATACAGTCACTCACTCTTAGAAATGACTTCCAGTGGACACACACGTATCAATCATGAACTTGCCCTTATTTTCACCACCTTAACTCTTGAATGGCCTTTTTAGGATCATATTAGGACTTTTTTAGCTTCTAACGTAGGCTCGAGCTCGGTATATTTAGGATTAAAGTAATTAAATGGCCTCTCCCAGACACTTACTTCGACTCAGCCATTTGCTTTTTGGTCACCAACTTTTCTTGCCCCTATTTATCCCACTTTCTATAGTACAGGAAGTGATTTTCGTGCTCATTCACTCACTTTTATTCTTTTTATTTTTTTCTTATTGCTTTGCTCACGGTCACAACCCATTTCTTTTTCTCCTTTTATCACTTTATTCTTTTCTACACTCATTTTTCCACTCTCCCTGCACCAGCCACCCACAACTTAAGCCTTTGGCTTGGGTCAAGGTTTACAATATCTTTCTAAAGGACCAGGGTCAACATAAGACACCCTCAACTTAGGCTTTTGCCCTAGCCATAGGTTCACAATATCCTTGGAGAGACCAAGGCCAAAATAGAGATCAACAGATAGATTGGAGAGGTGAATTTGGGTGATTACAAAGAAAAGGTCCATTTAGGCTCAACTTTTGGTTCAAAGGGACAATTTCATTTAGTTGGTCAATTTTTTTTGGCTAAGTGACTATTCAACAATAACAACCTAAGATCCCCCCCTAATCCAGTCATTCAATTATTTCAGTGGGACTAACTAGACAAGTTCTATCTCATAAATATGTCGACTGAATTATGCAATTAGCTCACATATACATGACACATCTTCTACACTAGTTGGTACTAAATCACATAGGCCTACTTCATTCATCAAAATGCCAACCATACACATATAATACTTACCAACAATCATGCAAGTTAGTCTGGATGAGATGCAAACACATATATACTTAGCATTGTCAACATGGAACATTACAAAGATCAACACAAAGGCTACTCTAGACTTTTGTGAACACTTATATTTATATAAAACTTATGACCTAAACATGCTAGTTCTACTAGATAATACACTTGAGAGAAAAAAAATATGGCAAGAAAAACTCTCAAGTGGCAGGATGCCCCACCGCTCTAAAAAGACAGTGTAGTGCCCTCACTATACTATAACACAAGTTAATGAATGGATAGGGGATAGAGCATACCTGGGATGCCCTAGGCATTAGCAGTGTCAGTAGGACCACACCCTTCAGGGGTATCATCATCAACATATGTAGCACCCAGTCCAAAGGTGCTACCGGAGGCTCCTAACTATGCCGCCTCTACAGCCAATTGCTCTCGTTTTACCGGTTTAGCTGCTGCTTGGCGCTAGGCCCTGGCAACCTTGCATATTTACCGATCTTCTTCTTTCTGTGGGTCATGGGCAGGACTCTTTTAGTGACCACATTGCTTACCCTTGTCCTTCCTCTTGAGCTTCTCTGTGGGTGGCGCAGGTGCCTCAGAGGGGGATGCTGGAGTACCTCATATCTCATCTAGAATTGGCGCCGTGGGGACATTGAATAGGTTCATCCACGACTTTGAAGGAGGAGTCGGTGCAGGGGCCTAATATTGCACAATCAACTTAGCAATCGAGCCTTCACACCATTCACTGTGTGTACCATATCCTTCATTTCATCACAAGTTATACTCCCGAACATGCTATGGAAGTATCCCTCCAACGTGCTGACTTGGCTCTATAGGATGGTGATTCAGCTCAGAAGGGCTTCGTTACATTGGTTTACTACCTGCTGCAAATGAGACTGGACCACCTGCAGAATCTTCTCTTCAATTTGGTCAACAATAGCGTGTGTCTATCACTGGTCCACCACCAATTTGGCCAAAAACTCATAGGGCATATATGCGTACTCTTGCTAAACTAGAGGAGCTGCACTACAACCCTCAGGCTGCTCAATAACCGCGCCTACTGGTGGGGCAGTGGTGTAGTCCTCAAATGGCAAGGGTTGCTGTGGAAGTACGGATGGGAAGTTTGTCGCCCCCTCTGGTGAACGTATTCTACTCCTTATGAGAGGGATTTGGACATCCTTAATCAGCGTAATGTTGACTACGCCCTTAGGAGAAAAATGAGTAGTAGGAACACTGGCTTATTTACAAAGGGCACAAACCAGGCATAGGAAAGTCATGCCAGCTTTCTCAAATAAAGCTCGATCCCACATCTCAAAAGCAATAATTTAGCCCATATTTACTCTGTATTTGGACATCAAGCATGCTATAAGAGAAACATGCGAAGGTTGGAGTAGGTTATCGTTTCTTATGGGCCGCAACCTGGGCTGCCACATCGACCACTAAGATTTTGTAGCAAATGTCAATGTTGCTTTGGCGATAGGACACTTGGGGTTTGTAACCCAAGGCGCCTCTACCCCTTGAATGGCTATTCACTCTGCAATCCATCCTAATAGTGCGACCCTAGATGGCGAATCAGACATCCGCACCGCATCCATAATCTGTATGTGTTTATATATAAACCAAACATCTGGAGGAGCATGGTAATCTATCCTAAATAGGAACTGGTTGATGGTGGTTTCTGATATATTCACTCATGTACCACGCACCATTACATGTGACCGTGGGAACCTAGTGAGGGCAACCTGTCTCTTCACCTTTCTTAATTGGGTACCCTCCGCCGAGTTCAGTAGACTAGTGGCATAGTTAGAATAGAACTCTTCAATATACCCTTATGGTTGCGCCATCCAACTGAACTTATATGAGTTAAAAGTATCTCTGATTTTCAAAACTCTATCAAGTTGGTCAGTGATTATCCGAACCTCCAAAAATATCAGTCGCTGTTTGAAACCCCCATAACCTTTTTATAAGTCCATTAGTGTAAATATCCTTAGCACCTAGGACTGTCCACCATCTCCTCAGAAAGATAATAAGTGCCCTGGCAGTTTCTGGGTCTGTCGTTCAGGAGACTACAAAATGAATGGCCCCGTTATCACTATCCCGAAATTTGACCTCATTCACCTGCTCTTCAGTATCATGACTCTCAGCCTCCGGGCTTGGCCCTGCTTGTCTTGGTCTGAAGTGTTCTCTTGTTCTGGGGCTGTTGCCTCCTCCTCAACTCCCGTGGAAGGAACCCCTTCTTCAGATTGGGGAGCTCTGCGATGGCCTGATGCAAGGGGCAACATAGTACAAGGAGAGTGGGGGAGATATTGCTCGTATAGTGAACTTTGAACCCACTAGAGGAGTCATCACTTGATTTACTCCCAGCCTGATTACTAGATGATATAATTGGGGAGTCATGGAGGCGTGACACAAGCTCATCCGTATCACTGCATCTAACTAAGTTGCGGCGTGACCCCATAGTACCTGTAAGTGCCACACATGAATATACCTCATTAGAAATTATTGCACATGTAGGTTGATGCACTAACGGGTACTCAGACTTCCCTTGTGCCATAAAGGTGACAATAAACCTGAAGAATAACATCAACCGATCTATCGTAGGGCCATTGCACTTAAAAACACATACAAAATAAAATTAAAAATTAACCAAAGTAATAATAGAGAAAAATGTATGGTACAGTGTCAAGGGGACCCTTCATGGCACGTGTAACGAGCCACTGTCCGTGAAAAGGGTCTATTTGGAGGGACATGGCCCATGGTGCTGGCTGACGGCACATTATGAGCTGTTACACGATCCATGAAATGTGACATGGGCCGTGTAGACGTCCGTCTAACCCCCTTTGCCTGACTTTTGACTTATCACGCTCACGCACATACTTTCATGTAAATTCACCTCACTTAATCATGATTTCATCAACACAATAGCATATATAAATTAATTTCCCCAAAAGTTATGTCAAAAAGCAACAAAAATCCTCACTTTCCATGGTTTAGACCTTAAGAACTTAAAATGGTGGTTTTCACCACTATATGCATGCCCAACATCAACAATATAAATTATGATGCTTTAAATCAAGAAGGAACTAATCTTTGGCTAAGTTCTACAATGCAAGCACCAAAATCAATATTAGAAGATAGATAAATTATGTTCTTACTTAGTGAATAACAATGAAGAAGAGGAGTTGCTAGAAAAACTTGATACCCACACTTTGTTTAAGCTACGAATCATGTGATTAACTCATGAATCATCACAAATAAGATATTAATTTGTTGGGGTTTTAAGAGAGAAGGTGAGAAATGGAAGTGGGAGCCGTGAGAGTAGAGAGAGAAGGGGAAATCTTGAAGTGGCTTGTTGGGACCAAATAAGGGTATTTAAAATAATCTTGGTCAACTAAGTTGACCGGTCAACCTTGCCACATAGGCGGTCTCACGCCTGTGACATATGTCACGATTCATTTGGGTTGTCTGTCCCACTTGGCTTAAGAAAATTGGTACTTACCTAGCCCCCTTAGTCGTTTATGCACCCTTCATACCCAACCTCACAGGCCGTGACACTTGTCACGACATATTTTGGCTTTTGTCTCCCCATACTTGATGCGTATTGGCATGCATATATTAGATGGCTCATGACACGAGCCGTGACACATTGCACAATCCGTGTGGACTGGTCGTGTCACCTCACTTAGCTAATTTCTCAAACACAACTCCTCCCCAAGCACACCTATTAGATGACAGGCCACACGGGCCGTATGAGTATGGATGGGTCGTGTAACGGCCTGTATTGTCGCACTTCAATAATATCACCTCATTAATGTGCCTGGGCCATGGGAATAATGCCCGATGATCCACCACACAAACTTTCCTAGGTCACATGCCCCGTGCAACAACTCGTGGTGTTACACTTTTCCAACTTTCACCTGATTTGATGTCCAGCTTTCTGTGTGCGCTTCCAACATCCAAAATGGCACTTGGACTCACCTCAAAGTACCACTAAAAACACGAAAAATGCATGACCTATGTAAAATTATTATTATTTTTTGTTAGTTTTTTTTCAACTACTATTACAATGCATGGGTTGCCTCCCATGAAGTGCTTGATTTAACATCATGACATGACGCATTGTCTTAACTACTCATACTTTATCAAGGAGTAAGGCCTTTATAATTTAGGCATCTTCTGCTGCAGCCAAATATTAATTCACTCTCTGGTCATTTACCTTGAATTGATCCCTATTTTTAGCTTCTAGCTCAATTATACCATGGGGAAACACCTAGCTAATCGTGTACGGGCCTGACCTCCTTGACTTTAGCTTACTTGGGAAGAGTCTCAACCTGGAGTTATACAGTAGTACCTTGTCGCCAATACCAAATCTCCATTGGGAAATATGCTTGTCATGTTGGATCTTCATCCTCTGTTTGTATAGTGCTACACTCTTATACCAATGGAGGCGAAACTCGTCCAACTCATTAAGCTGGTCAAGTCTCAAGTCATCAACCTCCTCCCAATTCATATTGAGCTTCTTCAAAGCCCAGAGTGCCTTGTGCTCTAACTCCACGGGTTGATGACAAGCTTTACCAATCACCAACTAATATGGAGACATACCAACGAGTGTCTTGTAAGCCAACTATAGGCCCAAAGTTCATCATCTAGCTTCCTCGGCCAATCCGTCAGGGTAGCATTCGTAGACTTGGTCAAGATTCCCTTAATCTCTCTGTTTGGAACTTCAACCTGTCTACTAGTCTGCGGGTGATAAGATATGGTAACCTTGTTCTGTCGTACTCTATACTTTATGAGGCTACATGAAAAACCTTATTATAGAAGTGAGAACCCCCATCACTGATGATAGTTTTGGGTGTCCCAAATCTGTAAAAGATGTTCTGCCTTAGAAATTGGACAACACTTTTGCTCTTATTGTTTGCTAATGCAACAACCTCTATCCATTTGGAGACATAGTCCACGGCCACCAGGATGTACTTCATTCCATATGAATTCACAAATGGGCCCATGAAGTCGATGCCCCAGAAGTCAAAAATCTCCACATCAAGAATCGGTGTCATAGGCAGCTCTTGGTGCTTCGAGATGTTTCCCTGTAGCTAATATTGGTCATAACCAAGCACCAAGTCATGTGAATCTTTGTAGATAGTGGGCTAGTAGTACCCACATTAGAGAATCTTCTTTGCCATTCTGGCCCCACCATGAGGACCCCCCATTGCAGATGAGTGACAAGCCTCTATTATACTTAACATCTCCGCTTCTAGAATGCACTGCCTGATAACCCCATCAACACATGTTTTAAAAAAGTATGGGTCATCCCAGAAGTACTTGCACACATTAAAAAGAAACTTTTTTCTCTAGTGAATGTTAAGGCCCTCTGGCATAATATCGCTCACTAGAAAGTTAGTAAAATCAGCAAACCAAGGAATGAGGTCAATAGAAGCTGCCAATACTTGCTTGTCGGGAAAGGAATCATTGATATTCAACCAATCCTTCAGTCTTGACTCATCCTCCAATCTGGACAAAGTGGTCTACTACTTGATTCTCAGATCTCTTTTTGTCTAGGACATCAAAATCAAACTGCTACTTGGTTCTCATATCCCTTTCTGTCTAGGACATCAAAGTCAAACTCCTATAGCAGGAGAAGCCATCTGATTAGTAGTGGCTTAGCATCTATCTTTGCCATGAGGTATCTCAAAGCCTCATGGTCAGTGTGCACTATTGATTTGGTGCCCAATAAGTATGCCCGAACCTTGTCAAATGCATATACCACAACCAGTAATTCTTGCTCAGTCACTATATAATTCTTTTGAGCATCATTGAGGTCTTGCTAGTGTAGTATATGGGGTAAAAAATCTTGTTACGCTTCTGTCCTAGCACAACACTTACAACAATTCTGCTTGCATCACACATCACCTCAAATGGGGCAGTCCAATTAGGTGCAACCACCACAAAAGTGGAGATCAGCTTTTGCTTCAGAGTATCAATGGCATGCTTGCAATTATCATTAAAGTGGAACTTTGTATCCTTCTCCAGTAGCTTACACAAAGGATGTGTGATCTTGGAGAAGTCTTTGATAAATCATCGATAGAAACCTATATGACTAAGGAAACCTCGGACCCTCTTCATAGATATGGGAGACGACAGCTTCTCAATCACCTCGATCTTCGCCTTATCCACTTCTATGCCCTTCTCAAAAATCTTATGGCCTAGAACTATCCCGTCTTTGACCATGAAGTGGCACTTCTCCCAATTTAGCACCAAATTAGCCTCCTTATAACGCTGTAGTGCACTGCTAAGATTCAACAGACATGTATCGACAGAATCACCCACTACAGAGAAGTTATCCATAAATACCTCAAGGGTGTCTTCAACCATGTCATAAAAGATCGAGATCATATAGTGCTGGAAGGTGGCTAGGGCATTGCATAACCCAAAGGTCATCCTTCTGAAAGCAACGTCCTATTCAGGCAAGTGAAAGTAGTCTTCTCCAGATCCTTCAGACCTATGGATATCTGATTGTATCCTGAGTACCCATCCAAGAAAAAGTACCATCCTCTACTTGCCAACCTGTCTTACATCTGGTCCATGAAGGGCCTGGGGAAATGGTCCTTCAACGTCCATTTATTCAGCTTTTGGTAGTCCATTCACACTTGCCATCCAATCACATGTCTCAATGGGATCGACTCATTTTTGTCATTGGCAACCAATGTCATGCCTCCTTTCTTCGGTACACACTACACTGGACTGACCCACTTGCTATCAGAAATGGGGTAAATCACCCCAACATCTAGCCACTTGATGATCTCCTTTTTCACCATCTCTTGCATAAGTGGGTTCAACCTACTCTAGTGCTCAATACTGGGAAGACAATTATCCTCCAATTTGATCTTGTGCATGCCTATCCCTAGGGGAATCCCTATGATATCTGTAATGGTCCAACCAATAGCTCAATTAAACTTTTAAAGGACCCCCAACAATGCCTCCACCTGGTTTTCATGAAGATATGCAGCTACAATCACATAAAGAGTGTTGTAAGTACCCAAAGGTACATACTTGAGGTGTTGAAGTAACTCCTTGAGCTCCATAGTTGGAGGTTCCTCAATGGAAGGTTTGCCTGGTTGTTTGGACCTGTTATGCAGGTCTATGTCCAATTTTTCGAAGACAAATGGCCTAGTTCCCCTACCTTACAATGCATTCGCGGTGTCTACATACCGGCTAATACCATTATCTGGGAAGTTCATCAACACCGCTGCTAGTGTGTCTACATTCATTATTTTCTCAAGTGGATCTCAGAAAGACAAGCATCTTCAACATATAAGATAGACATCACCACCACCTCTTTAGGTCTCTTCATTACAACACACATGTTGAACTTCACCTCTTCCATGTTGAGTCTGAAAGTCAGCTCTCCTCACTCTATGTCTACCAATGCCTTGCCAGTAGCCATAAATGGTCTCCTAAGGATGATGGGAACCTGAAAATCCACCTGACAGTCCAGAATAATAAAGTCCATAGGAAAAATAAATAGGGCCACATAAACCAGCACATCACATAGAATCCCTACAAGCCGCTTTGCCGATCTATCTGCCATGAGTAGCTATATTGTAGTAGGTATGTGGTATCCTAAGGCTAGTTGCCTATAAACTTCCAGTGACATCAAGTTTATGTTGGCACCTAGATCACAGAGATATCTTGCAAAATCAAATGCTCCAATGGTACATGGGATAGTGAAAGCTCTCGGATCTTCCTTCTTTTCTATAAGAGATCTTATGGCAATGGCACTATAGTGGTAGAGATTGTTTGCTAGCTCGATTGTGGCTATCCTTTTCTTAGTCACTAAGTCTTTTATGAACTTAGCGTAGCCCGACATTTGCTCAAGTGCTTCCATTAGAGGGATGTTCACTGAAATCTCTTTTGGCATGGACATGAACTTCTGAAACTTGCTATCTTCAACCTTCTTTTGCAACTTATGTGGGAATAGTGGTGGTGGCTTAGGAATGACTAAAAAATATTGGTTCATTACTGGCGTCACCTCTGCTTCTTCTAGCGTCACCTCTGCTTCTTCCTTAAATCATCAATATGCACCTCTACGGGGTTAAACACCTTTCCCTTAGCTGCCTCCAAACCTACATTACTGTGTATAACAGGGTCAAAGAGTACCTTACCACTCCTTATGGTTACTACCATGCAATGACCATCATGTTTTGGGTTCTGAATAATGTCAGTCGGAAGTGGCCCAACTTTTGTCTAATTTATGGCTACTAAAAATTACCCCATTTGATACTCTAATTGCTTGATCGATGTGGAATACGAGTCAACCAACTACCGAATATTAGGCATCTCCCCTTTTATATCTTGCATCCCTACCTCAGTGGACTCAACTTTGTCAAGTTCCTTTGTTATCATCTCTTCTAATTTGGAGGTTCCCCCACCATCATTCTAGCGCTCTCGGTTCCTACAGTTGTCTCTGTTCTGCCAGTTTTTGTGATAGTTCTAATCATGTCTATAGTTTCGACCTTGATTACCGGCGTTGGATGGCCGATAATCCCCCTGGCTGCCTAAGAAGTTCTCCTCGTCCTCCTAATAATAACCTTGGTCATCATACTTGGGCATTGTGTCTACACCTTTTACCTTTTTTGCGCCTCTGTGTAAGAACCGCTTGCCAGCAAGTCCTTTTGGGTCTTCATGTGGGCTATGTCTTGATCACATTCCTCCTCCTTTCATCGTTGTTTCATATTCACCTCAAAGATGAGCCACGAACAGTCTCCATCTCTCGTGTATCATGCTCTGTTGTTCTTGGCTACCTAATCTAAGATCACCACTATGTCTAGGAAAGTCCTAGATATGCATGATCCCCCACAAGCAACATCAATGATTGACTTGGTCACAAAGTTGTAGGACCTATAGAAGATTGCCTTCAAGTGCTCATCTATGACGAGATGATTGGGGCACTACTTAAGCTTCTGCCTGAATCTCTCCCGAGTCTCATATAATGCTTTATTCGGCAGTTGCTTAAGAGATTTGATGTCGTCTGTGATTTTCAGATGTCTTGATGTGGGGAAGAACCTCTCCAAGAATGCCTCCTTTAACTCTCCCGAAGTGTGGATGGAATCATGTGAAAGCTCATTCAGCCACTTATTTGCCACACCAGAAAGAGACAATGGGAATAACCAGAACCTAATTGCCTACTGATTGACCCCAGGAATCTCAAATGATTGGCATGTTGCCAGAAATTTAGGACATATTGATTTGCATCCTCTGTTGCTGCTCTGCTCAACAACCCTTTCAACTATAGCATCTGTAGCATAGTGCTAGTGATAGTGTACTTCACACCTGCGGGCAGTGGGGGAAATACAATTGCCCCAGTGGTCCCAGCACCCTCATCATCATCATTCACTGCTTGGGGCGGCCGAGGCACTTGGGGTCTAACACTAGGCAAGTGGTGCTGCCGGTGGTACCTTATTGCCAACATTGTCATTGTCACCCAAACCTTCGTTTCCCTCACTTGCAGGGTGCAAAACTAACTCTGTTAGTGTAGCTGCTTCGTATTCTTAGGCATTTATTCGACAGATTGATTTAGTAAGCTCGGGGTCATAGGGAACAAGTGCTTCACCCTTGCTTCGGCTGTTCGGCATGAAAAGAAGGATCTCTACCTAGAAACAAAAATAAGAAACAAAAATAAAACTAGAGGCTAGTATTACAAACTAAAAATAGAAACTAATAGACTATTACTTCATTTTATTCCCCGGCAATGATGCCAAATTTTGATACGCCTAAATTTACACTCCAAACGGAATAGTAAAGTAGTCATTGATAAAATATAGAATTCAACCAGAGTTGAGGTCGATCCCACAGGGAATGCACGAGAATATATCTATTAACATTGCTTTCAGATGTAATATCTATTCTCGAAACAGAAGTGCATAAAGTAAATGGATGGTTCTGGTTTTTCAAACTAATTTACTAAAGTACAGCGATAAATGAGTGCAAGAACGACTACGTTTCAAACAAGTTATGCAAAGCTACGATTGTGTTCCCCATGATATCTAACATGATAGCTGTATCTAGTGGTAAACTCGTTCATGATTATGTATATAAGATCTAACAAGTTATGTAATATCTAATTCACCTCTCCGTCCCTCTTAGATGCATATCGTTCATCACCTTTTGGTCTCCAAACGTATACATACTAACCCTTGTTGTCAATCCCAGAATACTCTCAGCTTTCTATCTCAAGTACTTAGACTAGGTTAAAAACCCAAAATTTCCATCGTAGAACTCTTTCCTTAATCAAAACATCCCTTTTGGACATGCAAAAAATAAAGGCTTACCCTAAAGCATTGACTCATCAAGGAAGAAATTATAGTGAAGATTACTATGATATATACGCTAATCAATCCCAAGAATTATCCCATATTCCCATATCTTAGTGATTTTTCATAGTTCCCACAACCCCAATTGTGGGTTTAGCACAAAATATTCAAGGAATAAAACTCACAATGTTACAAGAAATTCATAATAAATGACTTACTATTGAAGAACCAATGAATCCACAAGTTACAATCTTGACTTCCATAGGCAAAATCCTAAAATCTTGTGAAATTTCTAAGAAAATAATTTTTTTCAATGTCTTTGGTCTCTGGCCGTCCAAGACTAACTAAAAATGAAATAAAATACTATTTATATATAAAGAAAATCTAATTCAGTTTAAAATAGAAAAATTACGTCAGCATGGACACGGGCCACTACATGGCCCGAGAAACGATAAACAAATGGTCAAACGGACCATGTGGTTGTACTTTACTTCCTCCAGCAACTTCTCCATGAGCTAGTAGACGGGCTTTGTGAGCTTAAGTGGTCCATGAAATGGACCATTTTCCATGCCTTAACCATTTTTCTTGCCTGTCTTTTCACACACCTCCACGTCACGGACTGTGGTTGGTCACAGGATCCGTGTAACGCTCTGTCTAGCCTCCCTTAACACATTTTTCTAGTTTTCTGATGGTGATGCCTTCACATCAATTTGACGGTCGACTGCACGACTTGTGTTGCTCCCAATGGCCCATGAGATATGCCATCTTGTGCCATTTGGCCAAAATCTTTCAACTTTCGATGGACTACCCTTTAACGTCACTTTGATGAGCATCATGACGACCCACTTGATGTCCCACAGTCCATTACACGTGTTATGGGACTTGACTTCGCCAAATTTTCCTATGCTTTGCCCATTAGCCACTGCCATCAGACAAATGTGAGGTCATGATAGGCCTCATGGTCCATGTGGAAGTATACGAGCTGTATAGGCCCCCATGTGGCCACACTTGGTTCCATTTTTGCTCCTCTTTGCACTCTTTTTCATCCCTTTTCTATTGTACTCTCATTTCTCTATGCCTTAGTATTTTTCCTGAAAAACAACAAAAATGAAATCAAAATAACAAATTTGCTTGAGAAAGCGCAAAAATCCTTTGTTTAAAGCGTTAAAAGAGTCATATTTCTACGACTCATCAGTTAGATCCCCTTTTGTAAATAATAAAAGGTCATTAGCAAAGCTCAAGTGAGTAATTCCCAGCTTAGCACATTTTGGATGATACTGGAAATCAAAATCATTTTTGAACTTGCTAGACTTCTACTAAAATACTCCATGACAATAGCAAAGAGAAAAGGAGATATAGGATCTCCCAGCCTTAGCCCTTTAGCCGCATCAAAAGGTTTAGTAGTTTCACCATTGATTAATATTGTATAGTTGACTATCCTGATATATTCAAGGATCCAACAAATAAAATTGTTGGGGAAAACAATTTCTTCCATGACTTGCTGCAAACAAAATGCACTCCCCAGAGTCATATACCTTTTGGAGGTCAATTTTAATCATACATCTCGTCGATATTTGTTTTCTAGTGTATCCTTGGACCAGTTCATCGTTTAATATGACATTATCACCAAGCTTTCTACCAGGTGTAAATCTAGCATATGCTTCACATATGATAGAGCTCATCACTTTCTGTAGCCTACTTGCCAAGATCTTAAAGATTAGCTTGTACAAGATAGAGCAACGAGCAATAGGTCTAAAATCCTTAATAGTTTTTGGTTTGTCAAACTTGGGAATAGGAGTAATGGTGGTACAATTGGCAACTTTGAACAACTTTCCAGTAATAAAAAACTCCTTAGCAGCAACACCCACATCATGTTGAATAATAGGCCATGTTTTCTTAAAGAAAGTTGCATTATACTCATCAATACCTGAAGCTTTGCCATCTCCAATGGTTTGAAGACTCATATTAACCTCTTGTGTTGTCACTGGAGCATATAACTCCAATTTTGGTTGTTGAGTAAGGGTTGGACTATTTTGTATTACTATTTTGTTGATAATAGGCAAAATGATGCTGATGTACCCATAAGGGTTTTGTAAAAATCTATGAGCTCAATTTTAATTTCCTCGGGATTCGCAATTACGTTTTTAGTTAAGGCATTAAGTTCTAAAATTTGCTTTTTATATGCCCTTTCTTTCATTATTGCGGAGAAATACTTTGTATTGGAGTTCCCCAATCTAATCCAGTGTGCTCTAGCCTTCTGTTGTGCAATACTTTATTCAATAAGGGACCATTTTTCTAGATTTTGTACCAATACTCTTTGTAGTTCCTGTAGTAAATAAAAGTAAGAAGTTGCCATGGTCTGTTGGAAATCTACCAGATCATTTCTTGCCTAGATAATTTTTTGACTGACATATTTGAATTCTTTCGTGTTCAACTGCTTAAGATGAAAACCTATGAGTTTTTTCTTATAATTATGATGAAAACTTATAAGAAAATGTATCTTTCATGAAAAAGGATTATAAGAAATGGTATTTTTCATGAAAAAACACTTAAACATATTATATAAATTGGTATCTAATGTCACGCTCCGAGGGGCTACCCTTGGAGTGGCTGGCACTCAGAGATTATTACTAGCCCTCGAGTGAACCACTTGACCTCATCGTTACATCGTACTCAACATCGAAAGAAGAACTAAGCAAAACGTCATATGCAAGTATTATGTTCCTTGCCATCTAACATTGTTTGTAGGTTTTGGTAAGTTACATGCATTGCACGCCACATACTTAGTGCATTCAAACGTACTAACACATACTTTTGCCTACATGATCTAACCATGTAGGGATCGGAGATTACTTTCATCCACCGTTTGATGCTAGATCAGAATTGATACATTTGTTGTGTTGAGTCCTATAGTCCAAGGACAAGACACCATCCCTTTACCAATATTGCTTCAATTTATATTATTTACTTTGAGGGTAAGCTCAGGACATGTCTTGACCCCCATCCTATCTTATGACTAGAGGCATTGTTGTACATCTTGTAGATTCTCATCGCATCCATTTATTATGTGCTGTATTTGAATCTTATGCTTATAATTATTCTTTGGATATGACTATTATGGATTAATTATGGGAAAATTATGATATATATATATGTATGTATGTTTGATATGGAAATGTGAAAAATCCTAAGTACCGAATTTCCCCATAGCGTGAGTCATACTTACCTGCTCCTTAGTCTTTAATTATGTTTTATGTGTTATGTGAATCCATGTTAATCCCTTTCCCTATGATATTCCCATAGCATGAGTCCTACTTTATTGTTCTTTAGAACTATGTGTTTACTTTTTAATATGCTTCCAAACAGATGATGCGAATTTTGGTACTTCGAAGCTTGTTTGGGGACTCTCGGATTCTCATTTGCCTTGCCACTCCTAAACCCTTCGTCCGGGTCGTGACACTTCATCTCTCCAAAGCTTTTCCCTACCTTTAACCCCTATAGGACCCTGTACACCTCCCCCCTTCCCCCATCCCCCACCCCGTGCCCCTGATTCCCTACTACCAATACCAAATATTTTTTAAAGAAAAATTAAGAAATTAAATTTTTTCTACTACCTGTCCCCTACCCACCTGCCCACCACTTCCACTCTATCCCTTTATCCCTACTGGACCTTCTACCGCTCCCCCACCCCCTCCCCATCCCTCCAAAAGAAAAACTTTTTAAGAAAAATAAAAAAAATCACACAAATTTGTTTTATTTTTTTTGTAATTAAGAATTTTTTATTATGAATGGGGGATCCATGGGTCTATATGGATACCCATATTTTTGGCACACCCTGGGAGGGTACCCTAGGCATAAGTGACACTGGAAGACCACTGGTAGCCCCCAAGCGAACCACCTCGTCTCATCACAATCGTTCAATTAGTTCAATAGCAAAATATAATAAATAAATAACTAACTATAAGTGGACTATAAACTATCAACTCTATCTATCATAAAGAATATGAGTAAAAGAAAAAACCTTAGTATAAAAAAGGAAAAGGGGAAAATTAGCCCCAATATCAACCATCATACGTCTATGTCTATGAAGCCTCTATAACTACTGTCTAAGAAGGTACCATGATAGGCCATGACTACCACAATCAAATGAAATAACTCAAAAATAGATAAATAAAAAAATATGTCCTCCAAAAGCAAGGGAGGACTCACCAAGTCTCTGCCTGGGGATCTGTGAACCTCAATAATTAGCCTGCTGAAGTCCTCTATCTACAGAATCTGCATCATAAAATGATGCAGCGCCAAACGGGCCGTTAGTACGTGGAATGTACCTGTATGTAAAATGGGCTAAAGTAAATAATAGGGGCTATACAATATAAGATGACATCAGCTTATCAGTTAATCAACCTCAACTCGAAGTAAGGAACATGACTCTATCATATAGCTATCCATCAAGAAATCACACAATCACATCAATCTCACAGTACTATCACCATGAAACCTATCTGGGAGTTTCTATAATTGATAATCACCACCTATGAGCTAATAATGGTACAACAAAGATAATTCATTGGCACATCCTCCCAGTACCTTGTCGGGGGTAAAGGACGAGTCTGTCGGGGATCCCAAAGAAGTCTGTCAAGACCTTTATGGGATAAAGAAAACATCCGTTTTCATGGTTCAATCCTCTCCTATGCTGGCCATGTAGTAAATGAGTATGAGTGGGACTTACTCTTACCTATTTCAGTGCTAATACTCCTCCCAGTACTCAATATGCTCATAAGTTTATCATCATCAGGCTGGTTAAACAACCAACCCCTCCCCTTAGGCACGGGCCTCATCTTATCTGACAAGCTATCAACTCAAGGAATATGGTCTTCCTCTCAAAGTTATGGTCCAACTTATTTAGACTCTAAGAACATTAATTCCATCAACTTCACCCATCAACATATTCATCTCAAGACCCAGACACATGAATCAATACAGTCAGACCGCCAAGGATTTAGACCTTACCCCTAAGTTTATTCTTAAAGTCTTTTAAAGTGAATTCATGTAGGCCAAATACATAATCACACAACAAGAAATGTAAACAGTTAATTCAAAATATAATGATTATTAATTTAAGATATTGTATAGAAATTAAAGATAGATTTCAAGAAAATCTTCAAGAATTACTATTTAAGACCTATCAACTATCAACTATCAACCTACTGCATGCATTGGGGCACATGGAAGAACAATTCCATATTTTGGGTAGCCTTTACATACCTGTGATAAAGATTTTGCTATCTTCAACAAGAATCAAACTCAAACTTGAAATTCCTTAGGTTCTCCCTTGCTATCTCTCTCAGGAACTTACGCTTTAAACTTGAAGGCAATGGGTTTTTAAAACCCTTTCGTACTAACTAAGTCTTAAAGACATGTTTTAGGACTTAAAAATAGGTTAAGAGTGACCAAAATACCCTTCCCATAATTAAAAGAAAAGTTTTAAAATTCGCACACTGGTCCACAATGCACCAGGGGCGTGGACCAGTATAATTTTTCCAAATTTCAAAATTTTCAATTCTCATTAAAAAATTGAAAAAACACCAAGTGTAAGTCCATGCCGCCTCTGCATCACGCCAGGGGTGTAGATTAGTACTGTTCGTGCATTAATTAGAGAAAATTATTTTTCACTCCGTTTGCTCTTAAATCGGATTGAGACTATTTTCTCACTCGATGTTTTGTGCTAATTGTAAATTTGGTCTCGGATTTTCCATCGGAGCTTTAGAAGATGCATTGTATGCATATTACATTTTAGGGGAATTTCAATAATTTTATGGGGTGTTACATCATCTCTCCCTTAGGATCATTTATCCTCGAATGATGAGTACAGGTAGAATAAAACATAAGTAGACCTAAAACTCATCCCATTTCTCACTCGAAAACTCTCTGACTCTCAACTATCTGTCACTTATCTGTCCCTATCTTAGACTCAGAAATTAGAATTTGTACATCAACACAAGAAAGTAATTTCAATAGTGTTAAGGTAGGAATATTACCTTCTATATCGTCATCATTTGGCATGAATAAGTGCGGGTATTTGAGTTTTATCACTTTCTCAGCTTCCCGCGTAGCTTCCTCAACGAATTAGTTTCTCCATAAAACTTTGACGGAGGCTATCTCTTTGTTCCTTAGCTTACGAACTTGTCGATCAAGGATCTAGACTGGAACTTTTTCATAGAATAGGCTATTTTTCACTCCCGTACTCTCAATTGGAATTACCAAGGCAGGATCTCCCAAAAACTTCTTCAACATTGAAATATGAAATACCGGATGAACTATATCTGGCTCAGAAGGCAAGTCTAGCTCATAAGCAACCTCCCCAATACTTCTTACAATCTAGTACAATTTAATATAATGTGGACTTAACTTCCCCTTCTTAACAAACCTCATGACACCCTTCATGGGTGACACCTTCAAATACACCTAATCATCCACCTCAAATTCCAAGTCTCTTCTCCTCATACCCATCTAAGAATTTTGGCGACCCTGTGTTGTCTTCAACCTTTCTCTGATGACCTTCACCTTCTCTATGGACCGATGGACAAGGTCAGGCCCAATCAATTCAGCTTTACTATCCTCAAACCAACCAATTAGTGATCTACATCTCCTCCTATATAATGCCTCATAAGGGGCCATCTAAATGCTGGCATGGTAGGTGTTGTTGTATGCAAACTCAATCAATGGTAGGTAGTCATCCCAATTACCCTTGAACTTTTTGACGTAAGATCTAAACATATCCTCCAAGGTCTGAATGGTGCGTGCTGCTTGTCCATTTGTTTGAGGGTGAAAAGCTATGCTCAGTTGTACTTTTGTACCTAATCTTTTCTGAATAGATCTCTAAAATTGAGAGGTGAATTGAGCTCCTCTGTTCGAGATGATGGACAAGGGAACCCCATGCAACCTTACAATCTCATGAATGTACAATCGAGCATACTGCTCAGTTGTATTAGTGGTCTTGACTGCCAAAAAGTGGGTTGATTTAGTCATCCCATCAATAATCGCCCATATCGAATCATGCTGCTTTTGGGATCTTGGTAAATCGATAATCAAATTCATGTTGATCATCTCCTACTTCCACTTAGGGATTTCAAAGTTCTGAGCTAACCCACATGGTGTCTCATATTCAACCTTGACTTGTTGATAATTAGGACACTTAGAGATAAATTCAGCAACTCCCTCTTCATTCCATTCCACCAATATACTTCTCTCAAGTCGTGGTACATCTTGGTAGAACTGGGCTGACAACGAGCTTCATCCATGATGCTTTCGGACACCATCAATATTAGGCACACACAATCTTCTTTGATACCTCAACACCCCATCTCCCCCTTTGGAGAAAACCATCACCTTCAGCTTGTGAACTGCTTCTTTCAATTGGAACAAGACAGGTTCTTAGTCTTGCTTTTCTTTCACTTCTGACACTAAGGATGAAGCATAACCATTCTGAACATTGATCCCAACTTTGTTGTTCTCCTCAAGTTGCACTTCCAATCGAGCCAATCTATTCACTTCCTTAGCTTAGCTCTATTTTCTCTTCATTTACTTGGGTAGTGCTACCTATAGACATCCTACTAAGAGCATTTGCAACAAAGTTAGACTTACCATGGTGGTAAAGAATGCTCATGTCATAATCCTTGAGCAACTTCAACCACCTTCTCTGTCATAGGTTAAGCTCCTTCTGGTTGAACACATAGTGGACGCTCTTGTGGTTAATGAACACGTACGCATACACTTTATATAAATAGTAATGCCAAATCTTAAGTGTGAATACCACCGCATCCAACTTGAGATCGTGAGTCAGATAATTCTTCTTATGGATCTTAAGTTGCCTAGAAGCATAAGCTACCACCTTCCCTCTCTGCATAAGCACACAACCCAATCCAACTCTGGATGCATCACAGTATATTATGAAGTCCCCCGTCCCATAGGGCAAAGTCAAAACTGGTGTTGTAGTCAATCTAGTTTTCAACTCTTGGAAACTCCTTTAATGTTCCTCAAACCACTGAAACTTGGCCTTCTTTTGAGTTAGCTTAGTCAATGGTGTTGACAGAGAAGAGAAGCCTTCAACAAATCAGCAATAGTAGCTTGCTAAACTTAAGAAGCTTCTTATTTTTGTCGGAGAAGTTGGTCTAGGCCAGTTCTTAACCGCTTTAATTTTCTGAGTATCCACCAGAATATATCTCCCGAAATAATATAGCCTAGGAAGGCCACAGACTTGAGCTAAAACTCACACTTTGAGAATTTTGCATATAAGTCATGATCTTTGAGCATTTGCGAAACCACTCTAAGGTGATTAGCATGCTCCCTTACATCTTTTGAATGCACCAGAATATCATGAATAAACATGATCACGAACGTATAGAGATATAGTCTGAATACCCCGTTCATCAAATTCATGAAAGCTGCAGGTGCATTCATCAACCTGAAGGACATGACCAAGAACTCAAACTTGCTATATCGTGTCCTAAAGGTTGTCTTAGGAATGTCACTTTCCCTTACCTTCAACTGATGGTAACCCCATCTAAGGTCTATTTTGGAGAAACAAGTAGCACCCTGAAGTTGGTCAAAGAGATCATCTATCCTGAGGAGAGGATACTTATTCTTTATGGTGACCTTGTTTAGTTGCTGGTAATCTATACACATTCTGAGAGATCCATCTTTCTTACGCACCAACAGGATAGTAGAACCCCAAGGTGAGACACTAGGCTTTTGAAATCTTTCTTTAACAAGTCTTTCAATTGTTCTTTCAATTTTTTAAGTCTGCGAGGGCCATTCTATAAGGTGGAATTAAAATGGGTTTGGTCTCGGAAAGAAAATCAATCCCAAAGTCAATATCCCTATCAGGAGGGACTCCAGGTAGATCATTAGGAATCACCTCAAGAAACTCATTCACAATCGAGACTGACTCAAGAGTAACAGATTCAATCTCATCAGACTTGGTTCGCACGAGATGGTAAATACAACCTTTAGAGATCAACTTTCTGGCTCTAAGATAAGAGATAAACTTGCCCTTAGGGGCAACCTGACTCC
>JAOTQJ010000001.1:5482627-5493396 GCA_025642045.1 Solanum sejunctum | reverse complement strand
TCCTTTTGGCTTGGCCTCCAGTTTGAGGGTGGAAGGCCATACTAAGGTGAACTTTGGTACCAAGACCCCTTTGAAAAAACCTCCAAAAGTGTGAAGTAAATTATGCACCACTATCCGATATAATGGATAAAGGAACCATATTTAACCTCACTAATGCATGGATGCATAACCTTGTGTACTCTTCAACTCCATATGTAGTCTTACTCGATAGAAAGTGAGTCGATTTCATTATCCTATCAACCACCACCTATATAGAATCAAAAACTTTCCTAGTCTTGGGCAACCCAAACATAAAATCCATATTAATTACCTCCCACTTCCAAGTAGGAATCTCTATGTCTTAGGTCAGGCCACAAGGCCTTTGATGTTTGGCTTTGACTTTTTGAGAACTTTGGAAATCGAAAACAAATTTAGTAATGTCCCTCTTCATACCTCCCCACCAATACACATCCCTCAAATCTCTATACATTTTGGTGGATCCGGGGGTGGATAGAACTAGAAGAGTTATGGCAGACACAACCTACCTTGGTATCTAAGGGCCCCATCTCCCTCTTGGGAGAAAACCTCTATTTTGCCCTCTTTCACCAAGGCCTTCAATTTAAACAAGGAGGGGTCTAGATCTTGTTTTTCTATCACTTCATCAACCAAGGAAGGTTTAGGACCATCAACAACAACTACACTATTACCCATATCTTCCAACCTAACCCCCAATCTAGACAATCTATGCACCTCCCTGGCCATCTCCCTATCACCACCATCCATATGAGCTAGATTATCCATAGACACCCAACTTAAGGCATCTGCCATAACATTTGCCTTACCCGGACGATAATGCATACTCATGTCATAATCTTTAAGAAGTTCTAGCCACCCTCTTTTTTCTCAAGTTGAGATCTTTTAGTGTGAAGACATATTGAAGGCTCTTATGATCGGTTAAGATATCAACATGCACCCCAAACAAATAGTGACACCAAATCTATACGCCAAACACCATGGCAGCTAATTCAAGATCATGGGTAGGGTAGTTCCTTTCATGCACTTTGAGTTACGTAGAAGCATAGGCTATGACCTTACCATTTTGTATTAGGACACAACCCAAACCAACTCTAAATGTATAATAATACACAACAAAACCCTTAAGTCCATCCGATAGTGATAATATAGGAGTGAACACAGGTCTATCTTTCAATGTTTGGAAGCCTTTCTCACATTCATCGGTCCAGTCAAACTTAACCCTCTTTTGAGTCAATTTTGTCATAGGGGAAGCAATGGAGGAGAACCCATTCAAAAATCTTCTATAGTAACCCACAAGGCCCAAGAAACTCTTAAACTCTAACGGGGTCAATGGTGTAGGTCAATTTCTTATCACATCGGTCTTCTTAGGATCCACTTTAATGTCGTCCCCTAACACCACATAACCTAACAATGCAACCTCCTTCAACCAAAACTCACACTTGTCATATTTATCATACGATCTCTCCTCCCTTAATTTTTGAAGCACTAACCTCAAATGGCCTATATGATCCTCCCTACTATGTGAATAGATCAAAATATCATCAATGAAGACCACAACAAAGGAATTAAGGTAGGATTTAAGGACCCTATTCATTAAGACTATGATGATGGTCGGTGCATTAGTCAACCCAAAGGACATCACCACAAATTCATAGTGCCCATATCTAGTTCGGAAGTCCAACTTGGGAATATCATACTCCCTCACCCTCACTTGATGGTACCCAGACCTAAGATCACTCTTAGAGAAAAAGCTAGCCTCTTGTAATTAGTCAAACAAGTCATCAATCCTTGGAAGAGGATACCTATTATTTATAGTGACCCTATTTAGTTGCCTGTAATCATTTCACATTCTAAGTGACTCATCCTTCTTTTTCACAAATAACATGGAGCACCCCAAAGGGGTTAACTAGGTCTAATAAATCTCTTTTCCAATAAATCTTTCAATTGCTCTTTTATCTCCTTCAACTCCGTCGCGGCCATACAGTAAGGGGAATGGAAATAGGTTGAGTGTTGGGAAGGAGATCTATGCCAAAATCTATCTCTCTTTCTGGAGGAACACCGGGAAGGTCATTTGGGAAAACATCAAGAAACTCATTTACAATCAAAACTGACTCAATGGAAGGGACTTTAGATGCCACATCTTTAACCCTTACAAGATGATACAAACACCCTTTGGAAATCAACCTATGGGCTTTAATGCATGAAATGAATCTACACTTAACCACCACATCATGACTTTCCCACTTAAGGATGGTTTCATTTGGAAATTGAAATCTGACCCTAAGGGTTCTACAATCAATGAAAGCATTGTATGCATGCAAACAATTCATCCTAAGAATGACATCAAAGTCTATTATGTCCAATTCAACAAGATCACAAGGCAACAACTTATTCAAAATGCAAATAGGACAACTCCTATAAACGTTTCTAGTAATAATAGAGGCCCCAATAGGAGTAGAAACTTCATATAACTCATGCAATAACTCGGGAATAACATGGAACTTTTAACTAACAAGATAAGTAAAAAAGGAAAGAGTGGCACCTAGATCAATCAAAGCATACACATTAAAGTCAAAGATTTTCAACATACCGGTAACAATATTAGGGACCTCACCAACTACCTTCCACCCATATAGAGCATAAAACCAGTTGTCCCTTGAGGCACCATCTTGAGGACCACCTCTACTCAATGGAACCGCATTTGCACCCCAGACCTTGCCACAGTTTCTTGGACAATCCACCCTCTTGTGACCAAGCTCCCCACATTCAAAACATGCATTCGAACCCTTCAAATATGGTCACTTGTGATTCTTTCCACATCTAGGACACATATCGTTAGGAGCCATTCCACCCATACCTTGAGGCCTAAGGAAGTCATTGGCAAACCTCCTATTTGTAGCATAAGGAGGCCCTTGGCCTTGATGATGTCTAGCACCCTTTTGAAACCAACCTTCAAAACGGCCCCTCTTGGCCTCATGATACTTCCTTTTTCTCAACTTTTCTTCCTCCATTTGCTCATCATAAGTCATCAACCGAGATAAGTCCATATTACTAATTAGCAACGCAGATCAGCATTCTTCACTTACCAAGTTGAAAACCTCATAACAAACTTATTCATCCTCGACTTAGCATCGGCCACCAAGTGAGGAGCATGCTTTGAAAGTTTATTAAATTTGAGGGCATACTCCCTCACACCGATAGCACCTTTTTTTCAAGTTCGTAAACTCTACCAACTTTGCCTCCCTAAGTTCAAGAGGGAAAACTCAATTAAGGAAGGCCAATTTGAACTCCTCCCAAAGAACCACATTACCAACCCCCTTCTCACCATTCTATTGCTCATACAAAATTTTGACTACCCCTTTGAATTGGTATCCTGCCAACTCCGCCTTTTCATTTGGCCGAACATCCATGATATTCAAAATTTTGTAGACCTCATTAATGAACTCTTGTAGATCTTCATCCACATTTGACCCATGGAAAACCAGAGGATTCATCCTCATAAAGTCTCTCACCCTAGCTCCCAAGGTATTAGGATGAGGGGCTTGGGCCCCTTGTTGGACTAAGTTAGCCACCACTTGGGCAAGCATAGTAAGAGCATCTCGGAGCTCACCATTATTAGATTACTCTATAGGAGTTTAGTCCCATCTTTCTCTTATGTTTGGCATGATCTAACATAGCAAAGAACAATCCTTAGGGGGGAAAAACTTACCACAACTCTATAGCATGACTTAGTTCATGAAGAAGGAAAACATTTCCTAAAATGCCTCATAGCCTCCTACTTATAGTCATGGCGTGCTTGACAACCATGAATGGACTCTATTCACGCGGTGTATTGGACTCCGAGGATCTATCAACCTAGTGCTTTGATACCAAGTTTGTCATGACCAAAGACCAAGACTTAGACGTGACATGGTGAATGGAGAACCCGAAGGAACCCTAAACAAGCCTCTCAACTTTTCATTATACACCATTGATTGTAAAAGTATGTAAAAGACATAAAACAAGCATATGGGGCCAAGGGTCTAAGGGATAGCTTAAAAAAATCAACATCCAAGATACAGAGTCATAGCTCATATCATGATTACACAACTTGTCCAGTAAATACCTCTAAATATATAGATAGATCAGGGGCCAAGATAAGGTAACTGGGCACACTCTCATAGTCAAAATAGAATATAAGAAAGTGTCTCAATACATGCATAATAGCAACATAGACTAAGGTCCCTGATGAAGGACTCACCAATAAGCTTGGAATAGCATCGATTAGCCATGTGGAGGAGGAGGAGGATCAACTTGAGCATCGATCCCTAGACAGTGATATCATGTAGGCAAGAGCATGTGTTAGAACATTCGAATATTCTAAGTATGTGCGGTGCAATGTAACAATAGATAGGAATAATACTCAAAATGCATACATTAGAGAATAGTCATAGTATAACAATATGGCAAGCATGATCAATGCATAAGTAAAACATGATTTCAACAACTCATGCTCATATAAGATATCATACGTGTAGAAGAGACTAAGCTAGAATCCTAACTATGGTTGGGAGGTGCTATTCACACCTGGACACACTAGTGGCAAGGTACTACACCCCTCACATGGTTGATGCCATTCACACCTAGGCACCTTAGTGGCAAGGTACTACACCCCTCAAATGGTTGATGATATTCACACTTGGACACCTTGGTGGCAAGGTCCTACATGCTTGATGCCATTCACACCTGGACACCATAGTGGCATAGTACTACACCCCCATGTGGTTGATGACATTCACACTTGGACACCCTGGTGGCAAGGTACATACCCGTCACATAGTTATTCTAGATCCTATACCCCCCCGATCAGGCATGGTCTAATGCAACACATTATATAGAGCATATATATCATGTACATAAGCTCATTTCATCATCATAACATCAATCATATCATAACTCATTTTTTGGAATTTCAGTTCCTCAAGAAAACATAATCGAACATTTTATTAAAAAACTTAGGGGTGTGTAATAAGGGTGAAAGACCATGCAATTTAAAGATAAAATCATACAAGAAAATCTATAGTAAAACAATCAATCAGTATCTTGCAACACCCCTAAGACATTCACATCAAAATCCCTCATCAAATACAATATTAGGTCTAAGATTTAGAGCTCAAAATATGCTAAAACAATCATACTTTCATGAACTAAAATCGTTGTACAGTAAATTTCTCAATATATAAGACCCACATGTAAAATCAACTTTAAATCATACAATATTAGTAAAAAAAAGGGTTTAGGCACCATGGGTGGAAGGACCCAATAGTTCAACACCACATACCTTAGCTTTGGAGAAGTTCTTGGTGAAGTTTGAAAATGGAGGCTTGAAGCTTGAAGAAAATTCTTAGTTCTGGATGAGGGTTTTGAGTTTTGAATTTTGGAGTGAAAATATGGCTAAGTGTTTTGGAGATTATTGAAAAAATTTTAGGATGATATAAGGGTGAAATTTGGATAAGTATAGGTAAAAACACATTTGAAAAACTTGGGCCCAACACTTAAAATATTTTGGGCCTCACAGGAAAACACTGCTAGGCAAAATACACCTCTCCGCGTCAACCTCACTGGAATTCGTCACTTAAAAATTTATAGTTGTTAATCTTTCACTCTTAAAACGGGGTTAGACCCTTTTGGACCTAATTTTGACCTCTTGATCGCAAATATGAAGTCAGATTTTCTAAATAACAAACAAATTTTAAGAAATATGGAAATTAAAATTTTGGGCATTTCGAGTCATGTTTTTGGGCACTTTTTGGGGTTATTTCAGGAGACCTAAGCTATTTTAAAGAAATATACATGAATTTTGCTTACTTTAATTTGGGATTTTAAAATATTTTGATTTCTTAAATTCCAACAATGAATGGGTTATGTTTATCTATGGATTTAAAGATGAATTAAGCTTTGAAATGTTGAAATACATTGTTATTAAGAATATTTGAATATGCATGGTCCTTAAATGTTTGAATCTAAGCATGGGTGATTATATTATGATTTCAAATACGGATATATTTTTAGTTGAATGTCTTATGACATTGATGGTTTTAGATTGAATTTCAAGTACTCATCTCATTCTCACTTCATTCATAGCATATGCATTCATGTTCATGAGAATTTATGGAAATTATGTTATGGGTTAAGCCCAATTATATTCTATGATATGATTTTTATAAGGTATTGATTATGACTATATTGTGATCACATTTATGTCTATTGATTATGGCTCTTTAATCATTTTGGGTGCTTGCACCATTTTGTATATAAATGGGCTATTCCTATACATGAGTATTATGACTGTGAAAGTATGGTTTTGAAATTTGAGCCTAAGTATAACCTATTATGAATGATGTTTGGCTTTAAGATTAAGGATGCATTGAAAGAATTTTGTTAGTGAATATTGTCTCTCGAATCATGTATATATATATGTATATGTATTCTTATGGGATGACGACTTAGCACTGATGGATGGAGGGCTCTCTCTCTTTCCTCAAAAAATGTGCCTAGCATAGGTTCCTTTACAAAATGGGTATGACCGTAACGAAACTTTCCTCTGAAATGGGGATGCCCGTAAGGAGAAAAAATGATATGATATGATATGATATGTTATATGTGAAAATGCTATTCGAAATGGGGATGCATGTAAGGAAGGTTGCTTCATATGAAATGGGGATGCTCGCAAGGTGAAGTATGGTTTACCTTTGGCAAGTAGACCACCACTTTATTGATGGGGGGATATAATCGGTATTCTAAGTAATAGCTCACTTGGTCTTACTTATGTCGGTTGAGGTCACATCCCCACTATATATATGAGCATCAATTTTATTTCATGCAACATCAATTTCATAATATCCTGTTATATGACATTCCTTGCTATAAATCTCCTTCTATATTATGTGACCTTGCCATCTAACATTGTATGTAGGTTTTGGTAAGTTACATGTATTGCATCCCGCATACATAGTACATTCAAATGTACTAACGCATACTTTTGCCTACATGATCTCACTATGTAGGGACTAGAGATTACTTTTATCCACTGTTCGATGGCTAGATTGGATTTTGAGACATTGGTTATGGTGAATCCTATCTTCCAAGGACAAGCCACCATTCCTCTACCTTCAGTTGCTTTTATTTATATTGTCTATACTTTGAGGGTGAGCCCGGAATATGTCTTGACCCCGTCCTATCTTATTACTAGAGGCATTGTTGCACATCTTGTGGACTCTTGTTCGATCTTTGTGTTAAGTGTTGTATTTAAATCTTATGATTATGGTTATCCTTTGGATATGACTATTATGGATTGATTATGGGAATTATGATATAGATGTATGTTTGATGTGGAAATATGGAAGATCCTAATTCATGAATTGCCCCCATAGCGTGAGTTATGCTTACTCGCCCCTTAGTAATTATATGTTATATGCTATGTGAATCTATGCTAATCCCCTTCCCTAAGATATCCCCATAGTGTGAGTCCTACTTTCCTGTCCCTTAGAATTATATGTTTAATTTGAATGTGCTTCCGATCTGATGATGTGAATTTTGGTACTTTGAGGCTTATTTGGAGACTTTTGGGTTCCTATGCACAGTGTCACTCCTATACACCAGTTTTGGGTCGTGACATAATTCTACTAATATTAGTTGTGGAAGGAAAGGAAAATTGGTGGAGCCTTTTGGAGGAGAAAAGAGAAATGTGGATAACTCTGGGAGGAGGAAGTTCAATCCAGGAACTTATGAATATTTCACAAATCAGCCTAATGAAATATTTGACAATGATGATTCGGAGGAGGAGGGGAGTGATCCTGATATATTTATCATTGGGGAGGAGGCTACTCCTATGTTGAATGCAGCAAATGAGGTTGTTTCTTCTACCTCAAGCATGTGTAGGACAGTGGACAAATGTAAAGAGTTTACCGATATGACTTCAAATTCTATGTCGAAATCCAAAGCTTCAATTGATGATGTAAGATGTGATTTTGATGAGGAGAAAACAGACTAGGATGGTGTGATCTTTCCTAAAGAAAATGAAGAAGGAAAGAAAGAGTCAAATCAGCGAGCAGTACCTCAGTTTGTTGTTGAGGGTAAAAAGCATGACATACACCGAGTATATTTTCTTCGCCCACGCTCATTTTCCAAGTCGAAAAAGAAGAATTTAAACAAAGAAAGTTGTAGATACCCCATTCTTCTTAGTTATGAGGAGTCTAATGATAAAGAGTCAAAATCCTCTTCTGATGATGAAGAGTCAAAATCCTCATCCGAAGAGAACTGTGAGGTGAAAAGTATTGTTGTTCTAAAGGATGCTCTTCGAAAGAATAGGAGAAACATTCTTGAAGAATCTGAGTTTCTCAAGTTTGTTGTTGATTCTTTAAAAAATGTTGAGGATCAAAATAAAATACTCCTCCTGGAGAGATGGAACAGGTTCCTATTAAGGAAACACTTCCTTTAATATTTCGATTTGAAGATGAGGATTCTCTTTCCCTAGAAAAAGAAGAATGGGGAAAGGAAATTGAGGATTTTTTTGTGAAATGGACATGTGTGTCTTAGATTCACATATTATCTTTCCAAATCCATCTGATTCGTCGATGCACAGTGGGCAAATAAGTGACTGTCAGATGGGGAACCACCATCTTGTTCTAGATGAACAAATTGGATTACTCTGTTCAGTTTGTTCATATGTCTAATTGGAGAGCAAGTACATCTTCCCTCCTTTTGTAAGTATATGAGTCTTTTATTATCAATAACTTCTCTTCTCAATTTAGAACTCGATATACAATATCTCTTGTATAGTAGGTTTTGCTAAATTCTTTTATTTTGTTCTTATGCACATATTTGATTTTATGAACTCTTGCACTTTAATTTATTTCTGGTTCACTCTTAAATTCATAAAATTCTATCAAATGTACGCTCAGAGAACTCAAGGGAGCTTTGAAAGAAAATATTTTGGAGAGTCGTCATCACTCTTGGATGTCAAAGGCTTCAAATTTTCTGATTCTTCTGCATCCTAACATTCTCCTATTTGTGGAGAAGGAACTCTATGGGATTTAGTTCCCCGAATGGCAAAGTGACAATGTTTCCTCATCAACATGGAGGATCTGAGTTCATATGGAACAATATTTCTGTAGATATAACTCTTGAGAGGCTGAGAGAGCCCCTACCTAACAATAAGTGAGGATGTATTACCACCCACCCACCTGGCACCGAAAAAATTTGACTTACCATAGCATTTCCTTACTCTTTTTTGAAGCAGTTTTCTAACTGTCAACTAGTAATCATAGCTCCATCTAGTTTGCTACTTAACTAGGAAGCTGAGTTCAAGAAATGGGAGGTGGACATTCCCTTCCACAACTTGAACAACAAAGACTTCACTTTAAAGGAAGATGAAAGTATTGTTGGTGTCTTAAATTGCTTATCCCGTGCTGGGAAAACAATCCACACCTTATATACATGGGGAAGCTAAAATCCTGGGTGAGAAGTATGAGTGTTTTTTGAATCAACTATGATTTGTTCAGGATTCTAATTAGAGAAGATCTAAAGTGTTATTCCAAAGAGAATAGACAAACACTCCTAAAATTTCATGGGCTTCTGGTACTTGAAGAAGGGCACACTGCTCAAAATGAGCACATCTTTGTGTGGAAAGATTTGAGAAAGGTTTAAACTACGAAGCACATATTTTTATCTGGAACTCCACTCTAGAATAACATTAAAGAGCTATACAACACTCTCAGTGTAGTTAGTCCAAAGTTTTCTGCAGGTTTGGAGGCAAAAATGGGCTTCCCTTAGTAATTAAAAGCTTAGGGATATCATTTCACCACTAGTCTAAACATGTAAAAATGGAAAAGAGGTAAGCCTTCCATGTATATGGATATGTACACTAAAAACCCACCGAGTTGCAGAAGGAGTTGTTTAAAAGAATTCCATAGAATCTATCCTCCTTTTACGAACAAAATCTGGTATCTTTGATCTATGTTTATCCTTTATTTAGTAGAAAAGAGGAAGTAATTCTCCGAGTTAGAAAGTCAGCTTAAAAAAAGATGTTGGTTGGATCCAGATATTGGAGTAAAAGTAAAATTTGTTATCTAACTAATCAGACTCTGTAGTGGGCAGAAGGAGCGGGTTATCATATTTAGTCAATTATTTGTTCCTCTAAACTTGATCAAGGAGCAACTAAATTATCTCTTTGGCTGGACGTTAGGTCGAAAAATTTTCTATATAGATGGAAAGCTCGATGTAAAGCAGTAGCAGATATCAATAAAATCTCTTAATAACCCAAAGAGTGATGTCGAAGTGCTTCTTGCATCGACAAAAGCCTGTTCAGAATGGATAATTCTTAGAGGAGCTTCAATAGTGGTTTTGCTTAGCATTCTCTCGAATACCTCAGCAGAACAACAAGCCATCAGTCGAGCCTACAGGAATAGCCAGACCAAATTTGTTCATGTTTATTGTCCAGTGACATTGAAATTGGAGGTCGACAAGATTGAAAAACAAAGTAGAAAAAAATATCATTTAGATGTTCCTCTATCCGGCATGAAGAGATTACTTCATGTTCTGTGTCAGAGGATTACTGTCACATCCCAACCTAGGGTCATGACCAGTGTCTGATAGGGACACCTAGACATATGCTAACCTTAAATTCCTAATGAAACTGACCTGGAAACCTACCGAAATTTTGGCAGAGTTTCCTCTGTTTTATTAACTAACTGCACCTGCAAAGAAAATCCAGC
>JAOTQJ010000001.1:5436605-5473124 GCA_025642045.1 Solanum sejunctum | reverse complement strand
ATGATTTGTGATGACTTTGGGCTTTTTTATATCGCTGATGGATTACTCTAACTTTTTCCATGGCTTGTTGTACTAGATCTGGCCCAAGCAAGTTGATTTCACCCATTTCAAAACATCCAATCGGCGGCCTACATTTCTTTCATACAAAGCTTCGTAAGGTGCCATCTTGATACTTGAGTGGTAGCTATTATTTTGCGCAAATTCAATAATTGGAAAATGGTCCACCTAACTACCTTTAAAGTCCAATACACAAGGTTGCAACATATCTTCAAGTGTTTGAATAGTGCGCTCAGCTTGTCAATCGATCTAAGGGTGGAATATACTCAAATTCACTTTTGTCCCTATACTCCTTTAGAAGGGCTTCCAAAACATTGCAATGAATTGAGCTCCCTAATCAGATATAATGGAGATTGGGACTCCATGTAGCCTAACTATCTCCTTGAGGTATAGCTTGGAATATTCTTTAGCTATATAATCACTCTTAACTGGCAAGAAGTATGTTGACTTTGCGGGTCTATCAAATATTACCCATATGGAGTCAAACTTCTGAAATGAGCGAGGCAACCAAGTGAAAAAATCCATATTGATCATATCGCATTTCCATGTTGGAAGCTTTATACACTACATATAACCTCCCGAGTTTTGGTGCTCTACTTTGACTTGTTGGAAATTTGGACATTGAGCCACAAATTCCACGATGTCACTTTTATGCTTCACCACCAAAACATTCTCTTTAGGTTATGATACATCTTAGTTGATCAAAGATGGATGGAATATCTGGAATGATGGGCTTCTTCCATTATCCTCTTTCTTAATCTATTAATATCAGGCACACAAAATCTATTTTGGTAATATAATACTTTATTTTGTGTAAGGTCAAAGCCCTTTATCGCACACTGACTTACCTTGTCTTTAAGTTATCGTAAAATAGGATCCTCAAGCTATTTTTCTTTTGCCACCATTACCAATGAAGAGCCAGCAACATTATGCACAACAACCCCTTCCTTTGGTGTTTCAAGAAGGCAAATTCCCAAACTAGCTAGTTGTCATAGATCCTTTGCCACCCTTTGACTTACCACGGCCTGATCACTAATATTCATGATTGCCTTACGACTCAGAGTATCGGCTACCATATTTGCCTTCCCTGAGTGGTAAAGTATATCAACGTCATAATCCTTTTATTAGCTCTAGTCATCTCTGCTATCTTAAGTTTAGGTCTTTTTGCTTAAAGATGTATTGCAACCTCTTATAATAATTATATATGTCAATGTGAATCCTATACAAATAGTGGATCATGTTTTGGATAGTTTTTCTCATGTGGTCTTAGTTGTCTAGAGGCATAGGTAAATACCCTACCCTGCTATGTAAGGACACATCCTGAGCCAACTCCTTAAGCATCACAATACACTTCATACCCCTCGGTGCCTTCTGGAAGTATTAGCTTAGGTATAGAAGTTAGTCTACTTTTCAACTCTCGGAAGCTCCTTTCACATGCATCATTCCATTGGAACTTGGTTGCCTTATGTGTCAACTCTGTTAAAGGTGTAGAAATTGGAGAAAAAGCTTTAACAAACCTCTTGTAATAACCTGCCAACCCTAGCTAAGACTGCTTTCAGGACACGCTATGGTCACTTTGAATTTCTATTTATGTCATTTGGGCTAACAAATGTGCCAGCAGCTTTCATGAATCTAATGAATAGGGTACTCAAGCCATTCTTGTATGTGTTTGTGATAGTATAAAATTATTAAGAGGTTCGGGTAGGTTGCATAAGAATTAGAGCTACACCAAGAGCTTTCAATGGTTTATCAAGTTTTTCATGTCTTAATGCTTCGAAAATGTATAGGTGACCTATCCCAATCACTCCTATTGAAGATATGCAGGTTAAAAAATATTTGAATTACCTAGCTAGGATCGATCCTATCATGGGGATAAAGGAAAAGCATAGCCAGGGCCAATCCTGATATAGATTTACCACTGATCAGCTGGTCATTTGTATTACATGTTGTGCACAGATTACATAGTAAATGTAAAGTAATAAAAGAACATAAAGTATATGATTCCATAGTATGACTAAATGTGGTCTCTTATCCTTACACCAATGCATAGTTCTATTTGAGTTGTTACTTTATATACAATATTCTCTGCCTTATATATTATCTCGTACTAACGTCCCTTATGGGGGACCTACATTTTATGCTGCAGGTACAGGTGCTAGTAGCTCTCTGCAATAGTATTACAGGATATTGAGCTGTTGTTACCAAGCTCCATGTTGCTTTGGAGCTTTGTATGTCTACAACTTATATTTTTGTATTGTATAGTTAGTTGAGGTAGGGCTTTTCCGACCCTTATCCAATACTTTTCCTTATCTAGAGGCTTAGTAGACGATGTAAATTAAAGTGTGGTCATTTCTCATACTTTAGACAACGTGGCCCTAACGGCCTAGCCATATGCATTTCCTTTTGCCTTGTTATTACTATTTATTTTCTTAAAGGCATGTTGAATATAAAAATTCCTTATAATATATATTTAAAGCACATGGATACAGGTCAGTTCTCCTGACCCTTATCGACAATGAGTGCTACTCCACCTTAATGGGATTTTGCTCGTGACAACCACCCTAGTCTGTGGCGATCAATCTTAGTGTCTAAGTTTGGCACCCCACTTAGCCCTGAATCCTTGTGCTCCACCTCATTATAGAATTTCTAGACCGACTTCCCTTAATCTTTTAGTTCTATCCCCTTACACAAATATCTTTCATGCCTAGTATGCACTATCTTGTGTTTTGGGGATCCGTAGATGTGACAGTATAAGTAGGATCATAACATGTGTATGCCAAATTTAACCTAGAAAACACACAAAATAAGAAGATGGAGATAAAATGAGAGATAGATGGAACGAAAACTGTGATACAGTGCACTTATGAGGAAATCTTGACAGAAACTTAGTTTATTGTGAATAGAATAATAATAAAGAGTGTTTTGGGAATTATGCGTGGGGGGGAAAGAAAAAATATTTCAACGAGGGAAATTAGGGGTTAGTCGAACATTTGACCTTTTATATTCCAAATTGGGTTGTCTTTAAAAATCTACAGATCAGGTCTACGAGCCACCAACTACAAGTTATAGGTTATCCTACGACTCATAGGTCACAATCTTATGGTAGATCTTAGCACTTAGAAAAATTAGAATTCATAGATGGGCACTACGAACACCACTTATGATTAATAGGTAACTCTACGAATTGTAAGATTAGCTAGTATCATGTGTGACAATTTCAATCAAGCTCTATTTCCCTCCATGAGGCATGACTATGAGTTGTAGTTGAACTCCGACTCATAAGCCTGCTCATAGAGGCTACTCCACATGTAATTTTCTATAACATTTTAGCTCTTGACCTATGCTTGCACATCAAACTTTGAAATATACTAATGTCCAAAATGATACAACTGATTTAATGTCTCACACATCAAAATAAGCACCAACGTACTACCTAACAATTTAAACAAAAGAGATAAACCTAAAATAATAAAAAATATAAAGGATACTTGGGTTGCCTCCCAAGAAGTGCCTTATTTAACGTCATGGCTCAACTTTTTCATGATGAGTACTCAGAATTGCTCATGGGTTGATGGAGTCTCATCTTTACTCCTCTGCCCTCTTCTCTTATCTCTTTCCATAGGCTCTAATCATGTTGCAAGTTGTTCAATCCTATCATCACGTCTCTGTATTGCCATTGCTTATTGGTCCACCTTATAGTTCACTTTGATGACATCAAACTTTATCTCATGTATAACCTTTTCTTGTTCATTGGTTTTGGTAGGCTCTTGTACAAGCTTAAGTTTAATCCTCGAGAGTTTATCAGTGATACATTGCTGGTTTGGTAACCTGAGCCAATTAGGCACACTCTTTTCTCTAGTAGCACTGGAAGTTTGCTCTAATGTACTAATGGGCGGCACTAGCTGTTTTTTAAGTGGCTGTTAAACTTGGGTCATTGCAGATATTTTATCTATGTATTCAACAATTTCATCGAATGGTTGCCTCAGAAATGAAAAACAATCTTCTCCAAATAAGGCATCAACATGTCTTAGTTATTTGGAGGTTAGTACTCGGTAGAAACTAGCCGCCAATACATGAACAGTCAGAAAATGATTCTGTTTCATCTCAGGCATTTCTTATACCTTTCCCAAGTTACTACCAATGACTCTCCTAGCACCCAATTAAAATTGCTGATGTTATCCTGTAGCTCTTTCTCATTGGGCCCGTTATAGAAGTTCATGAGGAAGACTCCCCGCACCTTCCCCAAGTTGGAACAAACATCTAGTGAGAGAATTGACAACCATTTTTCAGCTTCACTCCTAGGAGTCATGGGAATGGTTTGGAAAGCCATTTCCTCCTAACTAGGATGTTTTTTCCCAAGCACCCCTCTCAATGTTTAAGCAAAATGTTGTAAGGGAGTTTAGGGATCCCCAGACTCTTGCTTATAGAACAGGACACGTCTCTACAAGGTTTCTAACAAGTCACTTGTGATGTAGAGCTTTTGTTCAGTCATGATGCCAATCAACCTGTGAATAAAACTGAACAACAAAAACAAAAACAAATGTAAAGTACAGCAGAGTCTAGAAATTAATAGTTGAGCTAACTAATAGTTAAATCAAGTCAAGAACCTAGCCATATTCCCATGCAATGATGCCATAATTTTTTGATCTAATGTTCACGCTCCAATAAGAATGTGGTTGCTATCACTAATTAACCTAACCCAAGGTTAGGGTCGAATTCACAGGGAATACAGGGCTTGAATAAAAGAATTCACTGTCAATCATTTCAAGCATTCATAACTAAAATCTCTTAATGGGGGGGGGGGGGTATTTAAGAACAAATCTAAAAGTAAACAATATACTAACAATGGGAGATAATAATCAAATTTAGGGACAACTTAGGAATTATGCTCCTCATGGTTCATAGACTCATTTATCCTATAACTCTAATTGGAAATTCATATGCAGGACAGTAACTTAGGTTCTTTCAGCCCTCTTATGAAGTTGAAGGTCGAATTTCACCATGGAACTTGGTTGGCAACCACAGTGTGCCAACTATCCATTACGCATTGTCCCATTCAATCTACTTTTAGTCAGGTTTTGTTAATTAGATGAGAACCCACCAATTGAATCATGTCATCTACTTCCTTTTTCCTATTCATCACTACCTTAGTCAGGGATTGTGAAAGTAGGCAGGGTTTGGTATTGGGTACCACTAAACATCAATCATAATGAAGCAAAATAAACAAACATGCAAAGCCTCAATCATAGAAATGCACAAAGCCTAAGCTATTTCAAGTCAAATACCCATTGTTCCCACACCCCCAAGTTGTGGGTGCTTAGTTACTCATTGTTAAGGCAAAACCAACAATAATACAAATAAATGACGTATATTAGAGTTTACCCAAAGAAATAAAGAATAAGAGTAGCATAATGTACAAACCACACGCTTTAATGAATGGAGAATGAATACAAGGTGAGTCTTGCAATCCCCAAAAAATAGGTCTTCCTACAGTAAACCCTAAAGATATTCTAGAGAGAATATTCAAAGTGTTCTCTCTAAGATTTACATCTGGGATCATTTTCTTCAAAATAAACCCTATCATAAAGTATTTATAACATTTTCAAATTAATCCCTAAAAGTTAAATATAAAAGACACTTGGCAGAAGGTATATCGCAAAGGTACAACTCGTAGGGCGACCTAAGAATCATAATTGGTGTCATGTTTCAAGAATTTTGCATTTTGTACTTGACTGTTATGAACCACTAGTATGAGTTGTTCTTTGGGATATTACTCATATACTCTTCTCATAGTCTAGGCCTTCAGTTCTTGGTATAAAATTTTGTCTCTCTGTTTCTTGCTACTAACCCACCTATATGAGTCGTAGGGAGACTTATGACTTGTAAAGTGTCCATTTAGAGATGATATCCACTTAGTAGATTTATAATTTTTTTCTCACTGTTCCTTGCTACTAGATCACCATATGACTCGTAGCTTGGGCAATGACTCGTAGGAAGGATCGTATATCCTATAATTCAGCAAAATCTACAAATTTCTCCAAAAATCATGTTAACCTACCTTTTCTGCAATAACAACACAAAAACACATAAAACTCAAAAAAAGTCATATTAAGAACTCATAAAATCTCTTGTTTTAGGCAACAAATGTGTTGTATCTTTACAACACATCACCATGCAACCATGTTGAGGGGTTTGTACCTCAATTGCCTCGCCAAGGAGGTGGTAGGCCTTGGTTACTAATAATGGTCTCTTCCTACATATTTAATATATTCTATGTAAGTATGTTTTACTATAAGCATTAATCATATATGCCATACTGCTATATGCTCATTTATTGCCGAAATATACCGTAGAATATGATGATAAGATCTAGAAGATGAGGCAAGCAATTAGTGAGAAGAACATAGACCAAAAAACCAAGATCCTCCAGTGGATAGTTAGTCAGATTTGTGAGAAAGGTGCTGACCCTACATGCATCACAAACCACGCCGATCCGATCATGAAATATCATCTTTTATTCCGGCTAGGTTTTGGTTATCCATTATCTGGTCACGCATCAGGCCAACTTTCAGGGATAATATGATCACTTTGGAAAGGGTTGTGCTACTAGACAGTATTCTTGGTAGCTATAATAGAGATTATTCCCACGTTATTTCAGAGTAGATAGACGAGTCAGCTATATAAACTCAAACCTCATTGCCTTTTCCTATCTTGATAAATAGATTATGTGATAAGGTTGGAGTGCGTGTCTCCCTCAACCTGGACGCACATGTAGAGGCCCTGCATACCATTGATCCTAGCCTGATTAAGGCTGATGACTATTTGGTGGCCTTACAGTGAGTAACTTCTCCTTCTATCCTAGATCCATTTTCTCTAGAGCCACATACTCAGGAGTCTACTCCAGTTGTCGCTAGCTTCATTCCAATTGCACTAGAGAAGCCTCTAGTTGTTGATATGGAGGCGATGCCATCCTCAGATACACCTACACCAATACCTTATACTACTCAAGTTGCTACCTCAGACTATCCTTTTATGTCTACATTTGCTTTTCAAGTTTTGTTGTGTAGGTTAGCAAACACAAAGGCCCAACTGAGCATACTGATGAGCTGGATCAAATGGTTCATTAGAGGATCTAGGACTCAGAAGAGAGGGCCAAGGTATACAGTCGTGAGGTTGTCAATCGGAGAGTTGATATAGTGGATGGTAGGGTAAACGCCTTCGAGGAAAGGGTTCAGCCGAGACTTGAGGGCGCATCACTGACTGACATAGTTGCCGTTAAAGATGAGTGAGCCAAGTTTAAGGCTGACCTATTTAAGATGTTATCGGCCCTGAAGCAGCCCTAGAAGAGGCACCAAAGGGTGATGATGTGATTGATTTTATTTGATAATTACCCATATGGCCACAGGAAGAGACACCTAGAGAGTGATGATGTAGCTGTGAGCTAGAAGAGACCTAAGACAACTGATGAAGTAGAATAGCTGGAGGAGTGGACTATCGATAAGGTAGTGTGAGATTTGTTGGCTATGGAAGTGATGAGGAAGGATAGGGAGTAGCTGATAGCACAAGGATCCGGTCGCTCAAGTATAGCTATACCCCAAACCATCGAGGAGCATAGTGAGACCTAACACCAGATGGTTGTCGGTTCTTGAGCACTACGTGTTTGTTACTTCTGACCCCCTATCCTTATTGATCCTCTAGATTACTTTTTTCACATTATGGTTTTCTTTAGATAATTTATTTTGTTATTGCTTTAATGGATGTTTTATTTTGGATATTTGGTTTTTATATAATTTGTATGATTTGTTTTCCTTTTGCATTTTTAAGCTTATATATATATATATATTTACTTTGAGGACAAAGTATTGTCTTATTAGTGGGGTGTGGGAAGTTATGCACTATTTTAAAGTTTGAGTAACTTTTAGCCTATAACTTTCCTATTTTTGATCGAAAGGTTTTCTTGCTATGTTTTCTTTTCCCTTTTGGATAAGTGATGTGTTTCCTAAATATTACACATTTGATGCCTAAAACAAGGGATTTTGCAAGTTCTTAATACGACTTTTTATGGTTTTTATGTATTTTTGTGTGGTTCTTGCAACAAGTATAGCTTGGCATGATTTTGGGAGAAAATTGCAGATTTTGATGAAGTTCAGGACATACAAGACATTGTATGAGTCGTAGCCTAAGCTATGAGTTTTAATGTGCCCCCATAGCAAGAAATAATGTCCAAAATTAGGAATTTGAAAAGTGAAGGTCAGTCATACGAGGCTAACCTACGAGTCGTAAGTCTCACTACGACTCATAGGAGGGGGACTCGTAGAAAGAAATAGTGTGCCAAAAGTTTGGACTTAGAGTGCAACTCAGGACTTCGAGTCAAAGATCACAACACAACATAAATCAATGGGTCATAGAATTCAAGTCAAAAATGCCAAATGCTAACCACGAAAGCCTAATATGTCTTGTAGATCACCTATGAGTCATATCTGCGAGACGTATCTGCTGCAAGCTATATTTTCTATTTTATTTTTAGGGTCATTTTATAAATAGAATAAATATTGAATGATAGGTTTTTGAAATGGAGACTCGACACTTTAAAGATCTTGAAGATACTTTGAATATTCTCATAGAACATTTCTAGGTTTCAGTGTAGATTTTAATATTTCATTTTGAAGATCCATTTTGGGGGATTTGAAATTACTTTTACTCAACTTCCATTAATCCAAGCTTATGGTTTCAACATCAAGGTGTCTTTTTTCTTTATTATTTTTAGGTAATCTCTCAACCATGTCTTGCATATTCATTGTTGGTGATTTTGCCTTAGACATGAGTAACTAAGCACTCACAACTTGGTGTTATGGGAACCAAGAGGAGTTGACTTGAAATAACCTAGATTTTGTACATTTCTTTGATTAGGTATTTGCATGTATTGTCTACTTCCTTTCGTTCTGAATGCTGTTTGGTGGTGGCCAACACCAAACCCTGCCTACTATCACGATCCCGACCAAGGTAGTGACAAATAGGAAAAGGGAAGTAGATGACAGGATTCGATTGATGTGTTCTAGTCTAATAAACTAAACCTGGCCAAGTGGTGGTTAACTAGGATAATGTGTAACATATAGTTGGGATACCATGGTTTTCAACCAAGCGCCATGGTGAAATTTTACCTTCACCTTCACAAGAGGGATGGAAGAACCTAATTTACCATCCTACATGTAATATGATGATTAAAGTTATGTTTTCTGGGGTAATTGAGTCCACGAATCATATGGAACAGAATTCCCAAGTTTTCCCTCAATTTTATTGTCTTCTTATATTAGTAGTATAGTATTTTAATTGTTCTTCACTTTGAATTGCAAAGACCCCTACCCTATTCTAGAGAATATAGTGATCGATGCTTGAAATAATTGTTAGTGTATCAATATAGTCAAGCCCCATTTTCCCTGTGGATTCGATACTAACCCTTTGTTAGGTTTACACTTGACTACGACCTCTCTACTATTAGAGCATGAAAATCAAATATTATGGTGCAGTCGCCAGGGAATACGGCTAGGTTCTTGACTTGATTTCACTATTAGTTAATTCAAGTGCTATTTGCTAGATTCTCTTGTATTTTACTTTTTTTTGTTTAGTTTTACTTGAAGGGTATACTAGTTACGCATGCCCAACCCAAGGAGCCAAGGCATTCCTTATTTCCAATCAAATTGGAGATCGACCGAATTAAAAGAAGAATAGCCCAACGGAATGAGGATATCGCGATTGATGAAGCTATTGGTCAACATAAGAAAGATGTAGGTAGAGACGAGAACCCACGACAAAGATATAATTGTCCACACCATAGGGCATTCAATAAAAATGAACATGGATGGAACCAATATAGATTGAAACCTATGGCTATGGATGTTACTAGAGCTATAGTATTGCAACCACTACTGGCATACACTAAGTTCATTATGTCCAGTGGTCTCCTACAAATGCTTCAGAATCGTGGTTTGTTCTTATGGCTACCTTCGGAGGATTCACAAAGTGATCTCCATAATCGTGGTGTGATGGGAAGAAAAAAATTTTCTATAGATGCAGTTGGTTTGAGAGTGTTCCCTCTAGCTCTAACTGGAAATGTGGCAGTTTGGTTGTTAGAGCTTGCACAAAGTTCTATCACTAGTTGGGCCGAGCTACAAAAAGCCTTTTTTGAAAGATATTTTCGAAGGTCTTAGAAGCTTAATCTCAAACATCAAATAAATAATTTTGAGAAATTATTAGGTGATTCAATCAGTACTACATGGGAAAAGTTCACCAAATGCTTGAGGATGGTTCCAGACCATAAATTTGTTGATGATGCCTTATTTGAGATCTTTTATCGGACGCTTGACGAAAATAGTCAAGCTTGTGTTGTCACAATCGTGGGAGGCATGTTTGTTGATGAACTTTTCTTATTGATCTCCTAATGAATGGACCAAGTGGTTAAAATAAATAAAGCATGGGGGCAAAGAGAAAGAGCTAAAAGCTCTTGTGCGGTGAACACCAACAATGAGCAAGCTAAGGTGAATAAGGAGATCATACAACAATTTGTTCAACTTTGCAAAAGTATGGACTTGGTTTTAAAGCAAAACCAAGCGAGTATTCAAGCAATAACCCATCAACCTCCAAAGGCACCCATGTATGAACAACCATTCTTTGATGAAGATGCTTGCTTCATAAGTAATTAATTGGCGAGTTTCCGAAACAACCCCCAAGGGTGCAATTAGAACTATTGGAGGCAAGGTTACAGAAATCAAGGTCGAAAATTTAGTCGTGAGGGTTTCTATAGAGATAATTGAGGTGTTTATTATGAAAGGGGAAGAGTACTGGATGTTGAATGGGGAAGAATAGATGATTATTGAAAATTGTCCCTATGTGCCTCCTGACAACCGTGATGTCAGGTCGAGTAATTCTAGCATTGAGGAAATGTTTGACAAGTTGTTTTAGAGGGTCGACCATCATCATGAGACCTCTAAAGTAATGAAAATAGATATTTCAAGGATAAACCAAAAGATAGAGTCTTACTCGGTGGCCTTATTAAGTAATTAGAGCAACAATTTCACCAAGTTTCTTTTCAATTGAACCAATGCCAAAAGGGCACTTTGCCAAGTAACACGGTTCAAAAACCAAAAGAATGATGGACATTGCATGGCAGTCATGAATAGAAGTGGGAAAAGTACTATGGATCCCCTAAGGTCGGCAATGGAGTATGAAAGTTGTAAGAAGAATGACTGTGAAAAAGCTAACATGAATGATGCAAATGGGCAACCTAAGAGGTTTAAGACCTTTCCAAGACCTCCACCACCTTTTAATCATTTTGGGAAGGACTTTCCTAGCCATAGGTCACACTTTGGTTGATATGGATAAAGGACTGCTCACATTTAGGTTTGGTGAAGAAGCGGTGGTGTTTCAAGTCTTTCAATAAGGTAGTAAAAGTGTGATTTGAGGGTAATCTCGGTGATTGAAATTGTTGATGACAATGAGTCAAAGGTTCTAGTCGAGCTATATCTTGGAGCTGATATTTTTGAGGTTGTGTTGATGAATTTTGATGTGACGATATCCCAAATTATAAAGATATAGTAAATGCTCTTGGGGTATCATTTGGGCTGAGATATCAGGTAAAATAAGAACTAGATCTGCAGAAAAGGGAATTTCCACCCTCAAAGCCTTCCGTAGAGATCCCACCGGAGTTGGGACTGAAAGCACTCACGTCACATTTTAAATATGCTTTTTTGCGAGAGCATGATACATGTTTGTCATCATTGCTGCAGATTTTAGTGAACATCAAGCAGAGGGCATTGTTGCCGTACTAAAAAAATTCAAAAGGGCTATTGGGTGTTCAAATGGTTAATGACTACAATCCCAACATAAAGCACCAGCGGCAGTTAAATCCTCCAATGCAAGAAGTGTTTCAAAAAAGAAATCATCAAGTGGTTAGATACAAGGGTAATCTACCCTATTGTAAAACTGAGTGGGTGAGCCCTGTTCAGTTTGTCCCAAAGAAAGCGGGTATCATAGTTGTGTCGAATGCCAAAAATGAGTTTATTCTAATACGACTAGTGTTTGAATGGAGAGTGCGTATGGATTATAGAAAGCTTAATGCTTTCACTGAGAAAGACCATTTTCCTATGCCATTCATGAATGAGATGCTTGACAGACTTACACAAAGGGTTGGTACTATTTCCTTGATAGATATTTGGGGTACAATCAAATTGTCATTGCGCCAGAGGATTAAGAGAAAACCACATTTACATGCCCTTATGGCACATTTGCATTTAAAAGAATGTCATTTTGGATTGTGTAATGCTCCAACTATATTTCAAAATAAATGATGTCTATTTTCTTGGACATGGTTGAGAATATGATTGAGGTGTTCATGGATGATTCTATTGTAGTTGGTCAATCCTTTGAAGATCATCTGTTACTTTGCATGATGTTTTGCAGAGATGTGTTAAAAGTCACCTGTTGTTAAATTGGGAAAAGTGTCACTTCATGGTTAAGGAAGTTACTATGGTGGGTCATAGAATTTCAGGTAAAGGCATTGAGGTTGATAAAGCAAAAATTGGAGTTATTAAGAAACTTTCACCACTGATCTTAGTTAAGAGTGTTAGGAGCTTCATAGGCCATGCAATATTCCACCGACGCTTCATAAAAGATTTCTCCATGATTTCACATCCTTTGTGCAAATTAATGGAGAAAGATGCCAAATTTGTGTTTGATGATGCCTGTATGCAAACTTTTGAAGAATTGAATAGGAGGTTGACTTCAGCATCTATCATTGTGGCTCCGAACTGGTCAAAGCCCTATGAATTAATATGTGATGCTAGTGGGGTTGCAATAGATATGGTGCGGGGATAGTACAATAAGAAAGTCCTATATCATATCTACACTTCAAGCAAAGCACTGAGTGTCGCCCTGAAATATTACTTGGTTACTGAACAGGAGTTACTTGCATTGGTCAGTATATTTGATAATTTTTGATCATACTTATTGAGAGCCAAATTGATAGTACACACAAACCATGTAGCACTCAAGTATTTGATGGCCAAGAAGGATGCAAAACCATGACTGGTCAGATTGGTGCTTCTATTGCAAGAAATCAATTTTGATATGAGTGATGGGAAGGGGTTGGAGAATCAAGTTATCGACCACCTTTCTAGATTAGAGGATGGAGCTATGGTGTATTTTGATGATGGACTTGATATTGGTTATTCCATTCTTGATGAAAAGGTGTTGGTAGCCTCACATGATCTTATTCCTTGGTTCACTAACTATGCAAATTATCTGGTGAGTGATATTATACCTCCTGATCTAAATTCCTATCAACGTCGCAGGTTCATGCATGATGTGGAAATATTCTTTTGGGATGAGCCATACCTGTTTCGTATATGTGCTAATGGGATCATCTGTAGATATGTTTTGGAAGTAGAAATAATGAGCATCCTTGAAGCTTGCCACTCCTCATTAGTTGATGTCCATCATAGTAGAGCTCGTATATCCTAATAAAGTGTTACAGTATTGATATTATTAGCCTTATATACATCAAGATGCCCATGATTATTTCAAGTCCTGTGATAGATGTCAAAGAGAGAGTGGAGTCTCATGTGTGCAAGAACTTCCTCTTAATCCCACTTTGAATCGAGTCATTTGATGTATGGGGAATTGACTTCATGGGACCCTTTGTTAGCTCTCATGAGAATAAATATATCCTGGTTATTATAGATTATGTCTCTAAATGGGTGGAGGCCATAGCCATGCCAAACAATGAGGGCAAGAGTGTCACAGGTTTTCATCGAAGAAACATTTTTTCTAGGTTTGGGACACCTCGAGCAGTTATCTGTGATAGAGGCTCTCACTTTTTCAATAGATTATTCAAAGCTCTCCTTGAGAAGTGTGGTGTAAAATATTGTGTGGAAACACCTTATCACCCCCTAACTAGTTTGCAAGTAGAAGTATCAAATAAAGGGATAAAGAAAATCTCGTCTAAGATTATGAATGTGAATTACACCGATTGGTCCTGAAAGTTTGATGATGCATTGTAGGCTTATTGCACCACCTTCAAAATACCTATTGGAATGTCTCCATACCAATAGGTTTTTGGAAATACATGTACCTTACCTGTTGAACTTGATCATAAATTAATGAGGGCATTAAAGAAGTTAAACCTAGATTGGAATGGAGCAGCAACATCTAGCCTAATGAACATTAATGAGCTACATACATTTTTATTGAGAGCGTATGAGTGTTCTACATTGTACAAACTATCAAGACCCAAGCCTAAGACCTAGATATGACACGACAAATAGGAACCCATAGAACCCAAATAAGCCTCTTAGCATATCAATGACACATCCTTGGTTGCGGAAGCAAAGTAAATAATATCAAGAGGTAATAAATAGGGATAAAGAAACTAATGGAAGTCTTTAATAGCATAAAAAATAAAATACTCAAGAGTCAAGATCATAGCATAATTACATCAATAGTTCCAACAACACCTCAAAACATAGATTGGAGCGGGGGCCATGACAATTTTCGCGCTCACCCTCATAGTATCTATAGTTCAACATAATGAAATAGTAATGACAAGAGTAGCATAGAAAGTGTCCCCGAACTTGAGGACTCACCAAAGCCTATCTTCAAGATGTAAAATCTAGCTGTGTGGAGGATGACTGTAAGGAGCTCTGATTCCTACATGGTAATATCAAGTATGTATAGAGTATACATAAGTACATCTAAATGTACTAAGTATGTAGGATACAATGCAATAAGAGATAGGCAACATAGTAAAAATGCATAGTAATAAGCAATATATAAGCAAGATCTAAATATGGCATGCATGATCAATGCTTGAAGTAAAATATGCTTGTAAATCATTCAACTTGTATAGATCATAATATATAAGTGTTAGAAGGAACCTCGACAGACGTTGAATAAGACCAAACAAACTACAACTTGGAAGGTGGATGATTACCCCTCAATAGCAAAGAGGTGTTCTACTTGGTAAGGTAAGCCATACTTCACCTTATTGGAGCCCGTCTCATTTTAGAGAAGTAACCTTCCTTACCTTAGCCTATCCCATTTCGAAATTGATTTCTTGAGAATGTTTACCTCACTGGATTCCATCCCATTTTGGGAAGAAATTCAAGATAAAGTGCTAAATGGATCCCTAGTATTGCAAGGGTATAACATAGTACTATGGTGGCACATAGTTCAAGAAAAGAGAGCAAACTCTCCATCCATCGGTGCTAAGCCTAATCCCACAAAATAATTGAAATAATCGTAACTTTAATAGCTTATGAGAAATATAGAATCATGACATGAGTATCTCTTAGACATCCTTGACCTCTGATGGTGATCCTAACATCAAAATATATGAATAGATCATCATCAAACATTACCCTTTCATTAATATCAAAAGGCTCACAAGAGGTATAGTCTTTGAAAAGGGGATTAGCTTTATACTTTCATAATCATAAGTAATTTCATTAATTCATAACATACTTGATAGCCCATATTCACCATGAAATCACTTGACTTGTAAAACATGCACATATCTTGAGAATTTTTAACTTTACATTTCATCAAACACTTGGTGGGCACATATAGACATGTTCAAATCATGCAAAATGCAAGAGGAATGATCACGAAATAGTGTAATTAATGCATCTTAAAATTGTGTAAATCAGCCCACCAATATCATGGTAAAACCCTGTCATGTGTAACTTGTAAATCATATCAAAACTTCACAATAGTTCATAGATTTCATAGTTTGAATCATATATAGTCTCAATAGACAAAGATTAACTCATAGTATAAGCTCAAAATAGATATTGATGTATAATCGACAATATTTGACAAAACCCCAACATATTTCATGCTTATATTTCATAATAATATGTATCGATAAGAAATTAAACTTGAACTCATGCAATTTTGATAAAATAGGAAGATTAGGCTTTATGGGTGAAAGGGCCCAATGGATGAAACCCACATACCATAGACCTTGAATTTCTTGAAATTGAGTTGAGAAATACTTGAAGCTTGGAATAGGGTCTTGAAATCCACAGCTTGTTCTTGAGTTTTCTTTAATTCTTATTAGGGTTTGGTAGAGGCTCTTGGGAGAATTTGAGAGAGTATTATAATTGGAAGAAGTGAAATTTAATCTTTAGGAATAGGTTTTAAGTCTTTAGGAAGAGTTAAGATACCATGGGAATCCCCGAAAGACCAATAGAAATAATTAAATTTATGGAATGTCATTAATGAAATAGAATTTGGCAAAAATTTGTATATACTCCTACACAGATGAGTTCTACAAAAACAAGTATAACTTCTTCATCGAAACTCTAAATAAGGTGAAACTAAATGCATTAGTAAGCTAATTCAAAGATATTTAATATGCTAGATCTTAGTCCACCCAATTCTTTGTGTGCTAAGATATATTCCCCTTTAAAGTTGACCCTCCTACAGGTACTTGTCCAAAAGTTATCCAACAAAAATTGATTTGAACTTGGCGTGATGTAGGGGACCCATGATGGTCTTAAACGACATGAATAGGCTTGACTTAGATTTTAATGAGAGCTTGAAGCTTGAATGAATTTCTTGAGATTTTGAATGAATATGGGATACTTAAATTTGGATGAAATATTTGGTTAAGTATTAGAGGGGTTTTTGGGAAATGTCTGGTTGAAAGATGACTAAGAATAGGTGTTTTTATGCATAGGAAAACTTATTCCCAAGGTTATAAAAATTTATTGCCAAAATACACTGGTTCGCAATGGGTCTGCGTTGCAGAACCATCGCACACACGTACTATTTTGAGCAAATATGGAATAATCAAATTGTACTACGGTTACACTAAAATTGAAGTCATACCCATTTTCTACTCAAATTTGCCCCTGATCAAGAACACAAAATTGAATTTTTGATATCACACATGAATTTTGAGATATATAGAAATTACGATTATAGGCATTTTCGAGGCACATTTTTTATTTCTTTTTGGGCCATTTCAAAAATAAAGAACGAAGATTTAACATGACCGCAGAATTGAAAAATGCAAATTTGCACTAGGGGACATGGTGTTACTTTACAACTCTCGATTGAAGTTGTTTCCCTATAAGCTCAAATCAAAGTGGATAGGTCCTTTCCGAGTAGTATATGTCTTTAGTAAAGGTGCTATAGAGCTAGAAAGTAGAGATAGAAAGATCTTCAAGGTGAACAGTCAAAGAGTCAAGCTCTATATATATGACATTGAGAAAATTAAGATAGTTGAGGATTGATACGTTGAAGGAGCATGAATAACAAAGTTCATCTCATCGTGCCGCATTACTAAATTAGATGCTTCTTGGGAGGAAACCCAATATATGACCCTTGTTTCCCTTATTACTTACATATATTTACTTTGAGGACAATGTATCATCTTTTTGGTGAGTATGGGGAGTTATGGACTAGGGTGATGTCTGAGTAGCCTTTAGTCCATAAGTGTCCTGTTTTTGATCCCAAGGTTTTTCTTCTTGTGTTTCTTTTTCCTTGTGGATGAGTTTAATTTTTGTTGAACAAACATGTTTAGGTAATGTGGACAATTTGTAGATATATAGTGATTATTACCTTTGGCATGTATATAATCTTGAATACTTTTATGAATGTTTTGAAAATTAGGTACCCACAAAATTTTCGCGGAGTGTTGGCATTGCAATCTTGCATATGATTATTTCGAAATGTGTTTTCTAATAAAGAGAAGCCAAGTTGATGCTTTAAGCATGACATGTGAGTCAATGTTGATTTTGTATGCAATGCCATGTGTGTAGAGCTAATTTTGTCATGTTTATGCATTTTATACTGATTTAGAACTTGCATTATTGCTCTAAGATTGGACTGGAGATTTTGGTTGATTAGGAGAGGATCTTAGGCCATTATTCATTTTGTTAGTAAGCTTTTTCCTAAATCACCTACCAAATTTAGTGGTTTAACCCTTGTTCAAAGTGTTTGAGCATTACATGAAATTGTTCTTTCTTGATGCCTAGCTAGCCAAGCCTTGTTTTTTCAAACACCTTGATAGTGGCCCTGCTCTATCCTTGAACATGTGAACCTTGATTGAGGCAAAAAACATAAGTTAAGGGTGGTTACCAAAAGTGGCTCTGGTTTAGGGACTTGATATTTTGTACTTCACCTTAGGCTAAAAGCATAAGTTGAGGGTGGCCTTTGTTGTGGTAAAGTAAAAAAAATGAAATGGTTAGTTGGGAAAGAAAGAAAGAAGAGAAAATCATGTATCGGGTGAGAGAAAAAGAAACAAAAGTTTCCTCAAATTGAAAAGAATAGCAAAATGAGTTCAAAAATAAGGCACAGTTGAAAAAGGAAAGGAATGCACTCGAAAAATCTTTAAGATGATGAATGAGGGAGGACATAATGAAAATGTCTGAGTTGTGGAGGTAAAAGTATTAAATAACATTATTCAAGGATAGTTTTTTAGTCACTAATTGCCTAAAATGCCATACCAAAGCCCCATGAGCCAACACTAGAAGCCCATTAAGTCCTAAAGTGATCCTAATTCAACAAGTCAACAGTCCGGTGTATGAATACAGGGGCAAGCCTATAGTGTTGGTTATCATGTATAAATTTCATTTGTGAGAGTGAGGATGCTTGCACAATCCTGGAACTTTAAATGCATTTTGAGTGATATAGAGGGACTTCTTTTTTACGAGGGCATTTGCATAACATTATTGGCATATAACTTGTTCGGTGATTGTGAATTGTTTATACTCCATCACTTGTCATGGTTAGATTGTCAAACGCATCATTATTTCTTGGTTTGCTTGGTGGCTATTTAATCAGCTTTTGAGAATGAGAATTGGGTACGTGAGTTGGAATTGAGTGATGTATATGCCGCTAGGATAGTTGCTATGTATATTATATTGTCTATTTAGATCGAGTCGTCAATTGAGGACAAGCAACAATGTTAAGTTGAGGGTGTTGAGCTGCTGCAAAAATACAACACATTTAATGCCTAAAATAAGGGATTTTGCAAGTTCTTAATGTGACTTTTTAGGATTTTTATGTGTTTTGTGTTGTTCTTGCAAAAAATATAGGTTGACAAGATTTTGGTAGAAAATTGCAGATTTTGATGAAGTTTAGGACATACGAGCCATCCTACTAGTCATATCCCAAGCTATGAGTCGTAGTGTGCCCTAGTAACAAGAAACTCTATCTAAAATTAGTAATTTGAAAAGTAAAGGTGAGGCATATGAGGCTAACCTACGAGTTGTAAGTCTCACTATGACTCATACCAGGGGGTCTCGTAGCAAGAAATAGTGTGCCAAAAGTTTGGACAAAGAACTGCAACTCAGGACTATAAGAAGACACTACAAGTCATAGAGAACACCACGATTTGTAGCAATGGCTGGTAGCAATCAAGACCAAAATGCCAAGTTCTAACTACAAAAGCCTGATTATGACTCCTAGGTCACCCTACGAGTCAGATCTGCGAGACGTATATGCTTTCAGTTGTATTTTTTATTTTTTTTGTAACATCCCACACCTTATATGTACTATTCCTATGCATATTACCATGACATGGCTTTGTTAAATTAGTGCCGATTTTTAAAAAATGCTTGAATCTCAAATTAGATGGTGATATGTACGTCTTACACTTAAGAGTGTCAAGTGTATACAAGTTTTAAGTCAAATTAAGGAGGTCACAGCCTTATAAGAAGTGAGGTTATTGTAGGACTTAGGAAGCTAGTAGGTGAGTCACCTACATGCTTAGCTTAAATATGCTAGCTAAACGGAGACGAGGACTGATGCCAAGTTTGTCCAAGTCCAAAAATAAATAAAGTGTATGTTAAGGGTGTAACTTTATCCCATGTTTTAGTACCATAAATGGAAATTATTCTTAGCCCCATAATAGTAGAGAAAGGTACCAAGTACAACACAACTCACTTGGTGAATTGGGCCAAAACTAAGTAAGGAGAAAAGGGAAAAGTAGTCTATCAAGGCCCAACCAATTTGAACTCAATAAGCCCAAGTCAAAGGGGCAAGAAGCTGCATCAATAGATTAATAAAGTAAGTCTTAAAATACCTTAGTAGGTCAGCCAAAATTCCTCTTTTAAAAAGGATTTAAAACAACTCCCTCAAGCTATTTTAATTTAGACAAAAAATCTACTTTTCTTGGTTATTCTTTTCACTCTTTCAACGTGTGAAAAGTAACCCTCAACCTTACAAGGGTTCCTAAACCAAGCCTAAACCTTGAATTTAAAGATAAGTAATGAAACTTGTGTATATAGTATGTTTTGTTTATGGAAAAAAGAAGTATATGCTAGTTATGCTTGTGCTGGAAATTTGGACAGCATGTGTCCAAAGGATTGTTCTGCATTTTTCTTGTTACTTGAGAGGCTTTTCTACTCTTTGGTGGCTGACTTATAAAGTAATACTTATGGTCTTAACAATATTTATTTTGTTAGTGATGTAACTAGGCTGCTATACCTTATTTACAATCCACAAGAGTGAGTTCTTATATGATATCGTAATTGTGTTAGTACGAACTTATGGGCTGGTGGTTGGGAATTATTGCTCCACGACCTCCATCAATTTTGGAACTATTTTTGGACTCCTTTAAGGCTGATTGTATGTGTAAGTATGTTATATGCAGTTTTGTTGAAGTTAAAACAGATTTGGGATTGTTAACATCGAAATATAGCGAGACAATGTAACGTTATGCTGCCTACTTATATGTTTTGTATAATTATTATATTTTGTGCTTTGTGGGATATTGTAAGACTACAATGTTACTAAAATAGGATGCACATGAAATGTATATGATAATATGTATTAGAAAATATGATTAGATACGGAAAGTTTGAAAGGATACACTCAGGTTTATAATTATACGCTTGCTGCCCATGTGTTTTTTTAATGAGATTGGGCTACCAAGATGTATCTATTGGATACTAATGCTAGTTTTATCACCTACTATACTGTAGATAAATATTTGGAGGAAGGGAAGCTTATCTCGAGGTAATAGCGAGGTCATACAATGAGGTATGTAAGGCTATTTAATTTTGTATTACTTAGAATGAAATCTAGATTCTTCCTTGGAACTTAAATTGACTTACCAACATTTCACATGTTCATATGCTTGTATACATAGTCACCTTTGAATCTGCATACATTTGTGGATACCAAGTTACATGGGTTTTTGTTGCTAAATAAAGTTCATCAGTTGTTTCATCTCATACGCATTTCATTATTTGTGTAACGTACTCTTTTCATTGTCCTACGATCTTGTATGATTATTTACATTTCACATGCTACATCTACAGTATTACAACTTTAATATTATGATTACCAAAAGAATCATCTCAAAGGTAATTGAAAGGTAAAGTATATTGCTTATTGATGGGTGGTAATCCGAGGGGTGGAAGAATTAGCTAGACAGGATTGATCCTATCACGGGGGTTAGACCAAGGGGCGAAAGGAAATGCCTAGCGAAGGCCGTTTTCAATATATATTTACAACTGATTAGCTAGTCCTTTGTATTACATATTGTTCATAGATTATACAATAAAGGTAAAGTAATAAAAAGAACATAAAGTACACGATACCCAAGTATAACTAAAGGTGGTCTCTTATCCTACACCAGTGCATAGTTTTATTTGAGTTGTTACTTCATATACATTATTCCTGCCTTACATATTCAGCACATTATCTTGTACTGACGTCCCATATGGGAGACCTACATTTCATGCTGCAGATACAGGTGCTAGTAGCTCTCCCCAGTAGGAGTACAGGATATCCAGTAGCTGTTACTAATCTCTAGGTTGCTTTGGAGACTTTCGTGTATAGAGCTTATATTTTTGTATTGTATAGTTAGTCGAGGAGGGGCCTAGCTAACCAATATCAGATACTTTTCCTTATCTAGAGGCTTTGTAGGACATGTAAATTAAAGTGTGTTTATGTCTCTTACTTTGGAAAATGTGGCCTAAATGGCCTAGTCAAATGCATTTCCTTTTGACTCATTATTATGTTTACTTTCTGGAAAGCATGTCGAATGTAGAAATCCCTTATAATATGTATTGAAAGTGCAGCAATACATGTTCGTTCTCCCGAGCCTTATCAGCAACGGGTGCCTATCCACCTTAATAGGACTTTGGGCATGACAGAAGTGGTATCAGAGCGGGTCATCCTAGAGGGTCTACAAAGTCATGTCTATGTAGAGTCTTGTATATCAATGTGTTGTGCACCGAGTTTATAAGTAGGAGGCTATGTGGCATTTAGGAGTTGTTACTGTTTTTTCATTCTTTAGATCATGCCATAGAGCTAAGTATAATAGGTGTATTGTGTCTAACCCCTAAATTATTTTGTACAACAAGTATGCTAGAAACTAGGAAAAACAAAGGTAAAGGGAAGGTAGTAGAAGTGGTTGTTGGTATACGCTGTCAGGTGAGACAATAAAATGAGGCTCAAGATGAGGGTCTGTCACAGACCTCTCCAACTTCTCCAGCTTCTGATGAATCTGGAAGTAGTGAAATTCCACCAAAACTACCTATCGATGCTACCATGCAAGATCTGAGAAATGTAGTCAAACTATTGACTCCTATAGTTGTTGGCCAAGGTCAAGGACATGTAGGTCGAGTTATAGGTGCAGGTGGTGTAAATAAGGCAGCTAGCATTATGATACGTTACTTCCTTAATTAGGACCCTCCATCTTTCACTAGGTCAAATCAAAATGATAATCTTGAAGACTTTGTTGACCAGATTCAACACACTTTAGATGTTATGCATGTGAGTCGTACACGAGTTATTGAGTTAGCGACATATAGGTTGAAGGGTGTGGATATTGTGGTATGAAGCTTGGAAGCAATCCAATGATATAGATTCACCTCTGCCTACTTGGAGGGAGTTCAAAGAGGCATTAATTGACTCTTGTTATACACTACCATACATCACTCCACTAGTTACTGGGAAGTTTAAGAGAATACCTAAATTATTGAACAAACCACTTTAAGTTGTCTACATCAGCTGGTGAATCTATTATGGCTAGAAGGGTTTATTAAGACTTTGTAGTGACTATTTCCGACCGTTATATATTGACTAACCTTATTGAGACAACAATGGTTTAATTCAATGTTATAATGGGTATGGATTCTCTAGGTTCTTGCCATGACATCATAGATTGCCGAACTAAAAGAGTGTATTTCCACTTCCCAAATGAGGCGGTTTGTGATTAGGGAGGCAATGTTGGGGCACCAAAGTGGAGGTTTATTCTTATTTTTAGGCAAGAAAAATGATCTCTAAGGTATATATATGTCTTTTAGTTAGAGTAAGGGACACAGAGGCAGAATCACCAACTCTTCAATCAGTTCCAGTAGTGAATGAATGTTGATGTATTTCCTGAAGGAATTCTAGGCTTACCTCCAGATCGATAAGTAGATTTTGGTATTGGCTTACTTCAACACACTCAATCTATTTCTATACCTCCATATAGAATAGCCCCAGGAAAATTGCACAAATTAACAGAGCAATTAAAAGACTTATTGGAGAAGGATTTTATAAGACCTAGTGTGTCCCCTTAGGGTGCACTAGTGTTATTTGTACATAAAAAAGATGGCACCTTGAGAATGTGTATCAATTAGCGATAATTGAACAGGGTGACAATTAATAATAAATCCCTCCTCCCCAAGATTAATGATTTATTTGATCAATTACAAGAAGCCAAATGCTTTTCAAAAATTGATTTGAGATCAGCTTATCGCCATGTGAGGGTGAAGGAGAAAGATATACCCAAGATAGCTTTCAGAACACGTTATGGTCACTTTGAATTTCTTGTCATGTCATTTGGGCTAATAAATGCACTAGCAGTTTTTATGGATTTGATGAATAGTGTATTTAAGCCATTCTTGGATGTGTTCATGATAGTATTTACAGATGACATTTTGGTATATTCAAGATCGAAAGAGGACCATGTAAATCACTTATGACAAGTGTTACAGGTTCTTCATGATTGACAGTTGTATGCCAAATTTTCTAAATAGAGGAGAAGTACAATAGTTCCATTGTTCAAGAATAAGGAAGATATTCAAAATTGCAACAACTACAGGGGTATCAAGTTGCTAAGTCACTCTATGAAGGTATGGGAGGGAGTTTTAGAAAGGAGGGTGCATAAAGTAGTTTCTATCTCAGAAAATCAATTTGGATTCATGCCGGGGCAGTCAACGACTGAAGCAACCCATTTGGTTCGGAGGTTAGTGGAAAAATTCAAGGATAGGAAGAAGGACCTTTACATGGTGTTCATTCGTCTCAAGAAGGCGTATGACAAAGTCCCAAGGGAGGACTTATGGAGGTGTTTAGAAGCGGAAGGTGTCCTTGTGACGTATATTAGGGTGATTAAGGACATGTACGATGAAGCCATAACTCAGGTAAGAACGGTGGGAGAAGACTCTGAGTATTTTCCTATCAAGATGGGATTCCATCAGGGTTCTGCGCTGATCCCTTTATTGTTCGCCTTGGTGATGGATGAGTTGACGCGACATTTACAGGAAGAAGTACCTTGGTGTATGCTATTTGCAGATGACATAGTTTTAATTGACAAGTCTCGGACTAAGGTTAATGAAAGATTGGAGGCCTGGACGCACGCCTTGGAGACCAGAGGCTTTAAATTTAGCAGGACCAAAACTAAGTACTTGGAGTGCAAATGCAGTGTTGAGACGGTGGAAGAAGACACTGAGGTGAGGCTTGTCACCCAACATATCCCTAGAGAGATAAGTTTAAGTATCTAGGGTCCATCATCCAAAATAGTGGCGACATCGATGATGATGTCACACATCATATTAGCACAACTTGGACTAGATGGAGACAAGCCTCTGGAGTATTGTGTGACAAAAAGATACCACCCAAACTTAAAGGTCAGTTCTATAGAGTAGTGGTTAGACCAGCGTTGCTGTATGGGGTGGAGTGTTAGCCAATTAAAAGCACACATGTTCAGAAGATACTTGTCGCAGAGATGAGGATGTTGAGCTGGATGTGCGGTCACACCAGGAGTGACAAGGTTAGGAACGAGGTAATTCGGGAGAAACTTGAGGTGGCCTCGATGGGCAAAAAAATGAGGGAAGCGATACTACGATGGTTCGGCCATGTGCAGAGAAGGAGCATTGATGCTCCTGTTAGGAGGTGCGAGAGGTTGGTAGTAGAAGATGCTCAGAGGGGTAGAGGTAGACCGAAGAAGTACTGGGGGGAGGTGATCAGACAGGACATGGCAGAACTCAACCTCACTGAGGACATGACCTTAGATAGAAAGGAGTGGAGGATGCAAATTAGAGTAGTAGGCTAAGTTCTTCTTCCTCTTCTTCTTCTACCTTCTTTCTTCTTCTTCTTCGCCTTCTTCTCCTTCATCTTCTTCCTATTACTAGTAGTATTTGTACTATCTTTACTTTTACTATTTTTTTAACTTCATTGCCTGACTGATATGTATTAGTTTATTATATTTACATACTATCTTGTGTTATTCATTGTTATTCATTGCTAGTCGCCCCTATCGTCCCCTTCCCTTTACTTACATTTCTTTTGTCATATCTAGTTATTTCTGCTTACGGGTTTTGAGCCGAGGGTTTTAGGAAACAACTTCTCTATTTCTATGAGGTAGTGGTAAGGTCTGCGTACAATCTACCCTCCCTAGACCCCACTTGTGGGATTTCACTTGGTATGTTGTTGTTGAATTTTGGCTAAAATCAGTGGCATTCTTGGGTCATATTCTATCCCGATGAGGGAATAAGGTTGATACATAAAAGCTAGAGGTTGTGAAAGATTGGTCAAGGCCAACAACACCCACAAAAGTTTAAAGCTTCCTAGGGTTGGCAGGTTACTACAGAATGTTTGTTAAAGGTTTTTCTTCTATTTCTGCACCTCTAACAAAGTTGACACATAAGGCAACAAAGTTCCAGTGGAATGATGCATATGAAAGGAGCTTTCAGGAGCTGAAAAATAAGCTAACATCTACACTTGTGCTAATACTTCCAGAAATCATCAAGGGGTATGTAGTGCATTCTGATGCTTCAAGAGTTGGCTTAGGGAATTTATTGACACAGTATGGTAGGGTAATTGTTTATGCCTCTAGAAAACTATGACCGCATGATAAAAACTACCCAACACATAATCTTGAGCTAGCAGTGGTTGTGTTTGCTCTGAACATATGGCGTCACTCTTTGTATGGGGTCCATGTTGACATACATAATGATCATAAGAGTTTGTAGTACACTTTTAAGTAGAAAGACCTAAATTTATGATAGCGGATATGTCTAGAGATAATAAAGGTTTACAACATTGATATACTCTACCATTCGGTGATCAAGCCATAGTAGTGAAGGAGTGGCTAAGGATCTACCTCAATTAGTCAGTTTGGGAGTTCACCTTCTTGAAACTCCAAAGGAAGGGATTATTGTACATAATGTAGCAACGTCTTCATTAGTAATGGAGGTCAAAGAAAAATAGGTTGAGGACCCTGTTATATGACAGAATAAGGAAAAGATGATTCAGGGTACGATGAAGGGCTTTGACGTTACACAAAATGGAATACTTTATTGCCAAAATAGATTATGTTTGCATGATATTAATATATTAAGAAAGACAACAATGGAAGAAGACCATCATTGCAGATATTCCTTCCATCCAGGATTAACTAAGATCTATCATGCCCTAAATGGAATGTTTTGGTGGGGAGACATGAAAAGGGACATTGCAGAATTTGCGGCTCAATGTCCAAATTGCCAACAAGTCAAAGAAGAACACCAAAAGCTATGAGGTTATATGCAGTGTATAGAGCTTCCAACATGGAAGTGGGATATGATCAACATAGATTTTGTTACAAGGTTGCCTCGCTCATTTTAAAAGTTTGACTCCACATAGATAATAGTTGATAGACTTACAAAGTCAGCAAACTTCTTGCCAGTTAAGACTGATTATACAGCTAAAGAATAAGGTAAGCTATACCTCAAAGAGATAGTTGGGTTACACGGGGTCCCAATCTCCATTATATCTGATCGAAGGTCTCAATTCACTATAAAGTTTTTAAAGTCCTTCCAAAGGATTTTAGGGACACAAGTGAATTTGAGTGCAACTTTCCACCCTCAGACAGATGGTCAAGTAGAATAAACTATTCAAACACTTGAAGATACGTTACGAGCTTGTGCATTGGACTTTAAAAGTGGTTAGATAGACCATTTTCTACTTATTAAATTTACCTATAATAATAGCTATCACTCGTGTATCAAGGTGGCACCTTATGAAGAACGTATAGAAGAAAATATAGGTGGCGAATTGGATGGTTTGAAGTGGGTGAAACCACCATGCTTGGGCCACATCTAGTACAACAAGCCATGGAAAAAGTTAAGGTAATATATTTGTGGCTAGAAACAACCTAATGTCGTCATAAATTATATGCAGATGCTAGAAGGAGAGAACTAGAACTTTCAGTAGAGGATTGGTTATTCTTAAAGGTATCGCCTATGAAAGGGGTTATCAGATTTGGTAAGAAAGGAAAACTGAGCCCACATTACATAGGTCCATATAAAATTATTAAGAAGTTTTGGCAGGTTGCATATTAGATAGAGCTACCCCAGGAGCTTTCAATGGTTCATCCAGTTTTTCATGTCTCAATGCTTGGAAAATACATAGGTGACCCATCCTGTATCACTCCTATTGTTGATGTACAAGTTAAAAAGATCTCACCTATGAAGAGGTACCTACTGCTATTCTAGATTGTCAACTTAAGAAGCTAAGGAATAAAGAAATAGCTTCAGTAAAAGTACTTTGGCAGAGCCAGCAAGCAGAAGAGATAACATGGGAGGTTGAAGAAGCGACGAGATCTAAGTATCCTTACTTATTTGAAGCTAAAGAGGAAGTGCAACATGCATAGCTGGGACATTAATAGGTATGTGGGCTTGAGTACTTGTTGTGTTGTCAAAAGTTTGTTTAAGTACAGGTTTGAGCATGGTCAAGCTATCTAATTATGCTAACATTCGAGGATGAATGTGCTTATGGAGGGGAGAATGTAATACCCCACACCATATATGTATTAGTCCTATGCATATAAAATATAATATGGCTTTGTCAAATTAGCGCATATTTGTAAAAAGTGCTTAAATCTCAAATTAGACGTCTATGTGCACGTCTAACACTTAAGAGGGTCAAGTATATATAAGTTTTAAGTCAAATTCAGGAGATTGCGGCCTTAAACGAGGTGAAAGAAGTGAAGTGCTTGTAGAACCTACGAAGCAAGCAGGTGAGTCACGTACATGCTTAGCCTAAATATGCTAGATAAACGGAGATGAGGCTTGATGCCAAATCTGTCTAAGTTTGATAATAGATAAAGTCCGTTTTAAGGGTGTAACTTTATCCCATCTTTTAGAACAGCAAATGGATAACATTTTTAGCCCAATAATAGTAGACAAAGGGACCTAGTACAACATAATTGGGTGAATTGGGTCAAAACTAAGTAAGAAGAAAAGGAAACAATGGGCAGCCAAGGCCTAACCAATTTTAACCCAATAAGGCCCAAGTAAAAGGGGCAAGAAGCTGCATCACCAGCTTAATAAATTAATGCTATAAATGCTTTAATAGGTCAGCAAACATTCCACTTTAAAAGGATTTAAAACATCTCCCTTAAGCTATTTTAATTTGGACAAAAAAATCTGCTTTTCTTGGTTATTCTTTGCTCTTTTTCAACATGTGAAAAATAGCCCTAAACCTTACAAGGGTTCCTAAATCAAGCCTAAACCTTGAAGCTAAAGGTAAGTAATGATACTTGTCTACACAGTATTGTTTGTTTTGTGAAAAACAAGAAGTATATGCTAGTTATGCTTGTGCTAAAAATTTGGACAACATGTGTCCTAAGGATTGTTGTGCATTTTTCTTGTTACTTAAGAGGCTTTTCTCTTCTTGGTGGGCTGAGTTATGAAGTAAGACTTATGTTCTTAACAAGGATTATTTTTTTAGTGATGTAACCAGGTTGTTGCACCTTATTTACAGCCCGCAAAAGTGAGTTCTTATATGATATCATAATTGTGTTCTTAGTACGAACTTATGGGTTGGTGGTTGGAAATTGTTGCTCCACAGCCTCCATCTATTTTGGAACTATTTTTGGACTATTTTAAGGTTGATTGTATGTGTAAGTATGTCATATGCAGTTTAGTTGAAGTTAGAACAAATTTGGAATTGTTGACATCGAAATGTAGCGAGACGACATAACGTTATACTGCCTACTTATATATTTTGTATAATTGTTATGTGTTGTACTTTGTGGACTGTTGTATGATTGTTATGGCACTAAAATAGGCTGCACATAAAATTTATATGAGAATGTGTATTAAAAAATATGATTAGAGGCAAAAAGTTTGTAAGAATATGCTCGGGTTTATAATTATACACTTGTTGCCCATGCGTTATTTTTTTATGATATTGGGCTGCCAAGATGTATCTATTGTCTTCTAATGCTAGTCTTATCACCTACTATATTGTAGATAAATATGAAGGAAAGTTTATCTCGAGGTCATACAACAAGGTATGTAAGGCTACTCGATTTAGTATTTACTTGGCATGAAATCTAGATTCTTCATTGGAACATAAAGGCACTTACAAACTCTAACACAACTATTAACTGTGTGTCCACTCTTTCACATGTTCATAAGCTCTGATACATAGTCACCTTCGAATCTGCATACATACACTAAGTTACATGGGTTCTTATTGCTAAATAAAGTTCGTGAGTTGTTTCATCTCATACGCATTTCATTATTTGTGTAACGTACTCTTTTCATTGTTAGTCTTGTATGATTATTTACATGTCACATGCTACATCTACAGTCCTACAACTCCAACATTATGATCACCAAAAGAATCATCTCAAAGGAAATTGAAAGGTAAAGTATATTGCTTAATGAGGGGTGGTAACCCGAGGGGTGGAAGAATCACCTAGGCAGGGTCAATCTTATCACGGAGGATAGCCCAAGGGGTGAAAGGGAATGCCTATCCAGGGTCATTTCCGATATAGATTTACCACTGATTAGCTGTTCATTTGTATTACATGATGTATATAGATTATATAGTAAAGGTAAAGTAATAAAAAGAATATAAAGTACATGATCCCCCAGTATAACTAAAGGTGGTCTCTTATCCTACACCAGTGCATAGTTTCATTTTAGTTGTTACTTTATATATAATATTTTTTACCTTACATATTTCATGCATTATCTAGTACTGATATCCCTTATGAGGGACCTGCATTTCATGCTACAGAGACAGGTGCTAATAACTCTCCCTTGTAGGAATACTTACCAAGCTCCAAGTTGCTTTGGAGCTTTGTATGTCTAGAGCTTATATTTTTATATTGTATAGTTAGTCGAGATGGGGCCTATCCCCACCCTTATCAGATACTTTTCGTTATCTAGAGGCTTTGTAGACTATGTAAATTAAAGTTTAGTCATGTCTCATACTTTAGACAATGTGGCCCCAATGGCCTAGTCATATGCATTTCTTTTTGACTCGTTATTACTATTTACTTTCTGGAAAGCATATGGAATGTAGAAATACCTTATAATATGTATAAAAAGTTCATATATGCAGGTTGGTTCTCCTCAACCTTATTGGCAATGGGTGCTAGTCCGTCTTAATGAGACTTTGGGCATGACAATCTTTAGGGTCTTTTTGTACATAGTATAAATAGTTAATGATAGGCTTTCTAAAAGTCATATTCGAAACTTTATAGATTTTGAAGATACTTTGAATATTCTCAGAGAACTTTTCTAGGATTTAGTGCAGATTTTAGTATTTCATTTTGAAGACCCATTTTGGGGGATTTGAAATCACTTGTACTTAACTTCCATTAATCCAAGCTTTTGGTTTAAATATCATGTTGTTTTTGTTCTTTGTTGTTTTTAGGTAATCTTGCAACCATGTCTTTCATATTCACTGTTGCTGATTTTACCTTAGATATAAGTAGCTAAGCACCCACAACTTGGGGTTGTGAGAACCATGAGAAGTTGACTTGAAACAACCTAGATTTTGTGTATTTTTTAAATTGGGTATTCTCATTTATTGTCTACTTCCTTTCATTCTGAATGTTGTTTGGTGGTGGCCAACACCAAAACTCGCCTACTATCTAATTCATAGCCAAGGTAGTGATGAATATGAAAAAGGAAGTAGATGATAGGATTCGATTGATGTGTTCTCATCAAATCAATCAAACTTGACCAATTATAGGTTGACTTGGATAATAGATAATGATTAGTTGGCACACCATGGTTGCCGACCAAGTATCATGGTGAAATTCGACCTTCTCCTTCACAAGAGGGATGGAAGAACCTAAGTTACCATCCTGCATGCAATGTCTTGATTGAAGTTATGCGTTTTGGGGTAATTGAGTCAACGAATCATGGGAACATATTTCCCAAGTTGTCTCTCTATTTGATTATCTTCTCGTATTAGTAGTATAGTATTTTACTTATTCTTCACATTGAATTACAAAACCCTCCATGCCATTCTATAGAATATAGTGATCGATACTTGAAATAATTGTTAGTGGATCAATGTAGTCAAGCCCTGTGTTCCCTGTGGATTTGACCCTAACACTTGGTTTAGTTTATACTTCACTACAACCGCTTTACTATTGGAGTGTGAACATCAATGAGTTTATTTACTATTTAACCAACATGTTTAGGTAGTGGAGATAATTTGTAGATATATAGTGATTATTACTTTTAGCATGTGTATAATCTTTAATGGTTTTATGATTCTTTCTAAAATTGGGTACCCTCAAAATTTTTGGGATTATTGGTTACCATTGCAATCTTGTGTATGATTGATGTGGCAATGTTTATTCTGATGAACAGAAGGCACGTTGATTTGAAGCATGGCCTATGAGTCTATGTCGATTGTGTATATTATACCATGATCGTGTTAGCTAATTATGTTTGATTCATGCATTTACACTGATTCAGAAGATGCCTTGTTACTCTAAAATTGTATTAGAGTTGTGGCTGATTGGAAAGGATCTTAGGCCTTTGTTGTTTAGTTAGTCCACTTTTGCCTAAATGACCTACCAAATATAGTGGCTTAACCTTTGTTCCAAATGTTTGGACTTTATATGTAGCTGTTCTTTTTTGACACCTAGCTTGCCTAGCCTTGTTTTTTGAAATACCTTGATGTTAGACCTAATATATCCTTGATCATGTGAACCTTGATGGAGGTAAAAGCCAAGTTGAAGGTGGCTACCAAAACTGGTCTTGGTTTAAGAAATGGATGTTGTGCACTTCACCTTAGGCTAAAAGCCTAAGTTGAGGGTGGCCTATGTTATGGTAAGTAATGAAAATAAGGTGATTAGTGGGGGAGGAAAGAAAGAAGAGAATATCATGTGATGAGTGAGAGAAAAAGAAAAAAAAAGTTGGCTTGAATTGAAAAGATAGCAGAATGAGTTTGAAAATGAGACATCATTAAAAAAGGAAAAGAGAGCACCCGAAAAAGCTTGAAAATGAAGAATAAGGAAGGAAATAATGAAAGATGGCTGAGTTGTGGATGTAAAAGTGTCGAAAACATGGTTCAAGGATAGCTTTTAGTCACTACTTACCTAAAATGTCATATTAAAGCCTCCTGAGCTTGCGTTACAAGCCTAGAAAGTCCTAAAGTTATCCTAATCCAACTGGATTACAGTCAGAGTATGAGTTTATAGGCAAGCCTATGGTTTTGGTTATCATGCATGAATTTAACTCGTGAGAGTAAGGATGCTTGCATAGTCCTTGAATTTTGAATGCATTTTGAGCGAGATGGAGGGACTTCTTTTTTGTGAGGGCATTTGCATGACATGATTGGCAAATGAATTTTTCGGTGATTGTGAATAGTTGGATTGTCAGATACATTATTATGTCTTGGTTTGCTTGGTGGCTACTCAATCAAGTTTTGAGAATAAGAACTTAGTACATGAGTTAGAATTGAGTTATATATATGCCATTAGGATAGTTGCTATGTATTTTTTATTGTGTATTTAGATCGAATTATTGCTTGAGAACAAGCAACAGTTCAAAGTTGAGTCGTGTTGTCAAATTACAACTATTTGATGCCTAAAACATGAGATCTTTTCATGTTTTAAATGTGGCTTTTTATAATTTTTATGTGTTTTGATGTTGTTCTTGCAGAAAGTACAGGTTGGCATGATTTTGGGAGAAAATTACAGGTTTTGATGAAGTTTTGGACATACAAGCCACGTTATGAGTTATAGCTCAAGTTATGAGTCATAGTGTGCCCTCGTAGCAAGAAATTATGTTAAAAATTAGGAATTTGCAAACTGAAGGCCAGCTATAAGAGGTCAGCCTATGAGTCGTATGTTCACTATGACCCATTGGAAGGGGCCTCATGGCCAGAAATAGTGTTGCCAAAATTTTGACCAAGAACTGCAATGGGGACAATGAGAACACACTACGAGTCATTGATTAGGCCATGACTCATAGGAATGGATCATAGCAGTCAAGTCCAAAAAGTGAAGTGCTAACTACAAAAGCCTGATTACAACTTATAGGTCATCCTATGAGTCCTAATAACGAACCATACCTGCTGCCAGCTGTGTTTTCCTATTTGATTTTTTAGGGTCTTTTTGTAAATAGTATAAATAGTTAATGATAGGGTTTTTTGAAGGGTAGATTTGACACTTTACAAATTTTGAGAATACTTTGAATATTCTTGGAGAACTTTTCTAGGGTTTAGTGTAGATTTTAGTAGTTCATTTTTGAAGATCCATTTTGGGGGATTAGAAATCACTTGTCCTCAACTTCCATTAATCTAAGCTTGTGGTTTCAACATCTAGGTGTTTTTTTCTTCATTGTTTTTGGGTAATCTCTCAACTATGTATTTTATATTCATTGTTGGTCATTTTGACTTAGCCATGAGTAGTTAAGCACCTATAACAGGGGGTTGTGGGACCATGAGGAGTTGACTAGATATATCCTAGATTTTGTGCATTTATTTGATTGGGTATTTGCATGTATTGTCTACTTCATTTCATTTTGAATGTTTACTGGTGGTGGCCAACACCAAAACCCACCTATTATCACGATCTCGACCAAGGTAGTGACGAATAGAAAAAGGAAACTAGATGACAGGACATGGTTGATGTGTTCTCATCTAATCAACTAAACCTTACCAAGGAGAGGTTAAATGGGACAATGGGTAATGGTTAGTTGCAAGACCATGGTTGCCGACTAAGCGCCATGGTGAAATTCTACCTTTACCTTCACAAAAAGGTTGGATGAACCTTATTAACTGTCCTTCTTGCAATGTCTTAATTAGAGTTATGTTGTCTGGGGTGATTGAGTCATCGAATCACGGGGAACACAATTAACAAGTTGTCCCTCAAATTGATTGTCTTCTAGCATTTGCCGTGTAGTATTTCTATTTGTTCTTCATCTTGAATTGCAACACCCTCCTCCATTCTAGAGAATATGGTGATCGATGCTTAAAAGAGTTGCTAGTGGATCAATATAGTCAAGCCACATATTCCCTATGGATGTGACCCAAACCTTTGGTTAGGTTTATACTTGGCTGCGACCATTTTACTGTTGGAACGTGGACATCAAACTTGTAATTCAAGATAAATAATATAATAAAACTCAATGTAAATCAACACACCACCATATAGTAAAACTGTCATGTAAGATATCTTGAAATCTATTATCAAATCTCATAATAGATCATATTTTCATAGCTCAAAACATGCATACTCTTAATAGATAAAACCAATTCATAGTATAAGCTTGAAATAGACAAACATGCATATTCAATAAACATTTCATAAAACCCCAACACAATTTGTAATCAAATCCACAATAAAAGATACCCATAGAAGATACAACTTGAAAACATGTGCATAGAAAGGGAGATTGGGCTCCATGGGTGAAATGACCCAATGGATGAAACCCACATACCTTGAAATTGGGTTTTCTTGATATAGATATAAAGGAGACTTGAAGCTTGAATGGAGTTCTTGAGATCCGAAATTAAGCTTGGGACACTTGAATTTGGATGAAATGTTTGGTTTAGTCTTGGAGAGGGTTTTGAGAGGGTCTTGAGTGATATATAGTTGAAAAATGGCTAAGTGCAGGTACTTTATGCATAAGTGTGCATCAGGGAAAAGATCCTAATGCCTTAGGCCGAAATAGGAAAATTAAGGAAGTGATACCACTGCTCCACGATAGGTCTCCATCGCGGAGCCAACAAGAATGCCCACTACTTTGTGAAAAGTTGGCAAAAATTATTTTTTGTTATGGATGTTCTATAATTGGGGTTATACCTATTTCTCACTCATTTTTCCCCCGGATTAAGAATATGAAGTCGAGTTTTTTATATCAGTCACAAATTTTAAGATATATAGAAATTACAATTATGGGCATTTTTGAAGTACATTTTTTGGGGCATTTTTGCGGAGTTTCAAGAATTATCATGAAAAACACTTGACATGAAAACCATGCAATAGCCTTTTCATAATATAATAATCCTTGCAATGTAGTTTAGTCATACATGGTGGGTATATATACATATGCTCAAAATAATGCAATTCAAGAGTATAAAATAAGGATGAGTAAAACTAATTCATTTTGAAGTCACTTGGAACAACACACCAACATTGTAGTAAAACCCTTAACTTGGGTATCATGAAATCCATCTCAAAAGTTCACAATATTTCTTAGTCCTGAAAGCCCATATCATGCATAGTCTTAACAGATATAAATCAACTCATGGAGTAAGCTTTAAAATGGAGATTCATGCATAATCAATCAATACTTGACAACGCCTAGCATAATTGACATTTATAATGCATAATAAGAGACACCCATATCGAATACAACTTGAAATCATAAAATTTTCATCAAAAGAGAGAGTTGGGCTCCATGGGTGAAAGGACCCATGGATGAAAAAACACATACCTAAACTTGAGTTTTCCTTTAAGAAAACATGAGAAAACTTGGGGCTTGGATTGGGTTCTGGAAATCCAAAACTTGGTCTTGAAATGTTGGAATTGAATGGAGAATTGGATGATGATTTGAGAGGGCTTTGTGAGGGTTTGTTGAGAGTTTGAAGTTGAGAAATGGCTAATAATAGAGGTTTTCAAGTTCAAATAGGCATTGGATTATTACCCAAATGCCCTTGAATGAAATAGGAAAAACAAGGGAAAAATTGTACTGAGCCATGACTAGGGCGCGTGTGGTTCTGTCGCGAATGGCCACTATTTTAGCTATTCGTGGTGAAAATTATTTTTCTATATGAGGCTTCTAAAAATCAAGATCCACCCTTTTCTCACACAATTTTTTCCTCTGAGCTAGAACATGAAGTTGAATTTTTTAAATCATGCACAAATTTTGAGATATGCAAGAATTACAATATATGGCATTTTCGAAGCGCATGAAGGGTGTTACACTGACCCCC
>JAOTQJ010000001.1:5380596-5404864 GCA_025642045.1 Solanum sejunctum | reverse complement strand
TGTATCATGAAAGAACCAAACATATTGAGGTTGATTGTCATTTTATTCGTGAGAAGATTCAGGAGAACTTGATTTGCCCTGGCTATGTGAAGACAGGAGAACAACTAGCTGATTTATTTACAAAAGCATTGCATGGAACTCGAGTTAACTATTTTTGTAACAAGCTGGGCATGATCAATATCTATGCCCCAACTTGAGGGGGAGTGTTACAAAATCTGTATAATAATATATATAGATAGTATAGGGATTTGATAGATAATATAGCTGATTGTTAGGGATTTGAATATTTAGTTACCATAGTTACCTTATTTAGTTACCTTAGTAAGCTTGTCCCTCCATGTATTTATATCATTGTTCTCTTTGAATAATAGACAAGTTACTCTCTCCATGTCTTATCAATAACATGGTCTAAAATCATTCTTAGATATTTGTGTGGCTGAAAATCATTTCATTAAGGGTAAAAGGAGAATTTTCAAGTTAATTGTTTCCAAATAGAGTAAGGTGACATTCTTTTTGGTACGGACCAAAAGAGAAAGGGTGCCACATAAAATGGGACAAAGAGAGTATAATTTTTCTCATTTATTTACGCCTTTTTCTCATTGAGATCATGCCTTCTTTGCGGTTGGCAGTCAAAAAACCCAATGGACATCAGCACCTTTGTTTTTAACTTTGACTAACATTGGATCCACAGTACTAGCTATAAATAGTTTATCCAGCAGCATGAATCCAACCCAAAAACAAAATTTGTGGTAATCAATAAGAGGCAGAGCATGGCCCAAGCCAGTTGCGAATGGTTCGACTGCATGTAGGTTCATGCCTAATCAAATTGGCAGGACGGTTCCATAAATGGAGTTGGGTGTTTTCATGCATAAACAGATTTTATTATCACTAGACTAATATTTTCTATAAAACGAAATTTAGATTGATTTGACAATATAGAAACACAGTCCAGCTAAATCCACAATACTGAAATGCCAAAAAAAAAAATTGACTCATAAAATACCTATCAGAATATTAGTTAAAAGGACTTGAAAATTAACTTCAAAAAACTTACCCCTGATAAATGAAGTCCCCAAAAAGAGAAGCAACAGGTACAAGGAGCAGAGTGAGGTAGAAATAAAATGTGCTCATCAAGGCATAGATGACCAAATATATATTCTTCTGCAGTGAGGAGGAATATCAGACATATTAGCATATGAAAACTCACAAGAAAACAGTAAATGACTGAATTCACCTGTTCTTTTGGCAAGGAAACACCCGAATAAATAAAGACAAATATGAACCACAATAATATGCTCCCTCCAACAGTGATATGATGCCATCTTGTAATGGTGTCACACATCATAAGCAGACGCAAATTTACAGTTACAACAACACATGTGAAAGCCATCGTACTGACATCCCATAGGCCAAATATCTTGCCTGATGAATTCATGCCCTTTGTACTTGAATCAATTACAAAATAATACAAGACCAATGATTGATATATTGCAAAGAAAGCCCAGATGACCACAACTCTCCATTTGAAGAAAGTATTTCTAATTCCTTCCTTGTATAGCTCAGGATATTTCTTGGAGAGGGAAGCACTGACATCCTACATACACAACATAGATTTAGCAATAGACAAAAAAAGAAATAACATAACAATTAAAGGATAAGCTAACTTAATTGCCATCATACATTGTTTAGCAGTAACAAAATATAACAATTACATACCTTCTCAAAAAGCCCAAGAACAATAACAGGAAGAGCTGTGAACATCACATTGTAGAGAGACTGGAACCAATCATCATAGAACCTTTGACCAGAGAATCCAGTCCGGAAGGTAAACCAAAATTGAGTCAGGGTAAATGTCAGATTCTTGTAATAGAAATATGTGACAACCTGCATGTAAAACTTTTACATCACTATTAAGTGAAAAAATATCATACATCTTTTGTGCACCAAGAGTAAAGGCCTATGTTGCTCGGACTCTTCAAAAATGTCATCGGGTGCATGTCGGATCCTTTAAAAGTAGTGTTTTTTCAGAGAGATCCGACACAGGTGCAGCAACATTTTTGGAGTGAGAGCGACTTAGGTTAAGGCAAACCTTGCAGATTCTCAGATATGACCAGCGTCCATGGACAAGCAGTAAATCAGCAAGAAATCGGAACTGAGCTATTGCAAAATCACTAGCCATCACTGCTTGCATTCCCTCCTGTCCACTTATTCCAACACCAACATGAGCAGCTTGAATCATACTTACATCATTAGCTCCGTCACCAATGCTGAGAGTTATTCTGTTTGCCCCCTTCTTAACCAAGCTTGTCACCTGAAAGAAGTGGAAGAAGTCGCTAAAACCTGATCACCTGAGGATTTGCAATCAAAAAACTCATCCTAACTTCAAAAGAAATACAACGTCTTTATCAGGAACTTGAAGAACTACACTGTTGAAACTAGAAAATACCAAAGTGATACCTGAAAAAAACTTAACTTTTCATAATGACATGGGAATCCCAAAAGAAAATTTTCAGAACATTAAATATCTGAGGATAATGAGGTTTAGTATGTTTTTCCCAGAACATAGGATATCTAATATTGACAACCACTTCTCTTCTTTCTTTTTGACTATGTTATCCTGAATAATGAGCTTTGCTATGAAGTGAGATGACAACTCTCTTTCTTACACAAGACAGAAAGTATAACTATATTCTGCTTATGGGTTTTTGTGACGAGGATTCCCAGGAAACAACCTTTCTACCTTTATGAGGTAGTGGTAAGGTCTGCGTACATTGTACCCTCCCCAAACCCCATTTGTGGGATTCTACTGGCTATGTTTTTGTTGCTTACAGAGAGTATCACTATTAAAGCTCTTTCAACTTTCCTACCTTTGAGAAAGTATTGCAGTTAAGTCAGTTTACGATATGAGAGTAAGAAAATTGAAATAAGAACTTCCAAATGATTCTTGAATACTTCTATTTATGTAGATGGAATCTAGTACGCTACCTATGTTTTGTAACTAGATCGTCAAACTCTGTTCCGCTATACCTAGCCGATTCTCAAGTACAAAAGGTATAGCATTACAGTTTAACAAACAGATGAAAGCTAGGTATCTACTCCTTCATGAGGAAGAAAGACCTTGATATGATCTAGATCGACATATTGAAATGGAAGAAACTTGATGAAGCCTAAAAGAAGTACATAGTCTTAAAAAAGAACTTTTGTTCTCTGTCTAGATTACATGATGGAATAACAGAGATAAAGATGAATGACTCTACCCCCATATGTTCATTAAACAAGCATGAACAGCTCAATTTGAAGAAACTACAAGTCAGCTTGACAATTCCAAGGCTCATGATGCTGCAATAGGAATAAATGAAGTGTCACCATATTCAGCAGAACCCAGCTTTCTTGGGACTGAAGCGATGTTGTTGTTTTATATTTAGCACATAGAAAGACAGTTATAGAATGACCAAAGACAAGTTCAAAGTTACTACTGTAGTAACCACTCAAAGAAAGACCACCTCCGTGACCTCACCTGTGCTTTCTGCAAAGGAGAAACACGGCAGCAAACCACAGCACTGCAATTGAGGCTTAAATTTAACAGCATTACACGAAGACTCGGGTCTAATGCATACATCAAACACTTCCCATCAATTACTAGTGCTAATTTTGGTCCAGAAACAGAACGAAGATGCTCTTGTGCTTCCTCATAACATCTTTTAAGCTCTTTCTGCACTGTTTCTTTCATAAAACGAGCAAGCTCCACTAGATCGCCCTGCGAATGAACACAAAACAAACTGTTAAACAGTGTATAGTTTGAAAGACAAACATGAACATTGAAAAGTAGTGCTCACTCTATCTTCCACTTCTCTGATTGCATCAGTTTCGGAACTAATGATAAATTGTTTCATGCTGTTATTGATCAACTTGCATGCTGTAATAGATACAAATGAAAACTAGAATAAGATGGTCCAAGTAAAATCAAGATTTAAAAAATGACAAACTGCCTATCATCAATGCGAAGCGACCAACCATAAGCTATATTTATCGCCGTTTCCAATTTGTCACCAGTAAGCACCCAAATCTTAATTCCAGCCCTTGAGAGAGTGTCTATGCACTCAGGTACACCTTCTTGAAGCTTATCTTCTATAGCAGTGCATCCAATCAAAACAAGATCCTTTTCTATCAGTTCTGCTACCTGTAAAATGCTAAAAGCTTAAGACTCTTGACCACCAACAAAACCTTGACATTACAGAAGTTAGACTTCCAAGTTAAGCACATAATTGTGAGGGCAACCACAGCTATGGTTATATAATTATCACCCAATATATTACTTCCAACCATTTATAATATTTTGTATTCAAGAATGTTGTAACAAGAGACAATATGAAAAGATGCTTAAAATTTAGATAAAAGTATTAAAAATGCCCCTAAACTCAGCGCAAGTCATTAGCTTCATCCCCGAACTATTGATAGTGTTAAAAATACTCCTCTACTTAACTAACAAAACTTAAATACACCTCCAATCTTGTCACAAGAATGAAATACACTTCTAAATTCTTGCTAGATTAAAGGGTGTTTTTAACACTTGTAATAGTGGGGGTGTATTTTAGTTTAATTAATCAAGTAGAGGGGTGTTTTTATGACTGTCAATAGTTTGGGGATGAAACTAATAACTTGCACCAAGTTTAGGGGTGCTTTTAATAGTTTTCTCTAAAATTTAAAATAAATCATTTAGAAGTCAGATTTTATGCAGGTGATAGCTACATAATCCCAGTCTCTAGAATGATCACACTTTCTTCTTCTTTCTGTGGATAAGGTGTCTAGAATGATCACAGTCGACAACAATGTCAGATGTGTTTTTCAAGTCAGAACCAGGGCTGAGAAAAAGGATAAGAAGAAGCTTTTGATGATCAGGACTACATAGTGCAATACAGGGGCAGTGTATTTGGCATCACAAACTGACAAAAGAAAACCACCTCTCTTTAATTTAAAAATTGTTAAATGGTGAGCATAATCTGGCTAGAACAAGCAAATCTGATGTAAATTAGAACTTAAATGCAGAAGAACATAATTGTATTTCGCTACTCAAAATAAATGGTATCACTACAGAACGGATGAATAAAAAGTCAGGACAAAAGTCAATCCCAGAAAGAATGCAGAATCAGAACAATTAAAAGGTGCACAAACTTAAAAGGGAAATACTTCACAGTAAACTAACCTCATCCAATTTCTTCTCACGGTCCCGGAGAGAAGATTTTGCTTGAATGAATTTCTCATTCCATTTTTCATACTCATCAGGGGTTAAATCTCTATAAGCCAAGCAAAGTGTCCGAAGTCCAGCAGCCCCAAATTGCTCCAATTGTTCCCTAGTTCTTTTCTTCAGATCGTTGTCTCCGTCAAGCAACCTCTCATAAATTACATTATCAGCACCCTGAGAAAAGTAGGCTCTATGATAATTGTCTTACTAAAGTAATCTCCTAGAATGCATCTTTCCACATAAGTTCCTACCTTACAGTAGAGAACCAATCTGCCTTCAGGATAGCGACATACAACAGACTGACGCTTTCTCGTACTAAACATAAAACAAATGGATAATAGTCAACGTCGTTACCAGCATGCAGGTAATCAAAATTAATATACAAGCTAGGATGTACTGAAACCTGTTGAATTCAAGAACATTTAGAATCTCATAAGGAACATCTTGAATCCTCCCCATCTTTCCAACATGTGACTCACGCACATTAATCATAGTTGGTGTACGTCTGCAGAAAATTTTATAGTCATGGTAAGTGACCCAGCTAAAAATAGAAAAGATAGCAGTAACAGTGCCACAAAGAACTATGACTAAACTCTTTGCAGAATCTGATTCCTTGAAGATGTTTAGTGGAAGAAATCTAGTCCTAACACAATGTCCTTTTGATAGAGAATGCCTTCTGCAAAACACTGCACAGCTAATTTTTCTTCTGTTTCTTAAAGCCGGTCCATTACTCGCCCAACAAAAGAAAAAACTAAGTTCAACAATAGCTGAGAAGAATAAGGCATGTGACTCAGAAGTAGCCCACCATAAAGAAACAAAAACTATCTGTTTTATTACCCTATCCATCAATTGGAACTCCCTCCGCCCCTTCCCGATAACTCACCTCTGAAGCTGGCACGAGGAACAGCAACCTGCTGCAAATGTTTGGTGATTTATTCTATTATAACATGCTTGAATAAAAATAAGTAAATAACAGCAGGAACCGGATACTACAGTAGCTATCTGATGACAATTACTCTCCAATCAGATAATGACTTACATATATTGGCACTATTCTCTTCACAGATACCAGAATAAAATAACAAGAGGAATCAGATTACTGCAACAGAGTCCTCATGGGTGTTCTTTCAACAGAGGAGTATTTTCACTATTTTGATATGTAAAAAACTGCACTCCTACATCTTCCAACCTAACTGTGTATGGTGGTAACCTTCTACATTTATTTCATAGACGAAGTTTCAACAAAGGGGAGACTTAAAAGCAGACAATACAATGTAACAGAAATTCTTAAGACACGCACTTGTAAAAGAAGAAGCCAAAGTTCTTTGCTGCTACAACCAAAGCAGATTCATCTGGGGATGCTGCTTGATATCGTATTTTTTCTGGGGTCTCTTCACCTTCAGGCAGAACAGTATGGCATATAGCAAGGCACTTGAAAAATTCCTGAACAAACAACCTTGGCCTCATTAAACTAGCAATGTAGGTGCTAGATAAGTAAGTTTAGTGTACCCATGTGAAAGTTTTCTGCACAAGGACAACTCAATATGAAGCTAAAAATTTACATACAAGAAGATACCCTGCAAGTTTAAACTCCCTAGTCCCATCATCTTAAAATAAATTTTGATTTCATAAGAAAAAAAGTTCTATGATAGAAGAAGTTACATCCGACTCACCTCAACCGTCGCAATGTAATGTTCTTTATTCTGATACTATACAATCAAAAACACAACTATAAGCCCACATTTCCCAAACAAAACCAGATCACATATATCAAGTCAAACGTGGACATTGAATTTGGAAAGAAATACAAGTACAAACCAGAAAGTGCTTTTATATTGATTGAAGCCTTAGATTACAATTGTGGAACCACTTCATCTAAAAGTAGCAAGGGGACACTTCTAATCTGCACACACCATTTCATGTAGTGATGGCCTAATTCTTTTTTCTTGTCCCAAGAACATGGGAAATATTTTGTTAGTAAATAGTGGTAAGAGTAAGACTAAACCAGAACCTGTGATTGCTCACTTATCACATTAAATTGCATGATCTCCATCTCCAAAAGAATACTTTATTGTTCATCTCAAGTCTACACAGAGATAACTAACCTCAAAAAGAAAAAAGAACGACAAAGAAGAAAGCGAGAGTATAAAGAAATATGATTTTCATTGCTGATTTAGTGTTGCCTAAAGATTTGGAAGAATTTGATACCACAAACTTCATTAGTAAGAAGGGGAAAAACTAATGATCCAATTAAGAAAACAAGATATTATAAAGAGAGAATTTTATTTTATTTTTTATTTTTTCAAAAGCAAATCTATAATATTGATTGTTCAAATGTAACAATTATTACAATAAAAGGAACTCATGTTTGTCTTTTCTTCCACACATGATAATCAAATGTTTACCCTGCACATATCAGGATTAGGTTCATTCCTCCAGGCACCTCGCATCAGCCTAGCATCATTAAAATTGAAACCTTTCTCTCGAGCTTCTGCTGATGATTTCTTAACCTGTAACAATTTTCTAGATCAATACAAGAAAGATCCATAAATCTTTCATATCTTGCCCGAGAATATATTTACCTCAACTTTCAGCCCATTTTGCTGAGCAGTTCTCATCTCAATTTCACTAACACCTGTACCATATATCTCTCCACCGATCGAACACTTGAAAAACTCCATCAAGTTCCTCGTAAGAGTTCCAGTTTTGTCAGAGAATATGTATTCCACCTGTCCATAAAGTAATAATCAATGGCTCAAGAACTCATTTGTTAAAAACACACGGCGTACAAAAGTGCTGAGGGGAAAAAGTGAAGCAAATAGTTGTCTTCTTCTTGTGCAACCCACTGTTAATGTGTTAGTGCACATAGCGATTATTTAAACAAATTAATTCAACAACCACTTCATAAGAGCATTAACCATTTACCTGCCCAAGTTCCTCATTCAAATTAGATGTCCTAGCCTGAGCAGGGGTATTACTCTCAGTATGGTACATGTGCAAGTCGTTATTGATGAATTTATTGGATTGCATAAATTTAATCATCTGAAAGTGGAGCAGAAAAAGAAAACCAAAGTGGATGGAATATTAGATTAAAATTCAAGAAAGCACCAAAATAAAAAAAACAAAGAAACTAACATTAATCTACCTCAATGGAGACATAGAGAGAAATTGGAATAATCGGTGAATACAATGTGATTAAGGTGAACATGGTCAAAACTGCAACCTGAGCAGACAGTAAAAGAGTAATTAGAAACAGAAATAGAACTACAGCTCAGACAAGTGAAAGATAATTATGTCAGAACCTATATGATTACCACAAATCTATTGTCCGGGTCGGACTGTGGATCTGAATTTTTGCCACTTTCAAACCGCAAATAATAATATTTCTTATTTATGAAGATACCGCTGCAAAATTCCATGCAAATCCAAAATTTTAAGAATGGAGGGGAATAAAAGAGAAGTTCCAACATCGAAGAATGGGTATAGAAATTGATCAAACCTGCCTATGGCTCCCAACATACACATGCACAAGAGGGTGCTAAAAAGAGCGATAATAAGTTTGTCAAGTTTCTTCTCCAAAGTGCTTCTCTTGGAAGGAATTTTCATAGAATTCATCATAACCTGTAGTTAAACTCATTTGACAGAAGTAACTGAGAATAAGAACCAAAGTGAACAGCCAAGCAGCAAAGGCCACAAAGCAAAAAGATGCAGAAACCAGAACATAAAATATGATCTTAAAAAAGGTTGTTACTGTAACTTTATACCACAAATGCAGCAAAATAGTTTGAGAAAACATCATTACTGAATAGACAAGACGGGCAACCTGGTGTGCTAAAGCCCCCGCAATGTGCAGGGTCCTGGGATGGGCCCGACCACAAGGGTCTATTGTACGCAGCCTCACCTTGCATTTCTGCCAGAGGCTATTTCCAAGGCTTGAACCGATGACCTTCCGGTCACATGGCAGCAACTTTACTAGTTACTCCAAGGCTCCCCTTCATCATTACTTAATAGATGATGACATTAAACCTACTTCTTTGAAACTTCTTGCCAAGAATACTATAAAAAGGTATGATGCATCCTCAAAAAGAGAACAGCAGCACAAAGGAAAGGGAAGAGAAAAGGGAAATTATAACTTCAATTCAGATTTAATACCTTCGTTTCATGCCCAGTGAAAATGACAGCCCCAACAATGTACTGAGTGTTTCTAAGACTGCAACCCTGGAAGAAATACAGCGATATCAAGAAGAAAGCATGAAATTAAAATTCACCAAATATACTATGAATTAGAGAAGAAATATCACAATCAGCAGACAAGCTCAAATATAAGTCATAAAAGGTATTGACAAGACTAGATCATGGCCACCGTGGATATCTACGATATCTACTTGAAGATGCATTTACTGTGAACTATAACTACGACACAACTTATGCAGTACTTTTTCCTTACAAGTGTATAACATACAATACTTAAAAACAAAAGCCACACTATAAAACAAATTGGGAAACAATACAAGAAAAAGAGTGCATACCCGTAAAAGAAGTTGATTTGGACTAAGTGGTAAGGTTTGCTTTTGAATTATCAGATTGCCAGTGAATGTGTACAATGAGTTATTAGGTTGCTCACATTGTAATTCACCTGGTAAAAGAACAATGCAAGAGAACATTTCAAACACATTGTATAAGGGCAAAATATTCTTAAAGTTGGAAAGAGATTGATCAGGCTTTCACTGTGGAAGAGACAAAATTGATATTAGTCATCATAATTCTGATATACCATAAGCAATAACATTTCTACTGGGAAGCATCTGCAGGAGATCATGACATCCACGTTGCACATCTTAAATATTTTTAAAAAACATCTTTCATTTACAAATATAGACTAGTTTCTTGAAACATTCATTGCATGTTGTATCTTGTGTTAGTTATTACTCCCTCTGTCCCAATTTAACTGTTCTACTTTCCTCTTTAGTACGTCTCAAAAAGAGTGTCTCTTTCTATATTTAGTAAGTTTTCCACCTCCAACATCCTAAATGGCAAGTTTAAGATCATAAGATTTAAAGGACTACATACATCTTTAATTTAAGACCTCGAGATTCAAAAGTCTCCTTTTTTTTCTTAAAGTATATATCCGGACAAATTAAGACACTTAAATTGAAAAGGAGGGAGTATTAAATTTGCGTACAAAATATTTTTCTAAGGATCTAACGTAAATCAGATACCATCAAACCACACAATAAAAATGTGTTTTTACATCAATATTGAACAAATACTATATAACATAACTTTAATACCTTCCATGTTATTTTTCCAATATTTAGGACCCTGAAATTAACTACTATAGTATCCTACTTTTGACTAATTTACATTATTACGAACGTCCAAAATTTGTCCGGAAAATACAGGAATTGTCTGCCAAATGAAGCTGATGATGATGATTTTGTTGCATTATATTTATATATGTTGATATGTTTCTATTTGAGCTAAGAAATTTATTTTTTACCAATTTCAGAAACAACACATTAGTAATGTATTTCATTGATGTTAGTTTTCTTTTCCTTTTTTCATTTTAAACTGATAAACCATTTTGGGAGATACTCTACTTAAAGAATTAATTAAACGTTTTTCGACTCCACAAAGATGCTTGAAGACAATATGCTTAATTTTATAATTTTACTTAACTATACCTAACTTATTCTTTCAACATAATTTTTTATGACAAGGGGAACCCGCAGCCGTTATCCTTTGGGTGCGCATAGGGTAAACTCCCGCTCCTATGCAATAGCTCGCAAACCACATAGGAGAGGTAACCCACACTAGGTAAGCCCGATGCGACGAACTTGACCCAGAAAGCAAACCTCTTGCTTTCGTTGGCAAGGGTTTTCGAACTTGAGACCTCCAACATGGAAGCCCCAAGCCCAAATCATTGGCCAACCCCAAGGGTTTCTTTCAACATAATTAAGATATTTGAAAGTAACGTAAATGTACTAAATCTTATACTAAACACGAACGATATATACAAGGCAATAAGCTTAATTTTATAATTTTATTTAACTATACCTAACTTATTCTTTCAACAGAATTAAGACATTTGGAAGTAACATAAAATTGTTTCATTTTTAAAATTCATAATTTTATACATAGGATTCAAAGAATATAATGGTTTATAGTAGATTCTATAACAAATACATAAAACTTCAGTACTAGGCAAATAGTCATACCCATGCAATTTTATCCTTAATATTAAAGTATCTAGCGAATTTTCATTTAAGTATTAAAATAAACAGGGAAATGGGGACTATAGAGCAAATTCAATATAATAAATGCTTGTTGGCATTCCACCCACCGCCAAATTTATTCCAATTCCGAGAGCAGGATCGAATTGGTATTGATATATTGATTCGAGCTCTCTTATTAAGAATGCTCATTCTCTCACCCCAGCCATGTCGGGTTAAGAAGATGTGAAAGCGTGTTTATCTCTATAAGTCTATAAGACATAGGCCAAGCTGGCTTGAACTATCCCTATTAGGGATATTTATATTCAGCATATCACATATGCTAAAATTAGGAATTTTCGCAATTATTATAGCATGATGAGGAGATTCAAATTTCATAACTGATCAAATATCAAAAGTTTCACGACTTTCTCTCTCAAAAATTTCTTCACCGCAACAACGATTTCTCCCCTCAACTGGTGTTTAACACCGACGATGAACTCTTCACCATCTCACTCTCTGGCACGGTACATTGGGGTTTTATAGTTTCCGGCAACACCTCAGATCTGCGTCCAATAATTTCAAGATTCCGACAACTTGTTGCTCTTGCGACGACAATACTCCAAGACGTACAGCGAGTCAGAACCATTTTCCAGTTAGGCAACTTCACTGTTCCGGCAACGCGGTCAACCGTTAATTTTCCAGTCAGATTACTCAGGTGATATCCTCCATTTTCTCCTTTCTTTCTTGTCCAACTTCTTGTTCCGATCATATTTCTCCTTTCTCTCTTTTTTTTGACATTATTTCCAGTCTGTATAGCTATCATTTGCTTGCTATTTCTTGTTTTCTTATATTTCTTGCCTAAAAAAATTTCTTGTCTAGTACAGAATTTGTGCAATATGTCTTGACTGTTGTTACATTTTTTAATATATTTTAGTTTTTGCTTTATCTCTTACGTCATACATTTTTGAATATATTGTAGTTTTTGCTATATTGTGCTTCTCTGCTTTGTAATTGTTAGCAAAGTTTAGGAGATTAAGTGTTGTCCTGCCATTTTTCTATGTGGAAATAAATTTGTGAATAATTCCAATTATTGAAATCAGTTCTGTCTCCTGCTTTGTATGACTTTCTATAACCTATAACATATTTCTTATGTACTGATTTTACAGTGAGCTGGATGAGTGAATTCCTTTGTTGTTAGCACAATTAGAAAGAGAAGAAATTATTATTTTGAGTATTAGGGTGAAGAGTGTAAATTCGAATATTGTTTCTCATACTCTGTCTATCTTGGTATTGTGACCCTCTTGTATTTTATAGGATTATAAAAAAAAAATTTATTTACACCGGGTGTCCAAGTCTCTTTGAGCCCCGACTAATCCCGGGGGTGCACAGGCCCTCAGCAAGGAGTTTTCTACAAGTCACTACGGTTAATTCAGGTTTTACCCAGTCCGATGGCTCTCAAAAATTATTTGCACCCAGTGGGGAATATAGGATTATAAATTTTAGTTTAGCTTTAATTGTTCTGTATTTGTGTTGTTGTTTCATGAGATTGTTGATTTTTTAGCGTTTATACTTTGTAGAATTAGTCGTTCTTAGTGAAGTTTAGTGGCATTGGGGTCTAATGGTGGATTAGGGTCATGTCATCGATTGGGGTTGAAGGCTAGGGGTAGTAGTGGTAAGAGGGGAACGAACCTACTTAGGTTGAAAGTAGGGACGTGGAACATAGGATCACTTACAGAGAAGTCCATAGAGTTAGCGAAGAGCCTTAAGAAGAGAAATTAATATAGCATGTGTTCAAGAGACCAGATGGGTAGGTACCAAGGCACGAGATGTAGACTAGTTTAAATTATGGTACTCGGGCGGTACTAGGGATAGGTACGGTGTAGGCATCCTAGTAGATGAAGACCTCAGGGAGTATGTCGTGGAGGTCAAGAGGATTAATGATAGGATGATGTCAATTAAACTTATGGTCGGTAGTCATATTATGAATATAGTTAGTGCCAATGTGCCCGAAATGAACCTAGATGATTAAGTCAAAAAGCTCTTTTGGGAAGATTTGGATGAGGTTGTGAAAGATATACCGGCCACAGAAAAGATTTTCATCGGAACGGGCATATTGGTGACACTTCTAGTGGTTTTGACGATGTCCATGGAGGCTTTGGTTTTGGGGAGAGGAATGGAGGTGGGACATCTCTCCTAGACTTTGCTAAAGCTTTCAAGTTGGTTATTGCTAACTCATGTTTCCCCAAGAGAGCAAGTCATTTTGTTACCTTTCGTAGTACGATAGCTAAGACCCAAATCGACTACTTACTCCTTCGTAAGGGTGATAGAAGCCTTTGTAAGAATTGCAAGGTAATTCTGAGTAAAAACATTTCCTCTCAACATAGGCTTTAGTAATGGACAGAGAGATTAAGAGGGGTAAGAGGAAGAAGGTTACTTATGCCCAACCGAGGATTAGATGGGGTGGCCTGACTCCTGCTCTTTCTCGGGAGATGGGGGAAAAGTTGAGTAATTTGGGGGCTTAGAGTCGTAGTGGAGATGTGAACACTATGTGGGCTATCACGGCTAGTTACATTAAGAGGGTGCCACAGAGGTGCTAGGGGTTTCGAAAGGGACCTTTGGTGGACGTCAAGGTGATTGGTGGTGGAGTGGAGAAGTTCAAAGCAAAGTGAAAGCCAAGAAGATTGCCTACATGAAATGGTTGGAAGTCGGGATGAGAATGAAAAGATAAGGCTTAAAGATATTTGTATGACGGTAAAGACAGAAGCGAAGATGGCAATGATAAGTGCTAAGACATTAGCGTTTAAGCAGTTGTATGTTGAGTTAGTGAAAAAGGCGGGGACAAGAGATTGCATAGGCTTGTGAAGGTGATAGAGAGAAAAGCTCGTGCCTTGGACCAAGTGAAGTGCATTAAAGATGAGAAGGGTGAGGTGCTGGTGGATTAGAATTCCAAGATAAGGTGGCAAGCTTACTTTCATAAACTCTTAAACGAAAAAGGGGACAAAAATATCGAGTTGGTGATTTGGCACACTCCAATTGTTATCGAGATTTTGGTTATTGCAGGCGTTTTAGAGTTGAAGAAGTTAGACGTGCTATTAGTAGGATGAACAGCGGGAGAGCAATCAGACCCGATGAAATTCTGGAGGATTTCCAGAATAGCGTGGTCAAGGAGGGTATTGAGTGGTTGATTGGGTTGTTTAATGCTATTATGAAGACCGCTAAGATGCCCGATGAATGGAGGAGGAATACAATGGTTCTATTGTACAAGAACAAGGGTGATATTCAAAGTTGTAACAATTACAGGGGTATCAAGTTGTTAGAAGGTTTGGGAGGGAGTGGTGGAGATGCGGGCAAGGAAAGTAGTGTCTATTTCTAAGAACCAATTCGAATTGATGCCGAGACAATCAACTACTGAAGCAATCCATCTTGTTCGGAGACTAGCGGAGAAATATAGGGAGAGAAGGAGGGACCTTCATATGGTGTTCATTGACCTTGAAAAGGCCTATGACAAAGTTCTGAGGGATGTCCTATGGAGATGTCTAGAGGTGAAAGGTGTTCCTACGTTGTATATTAGGGTGATAAAGGATATGTATGATAGAGCCAGAAATCGGGTAAGAACGGTAGGAGGAGACTTAGAGTATTTTCCTGTTGAGATGGAACTCCATCAAGGATCTGTGTTAAGCCCTTTTCTTTTTGCTTTAGTAATGGATGAGCTAACACAGTCTATCCAGGAAGGGGTACCATAGTGTATGCTATTTTCAGATGACATAGTACCAATTGATAAGACACGGGCTAAAGTTAATGATAGATTGGAGGCTTGGAGATATACTTAGGAATTCAAAGGGCTCAAATTGAGCAGAACCAAAACAGAATACTTGGAGTGTAAATTCAGTATTGCTAGAGATGAAGCAGACATTGAAGTGAAGCTAGCCACTCAACCTATTCCAAAGAGAGAAAGCTTTAAGTATCTTGGATTCATCATCCAGAGTAGTGGTGATATTGTTAATGACATTACACATCGTATTGGGGCAGCATGGATGAAATGAAGGCTTGCCTCAGGAGTATTGTGGGATAAAAAGATGCCACCTAAGCTTAACGGCAAGTTTTACAAAATGGTGGTCAGACCATCCTTGCTTTATGGGGTGGAGTGTTGGCAATTAAAAATTCACATGTTCAGAAGATGTAGGTGGCGAAGATGAGGATGTTGAGATGGATGTGTGGATATACCAAGAGTGATAGGATGATGAATGAGACCATCATGGAGAAGTTAGAGGTGGCCCCTGTGGCTGATAAGATAAGAGAAGTGAGACTGCGTTTATTTGGACATGTGCAGAGAAGAAGTACCGATGCTCCTACTAGGAGGTGCGAGAGGTTGGATTTAAGGGTTACACAGAGGGGTAGAGGTAGATCGAAGAAGTACTGGGGGGGGAGGTGGTCAAACAAGATATGATGAAACTTCATCTCAGCGAGGACATGACCTTAGATATAAATGAGTGAAGGTCGAAGTATTAGAGTAGTGGGCTAATAGGCTAGTTGGGGTAGATCGGTATATGACGTTGTGATATAGTAGGTTAGTAAGAGTAGTGATGTTGTTATTATTAGTCCTATATTCATTTACTTTTAGCGTATTTACATAGCCTTTATATCTTGTGTTGTCATTATCCGTCTTTATATGTTAATTTTATCGTATTTGCATACTATCATATGCTTTCCTTATTAGTTGCTCTTTCTGTTCTCTTTCATTTCCTTTTTTTTCCATATCTAGTTTATTCTGCTTATGGGTTTTCGTGAAAAGGGTTCCCTGGAAACAACCTTTCTGCCTCTATGAGGTAGTGGTAAGGTTTGCGTACATTCTATCCTCCCCAGACCTCACTTGTGGGATTCCACTCGGTATGTTGTTGTTGTAGCTGTTGTTATTAAATTAAAACGTGAATTCCAACAATATAACAATAACTAAACAATGAAGTATAGAAGAGGGAGGAGAAGATTTATTTATGAGGTGTGATTAATAGAGTTTAAGAGTGACTTTATTTTTATACATATGATTAATTTTCAAGTGAGAAAGAAAAAGTCAAAAAGAAAAGGAAAAAAAGATAAATCTAATTAAAGGTTAGTGCCTCATTATCTTATACATATATAGCTTTATATCATAAATAGATAGATATAGATATTTTTGGATATTGATTTCACAATTTTCAGTATGCACACAGTTAATAATCATTATGAGTTTCCAATTGTTTTCACTATAGTTATTTTTGTATTTACTATTTTCTGCTTTTAGGGCTAATATATTTGAGTTGAGAGTCTTCCGAAAATAGTCTCTCTATCTCTATAAGGTAGTGGTAAGGTCTGCGTACATTTTACCCCCCCAGATCCCACTTGTGGGATTCACTAGGTATGTTGTTGTTATTACACAGTTAATAATCATAAGAAAGTTTACATCCATTATTCATAGAAACTTATTCTTTATTATTTCACTTACAATAATTTACTTAACATTTTTATTTAATAATATTAATATTAATTTTTAAAAATAGTATACTACATGATTTGGCATTTTAAAGCAATGCACATGCATCAAAACTAGTGTGTATATATATATATATATACACAACACATACTTATATATATATGTATATGTATGTATGTATATGTGCGTGTATATATATATATGTGTGTGCATGTATGTATATGCATGTATATATTGAATTTTTATTTAATTATTCTTAAATATAAATATATCTTATTAAAAGGCTATTTGATCTTTCAACTTTTTAGTTTAGGGCTTCCCACTTTTAAAGTAGTATAGATACAGAAAACAGAAGAGAGACAAGATAGATTTACATAGATATGTGAATCTACATGTTCATCTCATGGATAGTCCCGTGCCCAATGGCTTGACTTGTGCACTTCATGCTGAGATATGAAGATGTATTAACCAGATATGAACTTAGAGGTGAAGTTGTTGTAACTAAACAGCGACTAATACATTTAAAAAAGAAACCAGCTATAAATTGCCTCGCTCAACTTTTCATGGCCTAAAAACAAATCTAGCACAGTGAAAGATATCAAGCAGCAAGCATTGGAAAATCTGGAAAGAAGGAATTCAGCATGTCTATTTAAAAGGCTATATACTGCAAGTGGATCTTCCACTGGACTAGAAGTAATTTCATTGCGGTAGTACAACAAAATGTCAAAGTTACAGGCATTATCATGCAAAAACATTTGATTGGTCAACAGCAGTAGAGAAACCAAACCTCTGAATGCAGATACTTTCTCAGGAGACACATAATCCCAGGTCTTCTCCAGTGCTTTTCTGATCTTTAAATTAGTTTCACCATCCAAATTTGCCGTCTGAGGAAATCCATATGCCAGTTAGGAAAAACCATGATGAAAACGATGAAGAATAATACATTTATTCGTGGCATCATCCAAATACCTCTTCTCCAAATAATCTAGATCAACTTATCTTTTCTCACAACTAAAAAAGAAATTATATTTGGATCAAGTACAACCTCAATGTAGCAGACCCCATCTGGATTTGTGCTGGCAAGAAAGATAAGATCTGCCGGAAAGAACTCATCCTGCTTAACCTGCAAGAAAAAGGCCAGCTAGTACAAACTTACATTTTTTGAATAGTGAAAAGAATTGCCTCTCGCTGGTCTTCAGAACTTGTATAACAAAAAAACCAAACTGCTAAAACCACATTTGAGGAAAAGAAATTGAATTCCTTCCCAAATCAAATATTAAGGGAGGAGTGGGTAAAGAGCAAAAACTGAACAAAAAGACTGTATTTTTCTTAGAACACTTCAGATTCAACCATAATGAAAAGCTGTAACATTCTAAATAACTGGAGGTCCATATTCCTCTTTTTTCTTTTTAAGTCAGAAGGTCCAACAACAACCAACCAAAAAACCCAGTGAAATGTCATATTGGAGTCTAGGGAGGACAAGAGTGTACCTAACCTCTACCTTTTTCTGAAAGACCATCGGCTCAAGTATCGCATATCAGAAGAAAAGGAGCATGCAGTATTAAAGAAGACATAGCAAATAATAGAGATAGTATTTCATAGCATTCAATGCAAAGGAAAACTAAAATAGTGAAATAGTGCGATAACTAAAGCACAAGAAACTACAGGGATACTGCCGATAGTGATGTGCAATGAAGCAAGCCAGGACTTGTATCTTCATTTGTTTGCTAATTATCCACTATAGGCAATTTCAACTATGAGCTAACTTCTTATGCTTTGATGCAATCTATAGTTCGCATTACCTAGGTTACAAAGATTGCCTAGCAGAACTGTGTTAGTAGGGGAGGTCATTGGCATACTTCATATGAATTCCCCAAAATATACAAAAAGCCTTCTAGAATTCACCACATTCATACTGGTGAAACACTTGTATCTTATACTCACATCCTTGTTCATATAACTAAGCAATTGACATAACAAGCTAAAAAAGATCCTAGAGAAGTAACAGAGCATATATAAATGGGTGTTGATAATGAGCACCAAAACAACATGAAACAGTAAAAATCATATAAGTTCTCATGATACTTACTCTCACGATATCTCCAGCCTGCAACTTCTTCCAAGGTACACTTACCCATTTCCGGTCTTGCAACATGTCTATGGAGGAATTGTTAATAGACTTGTCGTTCTGGAAACGTTTCTGTAATAGATAATGAAAAGAGGAACACGAGAAGAAAGCATAAGCATACAGTTTCGAAACAAGAAGTAAAAGGATAAAGGTGTCAATAGCATATTACTCTATTCAACAAATATCATATATATAACAGTCAGTTTAAGAACCAATGGAGAAAGAAGGCAACGAAGGAAATAGTACTCACCCAATCCTCCCAAGCCTCCTTAATAAGAGAAACGAGAAGCACCAAGCTCAAAGGAAGTACATTTGTTATTGGACTTACAGGACTGCATTCAAACAAGATTCTTTTTCAGGTGCAAATCATGAGAAGATATTATTAATTTCTTGAAATAATTTGCAAATGCCTTGCAAACCAAAAAACAGAAGTGAAATTCTATTATTTAATGACAGAGACAAACAACTGCCAATACCATCACACAACAGTGAACTCTAATCTAGTCTAGATGTTTAACACAATAAAAAATACTCTACACTAGACGTCTTCACTCATTTTCAGCACAAATAATGCATAATATGGAATAGGAGGTAATAGGGTGAGCAACATAATACATTAGATAGTAGGAATTGATATACCTGATTGGGGTGCATGACAAAATTGAGATCATAAGGAAGTACAGATTGGCCACCCGCCTGAACTGTCAAAATAAGGACACGGAATCAAGATGAGGGCTATAGAACAACAAGAGTTGAACAACAAGCTGCCTGGAATCATTTTTCAAGCTGAATGAACTTGCTACATGTAAAAAGATTTAAATGAAATAATAATCTTTAATAGCCCAAAACACTAATAGACACAATTCAATTTGTTTTTCAATAAGGTGGAATAATTTATTAAAATGAGGAAATCTCCAACATACAAGTTGTATACCAAAGTAATGGAAGCAACAGAAAGAGACAAATCTCTACAAGAGACACCCTATTTTCTATACAAATTGGAACCTCAATGGCACGCAAAAAATTAGACTTAAACTATATTCCTCACACGTATAAATTCATGTTCTATCCCTTGAAAACTCAATTATTTCTCTCCTTCCAAAGGATTAGCATCAGGGCTGGGGGCACAACATCCTATACTCTTCGTCTTTTTTCTTCAAAAGGTCCGGCTAAATAATTGATTAAAAAATAGGTCCAGCTGAATAGTCCTCAATCACTCTCCTGGCATAGTCCATTTAAACCAAGTCAATTTCAAAGTCGCTCCAACAGTTGAGTTAAGATGCTACTGACAATGCAAAGGAGAGATCTAGGTCTTCGCCCAAACTTCCACACATAAAACACCGAACGATGTACATAAATTTGTTTTGACATCACTCCTTTTGCCACCAGCGAAGCAAAGAAAAACAACTTTTTAGTGCCCCAGAATTCCAAACCAATAGGTTTCAAAAGACAGATTCTTATCTAAATGTTATAGTATTACAACTTAAATGAGAACAGTTTCCAAAACCCTATCTACACAAAATTGTCTATCATTATCTTATGCTTGTAGAGGACTTCAAAATATTCAGTACATCTATACTGCATCGCATAGCATTTCATCTATTTGAATTTATATGAACTGTCTATTTTAATGATACTTGATCATTTGACTTCTCTCTATTAGTCTACTTGGTTATTTGACTTATTTCTGCTTTTTCACTTGAATCGTGCAAGTGCTAAGGGGATCTTATTGAGGTAAATTTCATGTTTTATATGATATAATGGTTGATACTTCAGCGTTGTCGACCTATGATGCCTACTGACTGGACATGCTTCCTATAATCATACTGCACTTGTTGCACTCTTTTAGTACAAACTGTAGTTCGAGCACTAGTGGGCAACGTTGATTGTTTGAGTTTGAGGCGTATATGTCTAGATCTCTTAGTGAGTTGTTTGCTTGATTTGCAGCGTCACACTCCCTTTATATTTTACTTTTCCATCCTTTACTCTTTAGGACAGTGTACCAGATGTTCGCTCATGTACCCATGACACTGAATCGTGGGGTTGTATGCTGTTATCTTCTGCATTTGGTTTCTATTAAAGATGTTTCTATGGCTTTATACTTGTTAAAATTTGTGACGCGTTCTCTTTTGTATACTTCAAGTAAACAATGTCATGACCCAAATCCACAAGTGTCAAATCTGAAAACTAATTCACCATAAATTTGCTTATTTTAGACATGCTTTCTTTACTTCCAATCAAACAAAACAGGATACCCCCAGAGGTACTTTGATTTTGCATGTCTTTCCAGGGGAACACTACAATCAAAAAGATTCCTTGATTCAATTTACAGTAAACAGACTACACTGAACAAATTCCTCAGTTCAAACTCCCATCTATATTTATTTAATAATCTGAGGTGCCACAGAATGTTTCCAGGGTCTGGATCACTGATGTAAATCTGGCAATTTCCCCGTCACTTAGAGGCCTTGAGCATGTGTCCTCTAAATTATATACCAACATTGTGTAGTTTTCAAATGGAAGAAAAATGTCGGAATAAATACATAAAACTTAATTTAGCAAAAGTAACAAGCTTAGAAGGAATAAATGCGTAAAACTTAATTCAGCAAAAGTAATAAGCTTAAAAATACACAGGATAAGAGCAAAGCCAATTTACCTGTTCAAATAACCCCTTTGGCAGGAATGTTAGGACATCATACTTTGTTGTTGAAACAGAATTTCCCTGAAAAAGAAAATCATTGCAATTAATCAAGAACAAAGCTAAAATATGTGTACAACAAACATGGCGAGGAACACAATTTATATAGGGGACTGCAAGCTATCAATTGACATTTTCCTTAGTAAAACTTACCTGCACCTAGTCAGCACGAGACATGTTCTTATTTGTGTAGATTCTATCAGCACAAGGCATGTTTATATTTTATTACACTTTACTAATCCATCCAAGAGGCACTGGGGTATGTTGTTGTTGTTGTTGTTGTTGTTTACTAATCCATCCAAATAGATTGACAGAAAAAGCATCTGAGTTTCCTTGTTCTCTTCTTCATCCTTTTATCTTAATCAGTTGACTAAACAACTAGCTTATATTTGGTTTTACAAGAATTTGGAGACTAGGAGCACAGAATCAGTTGTATCAGCTCCAGAGGAATAGGGGTTTAAGGAACTTAGATGACAATCAGGAATCTATTTCTTCTTTTTGTAATATTCAAGTATGGAAATAAGCACATCCAAAGCACATCTAAAATAATCAAAAAGCTTCAGCAAACACAGAAGTAACAGATACTCTTGCAAAGAAGGCAATGATAATTTTAATCATTTCAATCAGATAAGTGTATAGATACTAACCCTTACAACTACACTTATAGCATAAATAAACTTTACACTGTCAGTTTATTTAAAGTAGATGCAAACTAAAAGGGTTTAACTTATAAACATTGACAACATAAAGATTTTTCTACATTATCAAGTTGTTCATTCAAAGTAACGCAAATTTTTTTTCCTAAAGGACAGGAAGAAATTGGAAACAAACATTCACTTCTCCTTCTAAATGATTACTCCCTCCATTTTAAGTGCCCGATTTTGACTTGGCATGTAGTTTAAGAAAGTTAAGAAGCCTTTTGAATTTTGCAATTTTAAACTAAAAATATGTAGAATGTACCAAAATTCCCTTTAATCTTATGTTTTAGATGTATCATGTGAAAAGTTAGAATTAAAGGGTTGTCAAAAAGAAGAGGGATTCTTTTCGCATTGGACTAAAAAAGAAATTAAGACAAACAAATTAAAATGGTGGAAGTACTTTACTCTAAGCATCTCTTGCCAACTAAAACCTTAGACAAACCCAGTATAATAAGCTCAATAGTTCCAACTTCCAAGTCCTCAACCAATGTCATCAAATCCCTAAGCCCACATTCACCACTCCAACAACTTCATTCCCATAACGAGCATCTTTTAAAAAGAGATAAATAAACTAAAAATACAGCAGAAAATTGCTTAGCAGAAATAATACATACAACAATCAGATGAATGTGCAATCTCTTAATCAGACACCAACATTTTTCCCTTGAATTATATGAACATACAACAACAAAAGCTACTAGACTTCAATCTAAAATTAGTTCATCATTATCCATTTTGCTCCATTTGAAGTCATGAAGGCAACATTTTTAAATATACAAAAATATACCCCATGGAATCCCACAAGTAATACTACCCATTCAATACTACTCCATATCCACAAACTTAAAATCTTAAAAATAACCAGATTCGCTCAATGGAAATAACACATTCAACAACAAGATGAAACTACAGTATTTTAATAAGACACCTAATATTAAGTTGTAAACTCAGTAACTTATAGGATCTATGGATTTGGTTATAGTACAGAACACGTAAATTTAAATCCTAGCTCCATCTCGACAAACACACACTCTCTCTCACACACACACACTAACACTAAGTCGCGTCTTTATCTATTTAATACTACTCATTATCCACTGATAGAAATTCATCATCAAGTCATTTCGACAATAAGTAAGAAAGTTTGAAGCATAATTACCTTGAATTTCGCAAGGGCGTTAGCATCACGATCATTCAGAAAGACAGTTCGATGACCTGGTGCTTGAGGTTGTACTTGACCAAGACGAATACTTCGAGAAGATGAAACACGATTAAGCATCGGCGGTCTACTTGTACTAGCTGCCGATCCAGATCCTCTCCATCCTCCACCCATTCTTCACTTCTAGAAACTCCTGCTCGATCCCTCCGGAGCAGAGAAAATGCTCTAGCCGGCGATATTTTGTTGGATTTGTCTTTTTTCAGTTGAATGAAGTCGAAGAAGAAAGACTTGGTCGAAATTACTTCTTCATCGTCTTTCCTTTGTTTGCGCAACGGGATATTTTCTTTTTCTTTTTATTTATTGGGCGGAGAAAAAATTCTGATTCACGCGTGTATCACACGCTTCATTATAGAGTTAGCGTCGTCGGTTTAAAGTTTTTTGTCTTCGCCCTTTCCGTCAACGTATTGCAACTGCTCGTCTGTTCAAGTTTCAGGTTGCGGACGTGTGACGTGATGTGCTTTTCCTTTTCTTTTCTTTTTTTTTACGCTAAAGCTATACTATTTTAAAAGTGTGAAAAAATTTATAAATATTATTTAAATCTTTTGTTCTTAACTTTTTTTTAGATAAAATTATTTTTTTAAATTTTTATTTAATTATATTT
>JAOTQJ010000001.1:5345792-5380496 GCA_025642045.1 Solanum sejunctum | reverse complement strand
TTCTCTAATAAGTGTCTCAATTGTTCCTTCAATTCCTTCAACTCCACTGGGGTCATACAGTAAGAGAGAATAGAAATAGGTTGAGTATCGAGGAGGTTGCCAAAGTCTATTTCCCTTTCGAGAGAAATATTGGGAAGGTCATTTGGGAAGACATTAAGAAACTTATTTACAACCAAAATTGACTCTATGTAAAGTACCTTAGACTCCACAACCCTAACCCTCACAAGATGGTAAAGACACCCCCTAGAGGTAAACTTAAAGGCTTTAATGCAAGAGATGAACCTACCCTTGACCACCACATCTTGACTTTTCCACTCAAAGATGGGTTCATTTAGAAATTGGAAATTGAAAATTAACCCTACGAGTTCTATAGTCAATATAAGCATAGTAGGCATGCGACTAATCCATCTCAAGAATGACATCAAAATCAACAATGTCTAAATCAACAAGATCACAAGGCAACACTTTATGCAAGATGTAAATAGGACTACTTCTATAAATGTTTCTTGCAACAATACATACACCAATAAGAGTATACACTTCATATGACTCATACAACAACTCAGGGTCAACATGGAACTTTTTGAAAACAAATAGGTGACAGAAGAAAGAGCAGCACCACGATCAATCAACGCATATACATCAAAGTCAAAGATTTTCAAAATACTGATAAAAATGTTGAGCATCTCGTCAATCCCTTACTTGCCATGCAAAGCATAAAACTAATTATGCCTTAGGCACCATCTTATCGGCCACCTCTATCCAAGGGGCCGCATAAGCACCTTGTGAATGCACCTCCTTACCCTTGTTATGATACCGAGGGCATTCAAACTTTCTTGACCCATCTCTCTATAACTAAAACAACCATTAGTGTCCATCAAACATGGGCCACTATTACCGCTACCATACTTTAGACACCCAACAATAAGAGCCACACCACCAACACCTTGAGGCCTTGGGAAATCATTAGCAAACCCTACCTTGGAATTATGAAAAGACCCTTGGCCATGGTGGGACCGGCCACCGCTTTAGAACTTACCCTCAAAAAGGGCCCTCTTGGCCTTATTACTCCTCCTCTTCCTCAATTTCTCCTCCTCCATTTGCTCAGAATAGATAATCAACTGAGATAAGTCCATGTCACAAATTAGCACGGCAGACATGCATTCTTCACTCACCAAGTCAGAGACCCCCATCAAAAACTTATTCATCCTAGATCTAGGATCAGCTACTAAATGGGGAGCATACTTTGAAAGATGATTGAACTTGAGGGCATACTCCCTCACACTTATGGAACCTTGCTTCAAACTGATAAACTCCACCAATTTAGCTTTCTGAAGCTTAAGAGGGAAGAACCGATTAAGGAAAGTCAGTTTGAACTCCTCTCAAAGAACCAACCATTTCCCTTCTCCCCCTTCCATTGGTTATACCATATTTGGCTACCCCTTTGTGTTGGTATGCTGCCAACTTTGCCTTTTTATTCGGCCCAACACTCATGATAGTCAAAATCTTATAGACCTCATCAGTGAACTCTTATGGATCTTCATCTACCTTTGACCCCTAGAATACCAGAGGATTCATCCTCATGAAGTTCCTTACCCTAGTTCCCGAGGTAGTAGTGCGAAGGGCTTGCGCCCCTTGGTTGACTTGATTGGCCACAACTTGAGCAAGCATAGTGAGAGCATCCTAGAGCTCACCATTGTTAGGTTGCTTCTCGGGATTTTTGGCCCTTCTTCTTCTAGTGTTAGGCATGATCTATCATAGAAAAGAACAATCGTTAGGGGGGGACTTACTAAAACTCTATAGCATGACTTAGAACATGAAGAAGGGAAACAATTCCTAAAATGTCTCATAGCCTCCTATTCATAGTTGTGGTTTATAACACAACCATGAATAAGACTCTAATCGACACGGTGTATTAGACCCTGAGGATCTAACAACCTAGTGCTCTGATATCAAGTTTATCATGACTTAAGCCTAGGACCTAGATGTGACACAGCGAATGAGAAAGCCGAAGGAACCCCAAACAAGCCTCTTATCTTATCATTATACATTATTGGTCGTTGAAGCATTTAAATGACATACGAAAGTAGAAATATGGCAATGGGACTAAGGGTAAAGCTTGCATAACATCATAATCAAGAGAAAAAAGAGTCAAAGATCATATCATAGATATATAGCATGTCCAACAATTCCTCTACTACATGCGTGGGCCAAGACAAAGCAATCGGGCTCACCTTCATAGCTAAAGTAAACAATAAAGAAGAGTGTCTCAATACATAATAAGAGAAACTTAGACTAAGGTCCTTGAAGTGTGGACTCATCAACTAGCTTGAGTAGTATCAAACTACCTATCTGGAAGAGGAGGATGATCAACTTGTGCACCTGTTCCTACTTGGTGATATCATGTAGGAAAGATTATGCGTTAGTACGTTAGAATGTGCTATGTATATAGGATGCAATTCAACAAGAGATAAGTGACATAATCATTATGAATAATTTAAGCAATTAACTCACATATAACAAGATGATATGCATGTTTTATCTTATAGAAAAGGTATCATTCATATATTATAATACAAGTGTGAAAATATACCATACTACGATGGATTATTGCACCCTACCACCTATGGTGATTGAGGTACAAACTCCACAATAGGTTTGATGGGTTAGATTATGGTCACACCCTACTTTCCATGGTGCCAAGGTACAAGCCCCTTGATAGGTTAGAGGGTGGTGACACCCTAACTCCTATAGTGATTGAGGCATACCCCTCAATTGGCTATGGTCAATTCAACACTATATAGAGAAATAACATTTACATACTTTCCTTCTATCATTATCATAACATCATATAAATACTCTTTTTTCATCATCATAACATTATTCATAACATAAGACATGCATTAAGCCTTCAATTCCTTAAGAAATCTTAATAGGATATTTTATCAAATACTTGGCGGGTGTGTAGTGCTAATGTAAACCATGCAATTCAAGATTGAAATAATGCAAGAAAATCTATTATAAAACCATCAATTAACACTTTGCAGCACTCTCAAGCAATATACATCAACATTCCTTCTCAAATCTTACAACAAATCCAAGAATTTTAGCTCAAAACATAGCGAAATAGTCACAAATTCATATGGCTTTAACATAGTTCATAGACAAGTTTATACTATTAAAACCATTTGTAAAATCAATCTTAAATCATGTAAATCAAGTAAAAAGGAGGTTAGGTCTCCATGGGTGTAAGGACCAGATGGTTGAAACCCACAAACCTTAGCTTTGGAGAAACTCTTGATGAAGTTTGAAAATGGAGACTTGAAGATTGAAGGAAATCCTTAGTTCCGAATAAGGGTTTGAGACTTGAGTTTAGGAGTGAAAATTTGTCCAAGTGTTTGAGTGAGTACTGTAGAGTGTTTAGGATGATATGAGGGTGTAATGGTTAAGTATGTGTATTTTTATATTTGGGGGCACTTAGGCCAAAGACTGCAAAGTGTTAGACTGCAAGGAAAATAACTGGATTGATAAATATACATATCCACATCATGGACAGGACATGAAAACAAATTCCCTTTAGCAGCATGCCCTTGGCGCGTCGCTCTAGGGGCGAAAAAAGCTCTCTAGAAATTGCTACTTGAAAAATTAAAATTGCTAATGGTTTGCTCTAAAATTTTGGTTAGACCCTTTACCCCCCTAATTTTGACCCCCTAAACAAGAATATTAAGTTGAATTTTTGATGTCATGCACAAATTTTGAGATATATAGAAATTACAATTCTAGGCACTTCTGAGGCACATTTTCGGGCACTTTTTAGGGTCGTTTCAGGACCACAAGTGCTAGATACATGCATGATGATCTACATAAGGATATATCCTTGTCGTACTTTTCCATATGATTTCATTTTGATAAGATACAAAACACATGTCTTGCCTTTTCCAAACACCTCCCTAAACTTATGAAAAGAATCAAGTCCACAAGACGTCATTCCCAGAGTCCATAATAGAATGTACAAATGATAATATGTGACCTGTTCCTGGATCAAAATTAAGAAGATCTAACACACATTATCAAAATAATAGTATTTATAAAAATTATTATAATTTAGAGCTGTGATCTATACCCCTCGGATCTAATGTGATTGCAATCAACATTGTTCCACGATAGGTATATTTCAATGCTACCTCACCCATAATGACAATCGGCCTACATTACTCCCACGTCCTAATTTGTCATGACCCAAGCCTAGGTCCTCGATATGACACGACGTAAGGGGAACCGAAAGGGACCCCAAACAAGCCTCTTAGAATATCATTACATATTCGCGGTTATAGAAGCAATAAAATAGCAACATAAGAGTAAAAATAGGGGTAATTAGGGGTAAGGGACATTATTCATATCATAAGAACAAGAGTCAAGATAGAGAGAGTCAAAGCTCATAATATTATACATGACTGGTCCAAAAATGCCTCTAATACATAGGTAAGAGCGGTGGCCAAGACAAGCAATCGGGCTCACCCTCATAGTAAACATTTACATAATAGAAAAGTTATTCTAGAACATAGTAATACATCATAAGCAACTTCCCCAAAATGGAGGACTCACCAACAAGCTTGAGCGAAAGCGTACTAGCTACGTGGATGATGCTCAAGCGAAACTTCAGTTCCTACATGGTGAAATCATGTAGGGATAGAGTATGTGTTAGTATGTTTGAATGTATTAAGTATGTAAGATGCAATGTGATGATGTTCAAGCTCCAATAAGAAAGCGGTCGTTGTCATCAGTTAACCTAACCGAGGTTAGGGTCGAATCCTCATGGAATATAGGGCTTGATTACAAGACTTCACCACTAATAATTTCTAGTATTTATGACTACAATCTCTAAATATGTGTGGGGGTGAGGGGTTATGATTCAAAAATAAAATAAAACTACCACTAACTATAATGCGAGGAAACACTCAATTTTGGGGACAACTTGGGAATTGTCTTCCCCATGGTATGTCGACTTGACCACCCTAGATAACATAACTACAATTGGTGATTCGCATGCAGGATAGTAATTTAGGTTCTTCCAATCCTCTTGTGAAGGTGAAAGTCGAATTTCACCATTGCACTTGGTCGGAAACCATATCATGCCAACTAACCATTACTTATTGTCACAGTCAACCTCCCATTGGTCATGTTTCGTTGATTAGATGAGAACAACAACAACAACAACAACAACAACATACCCAGTGATATCCCACAAGTGGGGTCTGGGGAGGGAAGGTCGTACGCAGACCTTACCGCTACTCCATAGAAGTAGAGTTGATTAGATGAGAACACATCAATCAAATTTTGTTATCTACTTCTCTTTTCCTATTCGTCACTACCTTGGTCGGGATCATGATAGTAGGCGGAGTCTGGTGTTGGCCATCACTAAACAATAATAATAATGAGGGAAACTATATAACACATGCAAACCCCAATCTTGAAAATACAAGAAACCTAGGTCATCTCAATGCCAGTTACCTATGATTCCCACAACCCCATGTTGTGGGTGCATAGCAACTTATTGTTAATGCAAAACAAGCAAAAATGTATATAGAAGACATAATGAGATCTTTACCAATACCAATGAAGAAAATAGACACAACAAGTTGTAAACCCACAAGCTTGATTGATCAATAGTGAGTACAATGCAAGATTTGCAATCCCCAAAATGGGCTTTCTAAGAGAAAACAATAAGCTACTCTAACAAACAGTCAACTGGTCGAACTCTTTCTCAAAACATAACATAAACTATATATAGTATTTACAAAATAACCCTAGAATTTACACAGAAAAGATAGCTGGCAGCAGATAAGTCTTGTAGTTATGACTCGTAGGATGACCTATGAGTTGTAGTTGGGGTTTCATATCAAATTCATGGCATCTTGGACTAAATTCGTATGACCCATAGGTATGAGTCATTGCTTGAACCACTACTTGTATGTTTCGCTTAGAGTCTTGGACTTTAGTTTTTGGTCTAACATCTTGGTTCTCTGATTCTTGCTATGAGTCCACTTATATGAGTTGTAGTGAGGCTTATGACTCATTTCATGGCCTCATTGGGGTGACCTGCACTTAGCAGATTTTTGAATTTTAGTCTCTGATTCTTGCTACGAAACCACCCTACGACTCGTAGCTTGAGCTACAACTCATAGGTGGACTCATAAGGCCTATGCTTTAACAAAATCTATAACTTTTCTTCAAAATCATGTCAACCTAACTTTTCTGCAAGATTAACACAAAAACACATCAAAACAATAAAGATTCGCTTTAAGAACTCACAAAATCCCTTATTTTAGGCACCAAATATGCTATATTTTGATTGCACATCAACACCCTCAACTTAGAATTGTTGCTTGTCCTCAAGCGACGACTCAATCTATGAAAACAAAGAGAAATATATAGTAGCTATACTAATGGCATATATCAACTCCTCTGATTTAGGTACCCAACTACTATTTTCAAAACAGGGCTAAAAAATTATTGAGCAAACAAGAACATAATGAGATACTTTATAATCTAACTATGATAAGCTAAGGAGCATCAACCATCCACAATCGCTTGTATAGTCAGATGCTACTCAAGTTGTACAATTGGCCTCACTAGAAAGAAGTCCCTCATACTCACTCAAAAGCATTTAGAATTTAGGGACTAAGGAAGCATTCTCACTCTCACAATTAAAATTCGACGCATACTGACTAATACCATATGCTTGCCTCTACACTCATCTTTTGGCTTGGTGATAAAGTAGAGTTGGATCACTTTAGGACTTATAGGCTTGTAACATAGGTTCAGGGTGCTTTGGTGTGGTATTTTGGGCAAATAGTGACTAAAAGCTATCCTTGATCCATGTTTACCAACACCTTTTTTTTTTATCATAATCCAACCATTTTTAATCACTCCACCCTTATTCTCCTATTTTGGACTTTTCTTGAGTGCTTTGTTTCTCTTTTTCAGTTGTACCTCGATTTTAAACTTATTTTTTTTTAACATTTTCTCAATTCAAGGCACTTTTCTTTTTCTCTTTCTTCACTCGGTTCATGCTTTTTCATTTCTTTCTTGATTTCCTAACTAACCACCTTATTTTTATAACTTTACCTAATAAGGGCCACCCTCAACTTAGGCTTTTAGACTGAGGTGAAGTGCACAATATCTATGCCTCAAACGAGGGCCACCAACTATAGCCACCCTCAACTTAGGCCTTTGGCCTCAATTCAGATTCATATGTTCAAGGATAGACCGTGGCCAATATCAAGGTATTTAATCAAACAAGGTTATGTTAGCAAGGTATCGAGAAAGAATGAGTACTTGAGAAGCTTAAAAGTTTTGAACAAGGGATTCACCACTCCTCTGGTGGGTCACATAGGCTAAAATTGGGTTCACTCAAAGAACAAAAGACTAAGATCCTTTCCATATCCACCACATCGCCAAACCAATTTTAGAGTAATAAGGCAAGTTCTGGGTCCATACAAGATGCATGAATGCAGCAAAATAAGCTTATAACACACATGACAATTGCATCTACAATCAAGTATAGACTCACAAGTCATGTTTTCAGTCTTAGCTTACTTTCACAATATCAGAAAAAACATTGCCAAATACTAAAAAAATGTATGAATGCGTCAATAATCACAACCTCAAATTTTGAAGGTACCTAATTTTTCATCAAAACATTAAACACGCATCTAAAAATTATGTATATGCCAATAGATAACACTACTAAATTTACCCATTATCTACACTACCTAAACATGCTGATTCAACAAAAAAGTAAACATCCACAAGGAAAAGGAAGCATGGCAAGAAAACCTTGGGATCAAAAATAGGGGAATTTAGAAACATGAGGCTACTCAGACTTCACCTTAATCTATAACTTCCCATACCCCACCAAAATAGGATACTTTGTCCTCAAAGTAAAAATAAGAACAAAAACAAAACACAATAACATAGAAATATATACGTTCATTAAAAACCAAAAATTAACATTAAAGTATAAGTAAAAATAACATCCAACATAAGAAAAATTTAAACACAACTGAAAACCCACATAATAAAAAGATTGTCTAAAAATAGGACAAAGTATCTAACATGACAAAACGAGAATTGGGGTCAAAAATTCAAATATCATGGTGCTTAAGCACCAGTCTTGGGCTAATCTACAGGGTCCTAGGGCTGTCTCTCCTGTGCAGCAGTACCAAAAGTACCTTCTCCAGGTGGGCAGTGCTACGCTTACTCTCTCTTAGCTGCTAACAAAAGCAACTCCTGCACCACCTCATCAGATATGGGCTCCTCCTCCTATCTTGGTTTCTTTGGGGTCAACTCTAGGTCATCACTCTACTCAAGAGGCCTCTTCTTATGGGTGTCTAGATGGTTGGTGAGCCAATCAAATGCCTCATTATCTATTCATGCTACCTATAAGGCTAGAACATGGGCTACCAACATATATAAGAAGTCAGCCTTGAATTTGGCCAACAACTGCATTTGCATTGGCAGGTTAAGCTCCATTAAGCCTTTTGTGGACTCCAGTCTCAAATGCATTGATCTGGGCATCTACCGATTAGACTCTCTCCTTAACTAAGTCTCAAGTGAATGTCTTCATCCTCTTCTTAGTGTCCTAAATACTCTGATCAATCCATGGCTGGACCTGTGCTGGCAACTCTCGTAACCTGCCCTTTGCTACAACCACCCTGCGTAATAAAGCTTGAAATGCAACAGTAGAGAAAATAGCGTCAACCTATAAAGTGGATGCTGCTGGTGTTGGAGTACTAGAGGATGGTGTAGACACAAGCACGACCACTGGTATAGTCTCTGCAGTAACCGATGTAGTGCCAACAGTAGCTAGAGAAGAAACTAGAATCTGAGGCTCTACCGGAAATGGATCTAGGATACCTGGAGAAAAATAGCTCTCTATAAGGCTATTCGGTTCTTATCAGCCTTTATTAGGCTAGGGTCAATCGTATGCAGAGCCTCTATATGAGTGTCCAAGTGGAGAGAAACCCGCACACCAGTTTCCTTGCATAATCTATAAATCAGAATAGGGAATGGAAATGCTTGCTGAGTGCGGACCGCTGACTCATAGATCTATTCTGCCATAACCCGAGCATAATCAATTTCATACCTTACCAAGATGATTGCCAACAACACGATTCTCTTTAGTGTGAATACATTATCCGTGAATGTGGTCTGATACGCCATCGGATAATAAACCACCAAATATTTTCCCTAAATGAAAGATGGCCCTTCATGATATGCTTGGTATAGTTTGTTATCCATATTAGTTCAATACCTTTCTCGCAAATATGGCCAGCTATCCACCTCAATAACTCTATTCTCAGCTCGACATCATTCTGATTAACTGCTTTCGACATGTCTTCCATCCTATGATCATATTCTGCTATGGAGTGAGGGGCTCTATAATTAGGTACAAATTGGACCCTTCGAATAGTCTCTAATGAGATATCAACATCCTCACCCTTGACCATAACTTTACTCAACCATGGTGCGTCAATGGGCTTCATGAGCCTCGGAAGGTTTCCACATACAATCGCATAGTAGGAGGTATAGAATTTTGGAACCAGGAAAGGGGCATACTTTCCCAACACTTGTGATAACCATCCTAATCCATGGTGGTCAATGTCAACTTCTAAACCTAGCACACCTTTTAACCTTAAGTCTTTCAACCTTACTTTCTCATGAAATCTTCACACTAGCCTCCCTTGACTCTTAAGTTCCAGTCCCTTATCATAGATCTCTTTTATTCCAGGAACACACAATCTTGTGTTTTGCGAGTTGGTGGAGGTGATAGTATAAGTAGAATTAGCTAGTTATGGAGGAGTGTTCTCTTGTGGCTGAGCCTGAGACACTTCAAGAGAACCAGAGTTAGAAGTGGAGTCATCATCATCTGACCGTCTTCTTCATCCTCCTCATCAGACTGGAAGGAGCTATCCACTTCCACCGGTACTCTGATTGACTGTGATCATATTAAGGTCACATTATACTCAGGGTTAGGGTGCACATTTATCTCTTAATTACTCATCCTTGGAGGACACATCTCATAGAATGACCAGAAACAGAAGTAACACCCCTTCGACCTCTTGAAGACATTATCTTTGAAAAATTGTCAATATGTTGAAGCATGAGTCCCATGATGTTTTGTTTCAATCAAACATGTAACAAATGAAACAATCAAACAAGAACACTAAGATAACCTAAGTAAAAACAAACCAAACTAGGTTCAGGGCTGCAAATACGAGGTGTAAGTTCAATTCATAGGACAACCTACAGGTCATATAGTAGCCTCACAACAACAAGGTAGCTAAAATGAATATATTCTAGAATTAGGTACGAGACACAGATATGACTCATAGTGTGCACTACGAGTCATAGGCCGAGTTTGTATCTTATTTTAGAGACTTTTCAAGTGTTCAAATCAAGGCCACAAAATCACCATTACGACTAGTAACAAGGCTACGCATCGTACATAAGTTTCACATAGATAATGTTAAGGCATCTTAGGTGACTGATGCTTGCTACAAAGGTCCACTATGACTCATAAGGTAACCTATGACTCGTAATGGGTTCTCGTAGCAGAAAGTAGAGAGCACCCAGGGTGCCTCCAACTTTTCCACAACAACCAACAACTAATCAGAAAATATCAGAGTTTACACATATACAAATATAGGTGATACTGCAGCAACTTAAACACTCTTCATTGTCAATCATCTCAAAACAAAGCATGAATTTTCCCCTATATGGATGAAGCACTTCTAATAGTAAAAACATCAGCGCACATTAAAGAGGATACACATGAGTAGATTACCCTAACAGAATTATAACACCCCCAACCCAACAATTTCAACCCCACATAATTTCTTCAAGATAATGACCCATAGAATACACAACAAAGCACATGACCATAATATCATGCATCAAGATCACTTAACAAAGGTAAAATTCATGATACGACCTTTCAAAGGGACATAGACAGTTATGCAACATGGTTTTCCTACTTCCATAATCACTATCACATAGATTTGCCAATCATGATCACAAGGCATTCATTCAAACCTCTATAAGACAAGACTATTTCAGAGATAAATCAAATTTAACCATGAGAACTTACAAGATGAATGTACGAATGTATGATGAGAAAAAGAAAAACCAAAAGAGTTCTTGATGCTTAATTCTCTTGCTGCAGAATTTTAGTGGTGAAAGATATAAATATGAATGAAATAGTGAAAAGGAATGATGGGGGAGTTATAAACTAGAAGGGAACTCTTCATGAAGGGATATGAAGAGCCAAGATACATTAGTCTCTTAATATTCAACACGATTTGCCCTTTAAAATTCAGCAAATTGGTCTTATGAGACCCCAACTATGAGTCATAGGTCCTGATCTTGTAGCAGACAAAAAACGTAGGAAAATTCATGACTTTATTCCTGAGCACTACCAACCCTACTTACAACTTGTGGTGGACCCTCCGAATTGTAAAATTGCCTTGTAATATGTGTGCTAGCTTCTAGTGCTCATTGTTTTCATCTATAAGGCATGACTATGAGTTGTAACATTCATGATGACTCGTAGGCCTGTTCGTAGAAGCTGTATCTAAGCATAATTTTCCCCTTCGTCAGTTCTTGGTCTGTTCCTGCAACCTATTACCTAAAGTACACTAAAATGCCAATTGATACAACTGGTTCAAAGTCTCAACAATCACAATAGAGTATTAACTTACCGACTAACAAATTAAGTATGATAAAATATCTCAAAATAAAATGACATACAAAAGATGGTTGGATTGCCTCCCAAGAAGCGCCTTGTTTAACATCATGGATTGAGTTCGTCATCATGGATAATCAGACTTCTCCATGAGTTCCATCGCTACTCCTTCTACTGTTCTTTTGTTCATCTTGTATTGCATATAGTTGCTCAAAAAGATGCTCTATCCTATCACCAAGGCTTTGCATTGATATAGTTTGTTGTTCCACTTTGTAGTTACATTTGAGGATATCAAACTTTATCTCCTTGACAATCTCATCTTGCTCATTCACCTTGATCAGGGCTTGTTCAAGCATATTCTCAATTAGAGTCAGTTTATCAGTGATACAATATCGATCAGTTAACCTCATCCAATGTGTAACATTTTCACTTTTGGGTTTACTGGAGGCTCCTATAGATACACTAGTACTTGGTCCACACATGCCTTTAAAGTAGTTACTAGACTTGGTCAACTGCAGATAGCTTCTCCATAATCTCAGTGATCTCATTAAATGGTCATCTTACGAACTCCTAACAGTCCTGTTTAAATAGTACGTCAGCCTGCCCTTGTTGCTCAGAGGTTAGTACTTGGTAGAAGTTAGCTGCCAATTCATTATCTGTCAGACCATGGTTGTGGTTTGTTGTTAACCACTGCTTGTACCTCTCCCAAGCCACTACCAAAGGTTCTCCTGGTTCTCTTTTGAAATTATAGATGTTGTTTTGTAGCTTTTGCTTGTTGGAATCCTTATAGAATTTCATGAGTAAGACTCTTCATACTTTGCCCTAGTTTGAACACACATCATGTGGGAGGATTGACCACCATTTTGCAGCTTCATTTCAGAGAGTAATAGGGAAAACTTGAAGTGCCATGGCCTCCCAAGCAGGATGTCTTATCCCAAGGAACCCCCTCAATGTTTGAGTGAAATTCTTTAGGTAGATTTTGGGCTCTTCGAACTCTTGCCCATAAAATAGAGCACGCCTCTACAAAGCTTCCAACAAGTTGTTTGCAATGAAGAACTTTTGTTCAGTCATAGTGCTATCCAACCTGCACCTAAAATCAACTAACCAAAAGTGAATAGAAATAATAAAATACATGAGGCTCTAGAAATCAACACTAGAACTGCCTAATAGTGAAATAAAATCATAATCTAGCCATATTTACTGGCAATGGCGTCATAATTCCTAATGATGTTCATACTCTAATAAGAAAGCTGTCATTGTCAGCAATTAACCTAACCATGGTTAGGGTCGAATCCATAGGAAATATAAGGCTTGATTATAAGACTTCACCACTAATTATTTCTAGTATTTATGACTACAATCTCTAAATGAGGGTGGTGGGGTTTGTGATTAAAAAATAAAATAAAACTACCATTAACTATAATGCGAGGAAATAGTCAATTTTGGGGACAACTTGAGAATTATTTTCCCCATGGTTTGTTGAATTAATTATCCTAGATAACGTAACTATAATTGGTAATATTCATGCAAGATGGTAACTTAGGTTCTTCCAGTCCTCTTGTGAAGGTGAAGGTTGAATTTCACCATGGTACTTGGTCGGCAACTATGGCAGGCCAACTAACCTTTGCTTATTATCCCAGTCAACCTCCCCTTGGTCAGGCTTAGTTGATAAGATAAGAATATATCAATTGAATTCTGTTATCTACTTACCTGTTCTTATTTATCACTACCTTGGTCAGGATTGTGATAGTAGACGAGACTTGGTGTTGGCCACTACCAAACAACAATAATAATGAACGAAAATAGATAATACATGCAAAACTCCAATCGTGGAAATGCAAGAAACCTAGGTCATCTCAATGTCAACTACCCATGGTTCCCAAAACCCTAAGTTATGGGTGCTTAGGTACTCATGGCTAAGTCCAAACAAGCATAAAATGTACATACAAGACATAAATAAGAGATTTACCAATATCAATAAAGAAACTAGGCACTGCAAGTTGCAAACCCATAAGCTTGATTGATCAACAATGAGTACAAGGCAAGATTTGCAATTCCTAAAATAGGTTTTCCAAGAGAGAACAATAAACTACTCTAAAAACTTAAGAAAAGATTCAAAATGTAACTATAGGTTTTCTATTGGTCGATTTTTTTCTCAAAACCTAACTTAAACCATATATATTATTTCCAAAATAATCCTAGAATTTACAAAGAAAAGAAAACTGCCAACTTATAAGTCTCGCAGTTATAATTGGTAGGATGACTTATGAGTCATAGTTAGGGTCTCATATCAAATTCCTGGCATCTTGGACTAAACTGGTACGACTCATAGGTACGAGTTGTTGCTTGAACTATGACTTGTATATTCCTCTCGTAGTCTTGGCCTTCAGTGTTTGGTCCAATATCTTGGTTCTCTAATTCCTCCTACGAGTCCACATATATAAGTCATAAGGAAACTTAGGACTCATATTATGGCCTCGTAGAGGTGACCTCTACTTAGCAGATTTCACAAAATTTGTTATCTGATTCTTTCTAGGACACCACCCTATGACTCATAGCTTCAGCTATGACTCATAGGTGGGATAGTAAGGCCTATGCTTCAGAAAAATCTGCAACTTTTCTTCAAAATCATCCCAACCTAACTTTCTACAAGATTAACACAAAACACATCAAAATAATAAAAAGTTGTTTTAAGAAATCACAAAATCCCTTGTTTCAGGTGCCAAATGTGATGTATTTTGATAGCACATCGTAATGCAACAAGTGATAAGTACCATAATCAAAATGCATATCATAGGCAATGAATAGACTTATAGCAATATGGCATGTATGAATGATACTTGAAGTAAAATCATGGTTATATAGAATATAATCCATGTGGAAGGAGTGAACACTTTGGTGCTATCCAAGGCCTACCATCTCCTTGGAGAGGCTCATGAGGTAAAAACCCATTCATGAGGTTGACAAGGTACAAACACCCTAACAAGGTAGATGGAGTACTAATCCCCCAACAAGGTTATCAAGGTACAAACCTCTCGACAAGGATGCACGGGCCTGCCACCTCCCGAGAGAGGCGATTGAGGTACAAATCCCTCAACAAGGTTACCCATCCCTACAATCTCCCGAGTGAGGCTTGGTCATCCCCAACACTATGGAGATAATATCATATACATATATTCCTCTCATCATCATATACATACATTCCTTTCATTATCATATACATATATTTCTTTCATCATCATAAAGTCATTCATCTCATAAGACATGCATTGCACCTTCAATTTCTCAAGAAATCATAATCAGATATTTTATTTAAACACTTGGTAGATGTGTAGTTCTATTGTAAAACCATGCAATGCAAGAGTGAAATTATGTAAGAAAATGCATTGTAAAACTATCAATAGAAAACCCTTCAAATCCCATAATAGATCTAAGGTTAATAGCTCCAGACATGCAGAAACAATCATAATTTCATGAAACCCCAATATAGTATGCAGTAAAATTCATAATACATAAGACCCATGAGTAAATAAACTTTAAATCATGCAATTTAGAGTAAAATAAAGCTTGGGTATCATGGGTGAAAGGAACCCATGAAAGAAACCCACATACCTTATCTTTGGAGAATAGCTTTATGAAGGTTGGAGATGGAGACTAGAAGCTTGAATGAGAATCCTTAAGATTCGGATGAGTTTGAGACTCGAATTTAGGAGATGAAATATTGACAAAGTGTTTGAATGAGTATTTTGAAATATTTTAAGTGATATGAGGATGAAATATGACAAAGTATAGGTTTTTTTATGTTTGGGAAAACTTAGGCCCAAGAGTCAAATGCCTTGGAGCGGACTTGAAAAACTATTAAAAAAAATATACTGTGGCACGCCCTTGGCGCGTCATGGAAGGGGCACTAAAACTTCTCTGGAAATCAATTTTTGGAAAAATCAAATTGTGATTCATTTGCTCTAAAATCAAGGTTAAACCCATTTCCCACTCAATTTGACCCCCTAAACAGGAATATAAAGTCGAATTTTCGATATCACACACGGATTTTGAGATATAAGGAAATTATAATTCTGGGCACTTTCGAGGTATATTTTAGGCACTTTTTGGGTCGTTTCAATATCTTCCCTTGAGAAAATTCATCTCCGAATGTCAAAGAAACATATATGAAAGACATAATCATGACAATTTTATCCCACATAAGGATACAACAATGCAATTAAACATCATTTCCAAAATCTCAACATAAGAGTAAAATCATAATGAACTTGTCCATTTAAACATGAATGTATGCATCTGTCATGGGCTAACCTTAGACTTGAAATTACATGGGGACTTAGATTGATACCTTAGGCTTGACTGGAGTGGAAAAGATAAGGATATCACTTTTTCATGTCTGCTTCGGCCTCAGAAGTAGAGCTTTCAACTTGTTCATACCTCCAAAGGACCTTAATGGAAGCCACATCCTTGTTCCTCAACCTCTTCACTTGTCTAACAAAAATCTGAACTGAAACCTCTTCATAGGTCAAATTATATTCAACAACACCCACAACATCAAGAGGCACAAAAGCATTAGGGTCTCCCACACATTTCTTCAACATAGATACATGAAAGGCCGAGTGATCCAAATCCATCTCACTAGGCAATTCCAACTCATTAGTTACCTTGCCAATTCTTCTCATTAACTAATAAGGGCCCATATACCTTGTCTCAACTTGCCCTACTTACCAAAATGGGCCACACCCTTCATGGGTGAAACCTTTAAATAAACTCAATCACCAACTTTGAATTCAAGATCCCTTCTTCTCACATTGGCATAGGACTTTTGGCAACTTTGGGCCATCTTCAACCTTTACCTAAACAGTCTAACCTTCTGAAGAGCCTCCATAACTAGATCTAGTCGTAACATAGCCACCTCATCAATTTCAAACCACCGGTGATCTACAATGCGTAACATAAAGATCCTCAAAAGGATTCATACTGATGGTAGAATGATAACTATTGTTGCAGGCAAACTCAATCAATGGGAGATGATCATCCCAACTACCCTTATGCTCTAATACGCAAGCTCTACGCATATCCTCAAGGGTTTGAATAGTCCTTTCGGCTTGGCCATCTGTTTAAGGGTGGAAGTCCATGCTAAGTTTAACCTTTGTACTAAGAACCCTTTGGAAAGACCTCCAAAAATGTGTAGTAAATTGAGCATCGCGGTCCAATATGATGGATAAAGAAACCCCATGCAATCTCAGCAAGTCATGGATGTATAACCTAGCATAATCTTCATTCCCATAGTCTTGGGCAACCCAACTACAAAGTCCATATTAATCTTTTCCCACTTCCAAATAGGAACCTATATGTCTTGGGTTAGGCCTTTCAGCTTTGATGTTCTACTTTGCCTTGTTTACAACTATTGCAACCGAACACAAATTTGGCAATTTTTTTCATGCCTCCCCACCAATAGACCTCTTTTAAATCTTTATAAATTTTAGTAGAACCAGGGTGGGTGAATATAATAGGAAAAACCATGAGCCTTATCAAGTATTCTCTTTCTCAAGCCATCAACATAAGGCACACACAACCTACCTTGGTATCTAGGGGACCGTCTCCTCCTTGGGAGAAAACCTCCACCTTCCCATCACTAACCAAGCCCTTCACTTCTAACAAGGAGGGATCAAGGTGTTGCTTAGCTTTCACCTCCTCCACCAATGAGGACTTGAACCATCATAAACAACAATACCACCATTACCCACCTCTGCCAACCTAACTCCCAACCTATCCAACCGATGGACCTCTCCGGATACCTCTTTATTACCATATCAATATAAGCTAGGCTACCCATAGACACCCTACTCAAAGCATCAGCTACCATATTAGCCTTATCCATATGATAATGCACACTCATATCTTAGTCCTTAAGGAGTTTTAACCATCTCCTTTGCCTCAAGTTAAGAACTTTTTGAGTGATTACATATTGGAGAATTTTATGATCGGTGAACATATCAAAATGCACCCATACAAGTAATGATGCCTAATATTTAATGCAAATACCATGGCAGTTAGTTCAAGATCATGAGTAGGATAATTCTTTTCATGAACTTTAAGCTTCCTAGAAGCATAGCTATCACCTTACCATTTTGCATTAGAACATAACCCAAACTAACTCTATAAGTATCATAATACACCACAAATCCCTCTAGCCTTTTCGATAGTGACAAAAGAGGAGCAGTCACAAGCTTATGTTTTAATGTTTGGAAGCTCCTCTTGCACTCATCGGTCAGCACAAAATTAGCCTTCTTTTGAGTCAGTTTAGTCATGGCAGAAGCAATAGAACAGAACATATTCACAAATCTCCCATAGTAATCCGCTAAGCCAAAGAAGCTCTTAATATCCGACGGGATCAATGGTCTAGGTTAATTTCTTATCACATCCATTCTTTTAGGATCCACCTTAATACCATCCCCTGACAGAACAATCCTGAGAAGGCAACCTTCCTTAACAAAAATTGAGAAGGCAACCTTCCTTAACAAAAATTCATACTTTTCGCACTTAGTATATAACTTCGCTTCCCTCAATTTTTGCCACACAAGCCTCAAATGAGTCCTATGCTCCTCCTCATCACAAGAACAAATAAAAATATCATCAATGAATACAACAATAAATAAATCAAAGTAGGGTTTGAAAACCCTATTCATAAGGTCTATAAAGTGGCCAGTGCATTGGTCAACCCAAAAGACATCACAACAACTGATAATTCTCATACGTAGTCCAGAAGGCCATCTTAGGAATATTACACTCCCTCACCTTTACTGGATAATACCTGGATCGAATATCAATCTTAGAGAAATGGTTAACCCCTTTCAGTTGGTCAAATAAATTATCAATCCTTGGAAAAGGATACCTATTCTTGATGGTGACCCTATTAAGTTACCGGTAGTCAACGCACATTCTAATGGACCCATCCTTCTTTTTCACAAACAACACCAGTGCAAAAAATGGTGATTGGCTAGGCCTAATAAATCTCTTTTCCAATAAGTTCCTCAATTGTTCCTTCAACTACTTTAACTCCGTTGGGGCCATATGATAAAGAGGAAGAGAAATGGGTTGAGTATCGCGAAGGAGATCTATAACAAAATCTATTTTTCTTTTGGGAGGAACACCAGGAAGGTCATTTGGAAAGACATCAAGGAACTCATTTACAATTGAAATCGACTCTATGGGAAGGACCTTGGACTCCACATCCCTAACCCTCATAAGTTGATAGAGGCACCCCTTAGAGATCTACTTACGGGCTTTAACACAAGAGATGAACCTACTCTTGACCATCATATCATGACTCTTCCACTCAAGGACGGGTTCATTTGGGAACTGGAACTCGACCCTATGGGTTCTATAATCAATAGAGGCATAGTATGCATGCAACCAATCCATCCTAAGAATGACATTAAAATCAACCATATTTAACTCAATAAAATCACAAGGCAATATTTTATGCAAGATGCAAATAGGACAATTTCTATAGACCTTCCTAGTGATAATATATGCACCAATAGGAGTAGATACCTCATATAACTCACACAACAACTTGAGGTCAATGTGGAACCTTTTGGTAACAAAGGGGGTAATAAAAGAAAGAGTGGCACCCAGATCAATCAATGCGTACACATCAAAATCAAAGCTTTTTAACATATACCGATGACGACATCGGGATCCTCCTCAACCCCTTACCTGCCATGTAGAGAATAAAATCAATTGTACCTTGGGACACCATTTTGTGGACCACCTCCTGCAAGGAACTAAATTAGCACCTTATGGATGAACCTCCTTACCCTTGTTGCAACTTCGAGGGCAATCCATCACCTTATGCCCAACTTTCTTATAACCATATCAAGCATTTGTGTCCCTCAATCATTGGCAACTATGAGACATACCATATTTTTGACACCTACCATTAGGAACCACACCTCCCATTAGGAACCACACCTCCAACACCTCCGGCCCTGGAAAGTCATCGACAACCCTCTTATGAGAAGACCCTTGGCCTTGAAGGAACCGGCCACCCTTTGGGAACTTTTTCTCAAAATGGTCCCTCTTAGACTCATGACCTCTCTTCTTCATAAATTTCTCCTCCTTTATTTGTTCGGCATAAGTCATCAAACGTGACATTTTGATGTCAATAATTAATATGATAGACCGACACTCCTCACTAAGTAAGTCAAAAACACCTATCACAAATTTATTTATCCTAGATCTTGAGTCAGCCACCAAATGTGGAGCATATTTCAAAAGTTGGTTGAACTTGAGGGCATACTCCCTCACACTCATAGTCCCTTGTCTCAAATTTATAAATTCCACTAATTTGGCTTCCTTATGTTCACGAGGGAAGAATCTATTAAGGAAAGCCACCTTGAACTCCTCCCAAAGCACCACATAGTTGACTCCCTTCTCTTCCTTCCATTGATTGTAACATATTTGTCCTACCCCTTTGTGTTGGTAAGCCGCCAACTGTTCCTTATCCTCCGACCTCACACCCATGACAACCAAAATCTTATAGACCTCATAAATGAACTCTTGAGGGTCCTCACTCACCTTTGACCCATAGAATTCCAGGGGATTCATTCTCATGAAGTCTCTCAACCGAGATGCCGATGTAGGAGCATGAGGGGCTTAGGCCCTTTGGTTGGCTTGGTTAGCCACAACTTGTGCAAGTAAAGTGAGAGCATCCCGAAGCTCTCCATTAGCCAGTCGCTCCTTGGGTGTTTAGGCTATTCTCCCTCTTGTGTTAGGCATGACCTAGCATAGGAAAGGATAATCATTAGGGGGGAAAAACCTTACTTTAACTTCTATAACCCGACATAGAGTCAGAAGAAGAGAAACATTTCCTAAATGCCTCATAGCCTCTTGCTCATAATTGTGGTGCACAACACAATCATGAACAAGGCTCTATTCAACGCGATGTGTTAGAGTTTGAGGATCTAACAACTTAGGTCTCTAATACAAAGTTTGTCAAGACCCAAGTCTAGGTCCTAGACGTGACACAGCGCAAGGGGAACCCAAAGGTACCCTAAGTAAGCCTCTTAGCATATCATTACACATTCTTGGTCATAGAAGCAATAAAATAGCAACATAAGAGTAGAACTAGGTGTAATTGTGGCTAAGGGACATCATTTATATCATAACAAGAGTAAGGATGGAGAGATTCAAAGCTCATAATATTACACATGACTTGTCTAACAACACCTCTAATACATAGCGAAGAGTGGGGGCCATGACAAGCAATCGAACTCACTATCATAGTCAACATTTACATAAAAGAAAAGTTATTCTAGAACACAATAAGACATCATAAGCAACGAAGCCAAAATGGTAGACTCACCAACAAGCTTGAGTGAAAGCATACTAGCCATGTGGATGAAGATGCTCAAGTGGGGCTTTGGTTCCTACATGGTGACATCATGTAGGCATAGAGTATGCATTAGTACATTTGAATGTACTAAGTGTGTAGAATGCAATGTAAATGATAATTGAGCATTATAACTAAAATGCATAAGAATATGCAATAGGCATACTTATAACAATATTACATGTATGATCAATGCATAAGTAAAACATGCTTAAGTAATTTATGCTTATATAGAATACCATATGTGTAGAAGAGACCAAGCTAGATTTCCAAAGTACAAGCCCCTCTATTCTCTCTAAGCCAACAATAGAATTAGGATAGTGCTTCTCCAAAATGTATAGATACCCTGGAATCCTTTCATATGATGTTGTTGGATTATCACTTAGCATTTTTATCACCTTATCCTTTGCCCACCATGCTTGCATGTATATCAAGGAAACACCACAACATGCTTTTATGTTTGGAACAATATCTCCTAGCCTGTATATAGTCTTTTGGATCGACTACTCATGCCACTTTATTTTGCGTCTTACGAGTTATGCAAGTATGACTACCTCCAAATATGTTTACCTTAAGCATTGAACATGCATGACATATTGAGCTTACATATTTGATTATGTTTATGCATTTCAATTACTATGGCTTGCTTCCCATGTTGCATTGTACCCCACATACTTAGTACATTCCAAGTACTAACACATACTATATGCCTACATTATTTAACCATGTAGGGGCCGGTGCTCCTTGATATCCTCCACGTGGCTATGTTAGACTTGTGAAGATTTTGTTTGTCGTGAGTCCTCTAATTTGGGTATAATATCCTACTTCTACCTTATTTATATTGAGACTTTGTTCCACTTTACTTTCTAGTTTGAGGGTGATCCTTGAACATGTCTTGGCCCTGGTCCTACTCATGGTTAGAGTTGTTTTTGGATACTACGCTATGCACCTATAGTTTGATGTTGAGATTTTATGGAGACTTATCCCTTAGATGCTATCCGCAATGTGATGTTATTAATTATGGTGGAAAGTGATGAAATTCCCAAGTCCCTAAATGCCCCCATAGCATGAGTCATACTTACCCACCACTTAGACTCATTCGCTATGTGATTCATGTTTATTTTCTTCCTTATAACATCCACAGAGGGTCAGTCCAAGCCCCGCTTCCCATAGAAAGTATTTGCTATGTGCTTATTTATCTTTTTATTTTTTTTTGTGAAATAAGGATGTGTAAATGATATGCTAAGAGGATTATTTAGGTTGCCTTTGGGCTTCCCATTGGCCGTGTCACGTCTACGTCCTAGGTTTGGGTCGTGACAATCTTGATCATAATCCATCACAAACTCTTATTATCATCATGCTCAATAGCCATTTTCATCATCTTGAAGTTAAACTTATTATCGACATAATACCATATATCCAGTTATACCAATAGTATCCAAAAGCCTAACCTAATTTTTATATGCACTCTCCTACTAAAATCCTCAATTGCCTTCCCCTAAATTTACTCATTTGGACTTTGTTTATCCATATGCTTCATTCAGATATTGTTCACTTATCATTATGATGTTGATCCAATGCCTTCGATCTTATTATGGATCAGTAGTCCTCATTTACAATCCCCTGAATACACCTTACAACTTAAATGCATTAATTATACCAAAGATACACCGCTAAAGTCTTCCTTATATATAATGCTTAATCCAAGCATCCAGAGTAAAAAACTAGTTAATTTCTCAAATATGAATGCAACATTAAACCTTATTAAATGAGCCCATGATAAAATAATAACTCCTAAAGTAGTTAGTATTCGCACTTGACAATCCATATATCCATTTTTATATACTATTAATACTATATCATGAATGTCCATCAGACCACCACGAGAACACATCGTACCTATCAAGAAGTAGTACCCAACTAACCAACATACTCCTACTCGTTAAATAGTTGCAAAATACTGACCATCCATCATGATCCTCCTTGATATCCACTCAATCTATGAAATTATAATAAAGATTCTGGCCTCAAATTGGCACAACATTATTCTTATCATTATCTAAGCAATAGATTTATATTATGACAACTTTAGTAATAATAGTTTATAGATTTACAGAATTCATTATCTAGCCATCCTATTAGCATTTCACTTTCAATTGTCGAACCACTTCAGATATCATATATACCGTAAATACTATTTCCATTACTAAATAACTAACCCAAAAAGGATAACACTCTCATGAGATCCGTCAAATCAGTGTTGACTTCATCACTCAATGTCCTCAAAGTGCACCATCGAGTTATCGTCGTACTCAACCCCTTTGTTTTTTTAATCGTCTAACATTTTAATATTTATAAGTCTATCACTTACACTTTTGTACTTGATCTAACCTTTAAACTATGTATAACCACTATGTACTCACATAATAAACCAAACACGAATCATCTCTATAAATGAAAGAGAATGAATAAAGCGATAAGAATCACACTGAATCAACAATGCAGGATGGAGAAAAAATAATCAAAAGGAAGTTTCCTAACAGTCTTCATAGCCTCTCGAAGATAAGTATAGACATCTCCATACCAATCCTCGAGACTCTACAAGACTAGCTTGCACACACCTGAGACCTATAAACCTGGGGCTCTAATACCATCTGTCATGACCCAAAAATAGATATAATGACACTCGTATTATCTTGCCAAGACAAGTCATCCTAAAACTCAGTTATAATAATAAAGTTAGGAATAATAATAAAAATAAAAGCTTAACTACGAATAACAAGTCAGCTTAATTAAAAGTCCCCAAATCTTGGTTATTACGTGCACGTGCCTCTAATGTGTTACAATAGATTTGAAATAAAGATATAAGTCTCAAATGATGTTGCTTCTAAAGTAGAACAAGATCATAAATAAGAGGATGAGGCTCGCTGAGATGATAAATAGCTACCTGACTAAAGAAATCCTCGGATAAAAATAAAAGAGAGAGTATCACAAAGATCCGAGCACATAACCTACAAAATATAGAAGAAAGGGGTGAGTACCTACCACACAGTTCCCAGTAAACGAACTCCTAAACACAAAGTCAAGTAATATAGAATACAGGTACTCCTAACTCTCCAACTAAACCTCCACAACTTTAACCTATATAAAATTAGCTCAACCTAATACTCAATGCCCATACCAATATTTATAGATCAATAACATGAAAATCAAGCTCATCGATTATGAGTTCCAAAAGAAAATGACACTCACAAGTTTATAAATGATAATGATGTGTAATGTAATGCAATGCGATGTCAAGTATAATGATGCATGTTTGACATAATGATACACACCCGCTATCTCTCAGTCCAGGACCCATGAGGGGGCTTTTAGCCCATGCATCTGTCACGGTGTGCAAAATGACCCTTGAATCATAGTATCCATCATGTCGTGCAGCACAATCCTAGAATTATAGTATCCGTCTTGGCGTAGACACGACCTTCAAATCATAGTATCCATCATGGCGTGCGACATGATCCTCAAAAATATAGTATCCATCATAGTATGCGACATGTCCCTCGAAATGGTACATCCTCTTTAATTCTTATTCTTTCTCAGTTCATATAACCCTTGTCCCAAAATTAATGCAAATAGGCATGTTTACACCATAATAAGAAGATGAGTAATTTTAATACAAGGCACAATTCTTAACAAAAGAGTCTTGATACGACATCAACATCAACTCAATAATTCAAAATTATTCTCAACACCTCACACTAGGAAGCACGAAATTCTACATACTTAACAAAGGTTACGAAATTCAAATTTCTTAATAATTGAACACTCACTACGGGACTTGAGCCTTCCCTTTTCGAATAAAATCTGATGCACTAAGATTTAATCAAATAAGAATTTACAATTATATTTTGAAATGAACAACACTCACATTACTATATAACCTAACCCCCCCCCCCCCAAAAAAAAAAAAAAAAAATAAAAAATTATCCAATTCTATAACTAATTTCCTAAATTTCAAGTCTAGGATTCCGCCTTAATTTCTCAACATACCTTAAATTTTAGGGTATTATATAATTCATTACACCTACTATATAATTATCTATCTCAATATATATCATAATTAAATATTATAAAGGTCATGAATAAAAATAGTAAAACTAATAACAATAATTACATTACCACTGTAAACGCATCCAGTGCCTTCACTGGAAATTAGACCATAAACATTCTTATGCTTACCAATTCACTACAAAGATTACTCATTAAGGTTAACATTTGCAATCATTAGCCACTCAAAAATCCATTCCTATTGGTCCACTATACATGCAAGAAAACAATTGTGGTTAATCGTGAAGTTTCAATTTTTTATTCAATTTCCTCTACTCCAACAATATATTAATGTGATCACTCACTGTAAACCTGCTACACTATTTATTCAAACATATAGAAAAACAATAGAGTTCTTGAATTCGTACCTGCACTGCGAGTCATTTTCTTCGGTTATCGATGCTGTAGGTTCCCTTTCTTTCTTTATTTTTCAAGTTATAAGAAAAGAATTAAACCATACATAGTTATTTTAATATATATATATATATATATATATATATAGTGATATAGAATATTTAATAAGTTATATATTTATTCCCCCAATTAAACTAGTTATCTACATTTACCTGAAACTTAAATAATTGTAGCTATTGAATAGTTTAAAATACCTGTTTAAAATTTATGACAAGGATATTTTGGAAAACCAAGAGGATATGTTCTCACAATAATCTAACAGATCATTTAAAATATAAAGGTAAAGTAACAAAAAGGACATAAAGTACGTGATTCCACAATATGATTAAAGGTGATCTCTCATTCTTACATCGGTGAATAATTTCATTTGAGTTTTTATTTCACATATAGTACTTCTTGCCTTACATGTTCAGTACATTATCTCGTACTGACATCTCTCATGGGGGATCTGAAGTACCTGTTATACGTACATGAGCTAGTAGATCTCCCTAGTAAGAATACAAGATATCCAACTGCTATTACTGAGCTTCAGGTTGTTTTGGAGTTTTGTGTGTCTAGAGCTTATATTTTAGTATTGAATAATAGTTAGTCATGAGGCAGGGTCTATCCCGACCCTTGTCAGATAGCGTTCTTATCTTGAGGTTTTGTAAATTATGTAAAGTAAAATATGGTCAAGTCTTATATTCTAGACATTGTGGCTCCAACGGCGTAGTCATATGTATTTTCCTTTGGCTTGTTATTACTATTTACTTTCCTGAAAGTATGTTTAGTATGGAAGTATCTTATAATGTTCATAGATAGTGCATGGTTACAGGTTGGTTCTCCCAAGCCTTGTCAGTAATGGGTGCCAGTCTGCCTTAATAGGACTTTAGGCGTGACATATATGATTAATTTTTCACATTATTCTTGGTGTGATATTTGTGTAGGCTGATTTATTGGTGGGAACATGATATATACATTAAACAATATATATATACATACATGCATACATACATATATATACACACACACACACACTAATTACGAGCCCGTGCTTCCATGAGCCAAACAAATTTTTTGTATCAATTTTTGTGATGCAAATAGATTTCTTATATGCATTTTAAAATTTTTTAAGTTATTAATTATTAGACTTAGAAGCAGCTGAAGAAATACAATCAAGCTACTTTGGAAATATGATTATTCACAAAATACTTTATCAGAGCTAATATTATAAAATCATAATTGAAGTAGCTAAAGAAATACTATAAGCTACTTTGAAAATATTAAATTAAGAAACTCGCAAAAATAATTTATAAAGGCTAATATTGTAAAATCATAATTGAAGCAGCTGAAGAAATAATAATCAAGCTGCTTTAGAAATATTAAATTAAGAAACATACAAAAATAATTTATTAGGGCTAATATTGTAAAATCATAATTGGAGCAGCTGAAGAAATATAATAATCTGCTTTGAAAATATTAAATTAATAAACTCGTAAATTATTTTTGCGAGTCCCATATAATAGTGGCGAAGAAGCAGGTAGCTCAAACAGACATGTTGATGGATAGCTACCTGCTTATTCCCACAAGTATGTATGTGTGTGTCTGTATATATATATATATATTTATTTATTTATATTCTTATTCTTGATTAGGGAGCACATTGAGTGGAAAATTAGTATAACCTAGATTTTGGAAGATTCATAGCGAAAAATAATTTACACTAATTTTCAAATTCCAGTGTCTGTCCGCACCCTGGCAGTGATATGCCAGGGGTATGGAGTAGTGTATTTTGTTAGGCACATTTGGTCCGCATCACGCCAGGGGTGCGGACCAGTGTAATATTTTTCTCAGTTTTTTTATTTCATCCAGGGGCATTTGGGTAATGACCCGATGCCCATTTAAACCTGAGATCTTTTATAATTAGCCATTTTTCACCTCTATAACTTAGAAAATCCTCTCTAAAACCTCTCCAAGACTTTATCAAATCTCTCATTTCAAATCCTAGGATTTCAATCTAAATTTTAGGACTCAAGAACTCATCTCAAGCTTCAAAGTTTCCTCGATAATCATCTCAAGAAAATACAAGTTTAAGGTATGTGGGTCTTCATCCATGAGTCTCTTCACCCATGGATCCCAACCTTCTCTTTCATGTAACTTGCATAATTTTAAGTTATAGTACCTATGGGTATCTCTTATTATGAAATATGAACATGTATTATGTTGGAGTTTATAAAGTATTGGTTGATTATGCATGAACATCTATTCAATGATTATTCTATGAATTGATCATTGTCTACTGAGACTATGCATGACTTGAGCTATGAAACCATGAACTTTTATGAGGTTTTTTGATAGATTTCATGATATCCTAATTTGCGGTTTTACTACAATGTTTGTGGGTTGATTTTGAAATGATTTTCCCCCTCTTGTTATAATCTTGAGTTGCATGACTTTGAAAAGTATCATGAATCCACCATGTGTTTGATAAAATTACATAACAAGAATTCTCAAGTCATTGAAGAGCCATTGAATGATTTTTCCAAGTCAAGTATTTTAAGATAATTATGGGCTCCCAAGCATGCCTTGAAATCATGATGAGTCTTTATGGTATACAAGTGAACCATTAAGCCCTTATGCTAAGTGTTATGCTCTTGTGAATTGTGAAGCCTACTAGAAGGGGTTATAGATCATGCTATTCTTACACTCTAGTACAAGGCAAATGTTTGCATGAAAGGGTCATGAACTATGTTATATACCTTACCCTCATGTATGATTTATTATGATACATTATCTAATGTCTACGTGAAGTGGTCATGAACCATGTTGTAAGTATTACCCTCATGTACAACTTAATATCATGTACAATCCGCTACCTACTAAATGGGGTCATGACTCATGCTATACTCTTTACCCTCTAGTATAAGGTATTTTGATGAGCCAGTCATGTCACTATATTATGTGAGACAAGCTATGCAAGTATGATTACAATGAAACATGTTATATCTAAGCATTCATTATACATGGAATATTGAGCTCATGTCTATTGGCCACGAATATACATCTTTATTATCATGCTTATGATTCATGTTAAGTATTGAACCATACATACCAAGTACATTCCAAGTACTAATGCATATTCTATGCCTACATGATATCACTATGTAGGAACTGGAGCTCCTATCGATCATCCTCCTCAACATGGCTAGTCGGACCATTCAAAGCTAGCTCTTGGTGAGTCCTAACATCTGGGGATGATATCTACTTTCTTCCATATTATGTTAATACTTCTCGTTTATGATGGATAATTATTATTATGAGTGTGAGCCCAAAAAGTATCTTGGCCCCTGCTCCATTCTAAGTTAGAGGCATTGTTGGATACTATGTTTTGTATATGCTATGATCTTGACTCTTTTTATGCTTTTATGATCATCAAACGATTTCCTTAGTCCCATTTTCCCTTTTTATTAATTGACTCTAATTATTGTTTAATTTTTTTTCCGTAACCAAAGATGTATGCATGTTACAATTAAGAGTCTTATTTGGATTATCTTCGGACTACTCATTCGCCATATCACATCTATGCACTAGGCTTGTGTCTTCAAAAACTTGGTATCAGAGTAATAGGTTGTTAAAAATCCTAAGAAATTCTACAAACCACATTGATTAGAGTCTTATTCATGGTTGTGAAGTGCGCCACGTCTATGAATGGGAGGTTATGTGGTGCTTTAGAAAATGTTTCACTTTTTCATGATCTATATCATGCTTTAAATGTAAAGATAAGGCCTTTTACACCTAAAAAATTCTCTTTGCCTTTCTAGGTCATGCTGCTACCAAGGGGAAGGCTAAGGAGAGCCCATACACCTGAGGAGCAATCGGCACCTCCTGCTCCTCAAGCTCCTCAAGATGGTGGGGCTACCCAAGTCGAGTTCCAGAATGCTATCACTCTTTTGGCCTATGCTATGACCAACCAATTGATCCAAAGGGCCTAACTCCTCATCATCCTAATTCAGCCTCAAGAGTGAGGGACTTCACAAGGATGAACCCTCCAGAGTTTCATGGGTCCAAGGCGGAGGAAGATCCACAAGAATTTATCAATAAGGTGTATAAGGTGCTAGCTATTATGGGGGTGACTTCATAAGAGGAGACGGAGTTAATGGCCTATCAACTTAATAGTATGGCTCAAGTTTGGTTTGCTAAATGAAAGTTCGAGAGGAGAAATGATGATGTTATTTCTTGGGAAGATTTCTAAGCTACCTTCCTCAATCGGTTCTTTCCAATTGAGTTGAGAAAGGATAAAATGATGGAGTTCATGAATCTTAAGAAAGCTTCCATGAGTATGGGGGAGTATACACTCAAGTTTAACAAGCTTTCCAAGTACGCTCTACATTTGGTTGCCAACCCTAGAGCTAGGATGAACAAGTTTTTGTCGGGTGTGTTCGACTTGGTAAATAAAGAGTGTCGTACTGCCATGCTTGTAAGTGATAGGGTCTTGTCTTGGTTCATGACATATGCTAAGCAACTTGAGAGGGAGAATCTTAGAAAGAGATAAAGTAGGTAGTCCAAGAGTGCTTCGCTTAAGGGTGATTTCCAAGATTCTAAGGTTGGCTAGATTCATTAAGGTTAAAAATTTCAAGGCCAAGGGTTCTCTAGTACCCCCAACAAGAATTTTGCTAATAATAGAGTGCTTAACCCAAGGCCTCAAGGTGGCATAAGGCCTCAAGGTGGCAATGGTGGGATGACAAATCCTGGGTGCCAAAGTTGTGGAAGGAATCATAGTGGTAAATACTTGAAGGATTCAAATGTGTGTTATGGGTGTGGAAGAATAGGCCATAAGCTTATTGATTGCCCTTATGGTCAAATAAGGGCAAGGATAGTCGTCTTCAAAGGCAAGGTGTTCATGTTGATCAAAGGGCTCAAGGTGGACAACAAGGGGTGCTCCATATCACAATCGGTTCTATGCGCTCCAAGGAAGGCAAGGAGTGGATAAAGTACTCCATGTTCTTACCGGTATGTTAAAGGTTTCTGATTATGATGTGTATGCATTGATAGATTCAAGTGACACTCTTTCTTTCATTACTCCTTTTGTTTCCAAAAAGCTTCATATGTATCTTGAATTATTGTGTAAACCTTATGAAGTGTCTACCCCGATTGGTGAGTCCATTATTGCTAAAAGCGTCTACAGAAATTGTCCGGTGTTCATATTGCATAAAGTCTTACCTTGTGATTTTGTTGAACTGGACATGGTGGATTTTGACTTTATTCTTAGGATGCATTGGTTACATGCATATTATGCTTCTATTAATTGTAGGACCCATAAGTTGGGATTTCAATTCCCTAGTGAGCCTGTTCTTTAGTGGGAAAGTTGTGATGTGGTGGTCAAGGGTAGATTCATTTCTTGTCATAAAGCCTAAAAGTTGATTTCTAAGGGTTGTATATACTATCTTCTGAGGGTTATGGATGTTGAGTCTAAAGTCCTTCCTATTGAGTCAGTTCCAGTGGTCAATAAGTTTCTTGATGTCTTCCTGATGAGCTTCCCAGTGTCTCTCCCAAAAGGGAAATAGACTTTGGTATAGACCTTCTTCTTGATACACAACCCATTTTCATTCCCCCTTATCATATGGCCCTAGTGGAGTTGAACAAGTTGAAGGATCAATTGAGGTATTTGTTGGAGAAGGGTTTCATAAGGCGTAGCAAATCACCTTGGGGTGCACCAGTGTTTTTTGTAAAAAAGAAGGATGGTTCCCACAGAATGTGCATTGATTACTGGCAACTTAATAGGGCTACCATAAAGAACAAGTACCCTCTACCAACGTTTGATGACCTTTTTGATCAACTGCAAGGACCTAGTCACTTTTCTAAGATTGATCTTCGATCTGGATACCACCAAGTGAAGGTGACAGAGTGTCATATTCCCAAGATGGCTTTTTGGACTAGGTATGGGCATTTTTAATTTGTGGTTAGTCAGTAATGCACCAACTATATTTATGAATCTCATGAATAAGGTCTTCAAACTCTACCTTGATATGTTTGTGGTGGTCTTTATTGATGATATATTGATTTATTCTTGGAGTGAGGAAGAGCATGTCGATCATATGAAGGTGGTGTTGAAAATCTTGAGGGTTGAGAGATTATTTGCTAAAGATAAAAAGTATGAATTTTGGTTGAAAGAGGGTCCTTTTCTAAGGCATGTAGTGTCGGATGATTACATGAAGGTGGATACTAAGAAGACTGAGGTGATAAGGAATTGACCTAGGCCTTTGACTCCGACGGATATTAGGAGTTTCTTGGGTTTGTGTCATGCCCCAAAGTCCTGTAGGACGGACTGGCACCCGTTGCCGATAAGGCTAAGGAGAACCAACCTACAACTATATGCGTTCTATATATATTATGAGAGATTTCTACATTTGACATGCCTTTAAGCAGATAAACAGCTATAACAAGCCAAAAGGAAATGCATATGACTACGTCATTGGAGCCACGCTGGCTAAAGTGCGAGATATGACTTCACTATGCTTTACATAGTCTATAAAGCCTCTAAATAAAGAAAAACATCTGACAAAGGTTGGGACAGGCCCCGCCTCAGCAAACTATGGAATAAAAACGTGTAAGCTCTAGACATGTACAAAGCCACGAAGTAACCTAGAGCTTGGTGACAGTAGTAGAATATCCTGTACTCTTACTGGGGAGATCTACTAGCACCTACACCTGCAATATGAAATGCAGTTTCCCCGTAAGGGACGTCAGTATGGGATAATATACTTAATATGTAAGGTAAGATATACTGTATAAAAGTAACAACTCAAATAAAACCATACATCTATGGAAGATCAGGGACCACCCTTAGTTATGCTATGTAATCATGTACTTTATGTCCTTTATGTCACTTTACATTTACTGTAAAATCTGTACTGTAAAATCTGTACACAGCTAGAATCAAATGACCAACTGATCAGCGGTAAACTATATTGGAATTGTCCCTATGCTAGGTCTTTTTAAACCCCCTCGGTGAACCACTCGTAATACTGTATTGGGATCGTCCCTATGCTAGATTCTTCTTGAACCCCCTTGGGCTACCACCAATCAAAACTGTATACTTTATCTTTCAATTACCTTTGAGGTGATTCTTTTGGTGGCCATGATATTGGAACTGTAGGACTGTATATGTAACATGTGACATGTAGATAATTATGCAAAACAATATGACAATGAAAAGAGTACATTGGATAAACAATGAAATGCATATGAAATGGAACAACTTGTGAACTTTATTCCATAACAAGAACTAGTGTAACTTTGTATCTAAACATGTATGCAGTTTTGAAGGGGACTATGGATGGAATCATCTGAACATGTACAAGAATGGAGACATGGTTAATAGTTGTGTCAGAGTTGGTGAATGCCTTTATATACCAAGGAGTTATCTATGTTTCATGCCAAGTGATACGAAATCATGTAACCTTACATACCTCGTCGTCGGACCTTGTTACTACCTCGAGATAACCCTCCCTTCCTCCAAATACTTATCTAAAATATAGCAAGTGATAATACTAGAATTAATAGCCAATATATACTCCTTGGAATCCCAATAACATAAGAAAACAATACATGGACAGCAAGCGGATGTTTATAAACCCGGGCGTATTCCTTTAACCTTTCCACCCCTAATTGTATTTTCTAATATACATTTGCATATAAACATCATGTACAACCTATTTTAAGTACATAACAGCCTTACAACAGCCCACAAAGCACAACATATCACAATTCCACATAATCTAAAAATCGATAGCATAACGTTACCTTCCTTCGCTACACTTCGACGTAGACAGCTCCAAACTTATTCCAAATTTAACCAAATTGTTCCAGCAACATTTATACATACAACCAGCTATGAACCTGTTTCATAACAGCAACAACTCAGTTATTAAGGATGTTAAGAAACAACTTGCTCTCCAACAGTCCACAAGTTCATACAAAGCACAAAATTGCGATATCATATAATCACTCACTTTTGTGGACTGTAAAAGTAGTTGGTCAGCCTTTTTACACTCCTGTAAAACTAATATTTGTTGAATAATTAAGTATTAATACATAATAAATCTATCCAACAATTTAAAACCTCTTAATTAATAAGAAAAGTACACAAGAATCCTTAGTATACAATTTGTCCAGAATTTCCAACACCAACATATTAACATACACTTCTTGTTTTTCATAAGAGAACTATACTAAACACATGTGTAAACTTACTTACCACTTATTTCAAGGTACAAGTCTTCTCTAAGAACCCTAGGAGAGTTAGTTAGCCGCTCTGCAAGGTGAAGAAATAAGAACAATATAGTTGGGAGAAAGCAGAAAGTTTACAAGTTAAAAGTGAATGGATATTTGCTGCTTATGACCCTTCTTTATACTACTAATTTTGCCGACCTTCTCTTGGTATTTTGACCATATTACACCACACATTAATAATCTACTTATCCAGTAGCTTGTCCATTAAACTTGGGCTAAAATGGGCCTCCAAGTTGATGGACTTGGGCTCCCTATTTTGCTAACTTTTCTTACTTGGTTTTTTGGGCCCAATTTGCTAAGTGTATTGTGATATCTTTGGGCCCCTTTTTATTATACTTCTTGGGATGATAATATATACCATTTATGATACTAAAATATGGGTCAAACTTATTCTCTTAACACAAACTTTATTCATAATCGAACATGGATAATTTCGACGTCGAGCCTCGTCTCTGTTTAACTTCCAAATTTAAGCTAAGCAAGTAGGTAACTCACCTGCTAGATTATTAAGTTCTATAAGCACCTCAATGCTCTCACTTCATTTTAAGGCCGTAATCTCCTCAATTCAGAACAAAACATGTACACACTCGACAATCTTAAGCGCTAGATGCACATATAGCCCATTAATGCAAAATTCAAGAACTTTTGAAAATTAGCGCTAATTTGTCCAAACCATGTCATGTTTTATTTGCATTGTGCCAATATTGTAAGGTGTGGGGTATTGCATCCTTCCCCCTTTAGGAACATTCATCCTCGAATGCTAGCA
>JAOTQJ010000001.1:5314327-5345692 GCA_025642045.1 Solanum sejunctum | reverse complement strand
GAGAAATTCCTTAGCTGTCGTAAGTAAAGATTCAGTATAAGTGGTTATCTCGGTGTCCTATCGGCACCATTCACGGCACCTGGGTTGGGTCGTGACAATTATATACATACATTCCTCTGATCATCACATAATCATCATATATAAACCTTCCTTTCATTATGATAAAGTCATTCAACGCATAAGACATGTATTGAAACTTCATTTCCTCAAGAAACTATAACCAGACCTTTTATCAAACACTCGGCAAGTGTGTAGTACTAGTGTAAAATAATGCAATTCAACATTATTATCATGCTAGATGTAAAACCATCAATAGATAATTGGTAACACCCTCAAGCAATATACATCAAAATCCTTCATCAAAACTTATAAGACATCTTAGACTCAAAGCTCGAAACATAGTAAACAATCACAATTTCATAAATGCCAACATAGTGTGCAATGATTTTCATAATAAATAAGTCCTATGTATAAATCAACTTTAAACCATCCAATTTTTAAGAAAAAGATGCTTGGGCATCATGGATGAAAGGAACCCATAAAAGAAACTCGCATACCTTAGCTATGGAGATGAACTTGATGAAGATTGGAGATGGACACTTGAAGCTTAGCTGAATTCCTTAAGACCCGGAGAGAGTTGTGACACTTGAATTTTGAGAGAAATATAATCCTAAGTGTTTGAGTAGGTATTGGGGAATGTCTTGAATGATATGAGGGTAGAATAAGGCTAAGTATAGGTATTATCATGTATGAAAATACTTAAGCCCAAGATTCAAAAGCCTTGGACCGAACAAAAAAATTAGGCAGCAAAATACACTGAGGCGCATTGCGCGACTAACACGCCTGGATATTATTTTTCGTCAAATTTGGAAAACAAAAATTGTGAATTGTAAGCTCTATAATTTGATTAGACCTATTTCCTACTCAATTTGAACCCCTAATCAATAATATGAAGTCGAATTTTTGAAATCATGTATGGATTTTGACATATATGGAAATTATAATTTTGCACATTTTTTGAGGAATATTTTTAGGAACTTTTTCGGATCATTTCAAGATGGCTATTGTTAGATGTTAATATCAATACCTTGTTTTTTTTACTTCTAGGCACTCATAAAACAGAATAACAGCAAAACAAAAATACATAAAATAATGAGAATTGTCTACTTCTACTCATATTTTCACTTAACAAAAATAAAACAAAGTACCAAATCATTTACTAATAAGATCTATATACCTCTCAAATAAATACTGTTACTGTTGATCTCAAACCTATATGTGAAATTTGGACTAATAGCAGCAGTAACCTAAATGGCTCGAAAGTGAACTCTAAAGCTCGAAAGTGAAACTTAGATCATGACTTCAACATTTCTCTAAAGCTCAATTTCAATAAAACTATAACATGCAATTACAAAAAATGACTAAACAGCAAACAAGATTAACAAAACATAGAAATCCTAACAAAAAACTTGAATCTTACAAATTCTGACTAGTCTCTGCAAACTCTTATACAATCTGAATTACATGCATGAACGTTTCAGGAAAAATTTAATTCGGCAAATAACCTAAAAAATCTTACAATTCATTGCTAGTGATTGATAGCTTACATAGAAAAGTTTTTAGTTATTAAGAGAAATTCTAGAGTGAAACGTTTACAAAAACAAATTGAAAGCTTACTTGGAGTTAGGAGCTTGAACTATTGAGCAATTAAGAGTTGGCTAGTGATGACATTGAAGCATACCTCACTTTTGAAAAATGTGGATGACAATTATCAGTATGAAAACTGAACAATGAGTTGGAGTTGAATCCCTTAGGGAACGATATGGTTGTTCGTGTATAGAGGTATTATATTGAATAAGGCAATTATAGTGTTAAAATGGGGAGTTGAAATAACATAAAAATAACATTCAACTACAAACAATTATGATATAACATTTGAAGCAACCAATAAGAGCTAATTAATCAGTTCTAAATACTTCAATGATTGATTAATCATACGTGAGTACTCTCTACTAGTAACCACTACTTCTATTAAGACAATAGTGGTGTTTCATCTGAACTTGTTATGGCTTCACATGTAAATCCCTTAAGATACACTTGGCTTGAGCAATTATCAGCAAACCCTCTACTACTTTAGCCATAAAACCCAATTTTTTGGCATTCAACTGAAACCCCAAAAGATTTCTTGCTATAACACTCATCGACCACTATAATCACTCAAATTAATGCAATAATTGAAAATCTAAAGATAACCCTGAGTTTGCAACCTCAAGATTATAAGATATACATAGCAATAAGTATGAACTCACTTAGATTAATATCAAAATGTTCAAAAGATAATAGACCCAACTAATAATTCAAGAGCCTATGTCAAATACACACACCCCAAAATTGGGTTTTTAGCTACTGATGCTTAAAAGTAAGAAATATATAAAAATGGTAGTAGTCATGGATATGGGTAAGAGAACACAAGGAGACAAGTTGGAATTTCTTCTCCTAAGCCCTACAATTCTCCTCCCAATGCTTGAAAATCAAAACCCTTGTACTTGGCCTCCAAGAAGGTACTTTATACTCGCTAAATATGGTAAGCTCGAATGTAATGGTATGATATGATATCTATAATGTCCTTTTTAAATTCCTTTTATAGTCCATGTGATTTGTCAAAGTTTGTGTACAATTTCACCATTTGGCAGTACAAGGTCGACTATCGCTAAGCACTTCAGCAATATGCCAAAATGTACTTGACCGTCTTTTAATGCATTGTCTAAAGGTCTTGGTCTCTGTAATATTTGGGGACACCAATGTGCATCCCTGATCATTCGCAATAACACTACCAACAACATGTTTTTATCATGAACTAGGGGATTTGAGCACTACAATATTAGGCGGTCTCAGGTGCACTTTCGTGATTCGTCGAATGAGTCAGCGATGTTACTTTTTACCCCCTTTCTATTATTTTTGCTAATTTGCCTTGTGTTGTTGATTATTGCCCATCTATGCACTTTTATATTTATATTTGGAATAAAACACAAAGATTAATTTGTTTAGGAGGTATAATAGCACATTGAGGACAATATTTCTTCATTTTGAAGCTCCAAATAAGTCTAAGATATGGACTCATCAAAAAACCAAACTTGCACTTTTGCTTGCCCTCATGTATATCCAACACCAACCATTCTAAAGCTTAATGATAGCAGATAGGGCCACAAGGAGCAAAATATACAATCCCTCCTTTTCCATCTATCCTCAAAGCTTCCACAAACCACTTACGTTATTTTAAAGCCTCAAGAGATGACTAAAGAGTTGTTAAGACATTTCTATACTCACAATTGATCATATGGATGCTAATCACTGACCGAAAATATCACTATTTGCCCTCATAATATAGAAGATCCTATACACACAAGATTAGGACATCAATTCCAAGGATCTATTCAAGATTCAGTCTCACAAATAAGAAATGGCATGTAAGCTTCAACTCATAGGCTTTCCCTTATTCTTAGTTGGTATTCACTCAATATCATCCAGACTAGGATCTTGGAGGACTTTTTTAGGGCTATAATATAGGCCTAAGGGCGAGTAAGATACCATATGGGTAACAATGGCTCATCCCTCATTCAACTCTTCAGACACTCATTACACTCATGATTCCTTTGATCCTCATTCTTTCTCGTGTCTAATAAATATCTTTTTGTTTTTGATTCTCAATCCTAGATGGCCCCATTACAACTATTCTTCAACCAATTTGGAGGGTGCTCTTTTTCAAGCAAATTCTTTTTCTTTCTTCATTCTTTTAAAATATTTTTCCTCTTTTTGCTTTTTCTTATCATTAAAGGACTCCTCTCCTTTCATTCTTTTTCTTTCCTTTCCTCAACTATTAATGGTAGACACCCCTCTTTTGCTAAGACCCCTAACTTTGGCCTTTCTCCACTACTTTCACTCACTTAAGACCAAGGAGGGAATGATGAGAAATAAGAAGGGATTCTCTTTCAAAATAAAATGTTAAGTCTACATGCTTACCAAAGAAAGTATCAAGGCTCAAAAGGGCTCACTAGAGGTTAAAATCAATGCCAATGGAGGCTTATATGGTCAAAGTGGACTCAAAAGAAACAAAAGAAGGGCTAAGGTCATTTTCTAATCCAGATTCAACCAATTCACTCGTCAAACAATCTAGGCAAGTTCTAGATGCTATAGACATTCCTTTCAAAAATTTCCAAAACACACATTGGAAAAATTAATCCACATTAAAATATTGGCAATGCACACTCACAATTCACTATAATCGCATATACAAGCTCGATACTCACATAATCAACTCAAGATGCACTAGATTGATTCTACAAGAGAAATACTAATCGGTAAGTTAGTGTATGTTCCTCGTCCATGGCACTATCCGAATCAATGTTGTAGACCATCGATACTCGAATTGCTAAGGATAAGAGACACGATAAAACACATTTGAATAGCTATTCATGTATGCATGGGTTTACCAAAACATCCAAGGATATCATTCACAAGAATTCATCCATTAAAACAAAAAAAAAATTTAAAAAACTACTTATCTGTTACAACCCAAAATAAAAGAACATTTATAAACCAAAAGTAAAGATTGTCTCAAATTCCCATCAACAAAAACTAAAATAAATATTGTCTCACCCAAATCATCAGAATACAAATAAAAAATAATTAGTCATCATCAACATCAAGAAATATTGGGGCTCAAATTGGTCACCCCCTCCTAAAAAAGATGTTGTCATCAATATGTAAGAACAATATCAATTATGCACAATAAAGAGTGAGAATCAAGATCCTCCTAAACCTATCAATCTTGCTGTGGTGGTGGTGGTAGAGCTGAAGACAAAGTTGGGGGGCAACAATCCCAAATCCTATGGTGCATTCTTAGCCAATCTATGGCCTCACAAGCTCTGGCTCACTTGTATCGAATGTGCCAATAACAGAAGTATCCTAGAGGGACTCATTAATCACGATGGCTACAATATCATGCTCTATCCACCTCAACTCCTCAAGCTTTAAATAGTGTGGCATACTTCCCAAGGCATCTAGGGTAGGTGGTATACCATCTCCTTCATTGTCTTCTCTACCCAAACATCAACTCCTATCGTACCCTCAGGAACCACATTTATATCAACTATAGGTGGCATATCCTAGGAATCCCATAAATAAATAATATTTATAGACTTCAGAGATGCCACCTCCTCTTTCAACCAATTAATGTCGGCTTTTAAAGTCAATCAGCTATTGCTACCACCATCCTTCTTTTCCATAGCACTAACTCTTTCAGTTAATTCCTTTAATGCTTTCTCATGCTTTTTCAGCCTCTATATATGGGGCCAATGTAGCAGTTGTGGCCCTCTCAATCATCTTAGGCAAGGAAGACTCAACTCAAGTGGCACAAATGTCAACTGCTGAAGCTAATTCGCCAATGCTAAGAATAGTAGCTTTTGTGATCGAGGGTTGGGTTTCCATAGCCTGAGGCTCAGATTCTGCAGCAATATGAGGAACTGGAATAGAAGAGGAAGGCAATGAAGGATATGAAGATAATATACCTGCCTCAAGTATCAAATCTACAGCGCCAAGCTCAAAGGCCTCAACATCAACAACCAATGTAGTGTCCACCGTCTTCTTCCTGGCCTGGTCCTCACTGAAATTCAGCCTCTATTCATTGAACATAAGGGGAGGCTGATGGAGTGGTCTAAATATTAATCTTGCATTTGAAGGAACTTTGGCTCATCTACATAGTATTTTGATGAGGCTGAGGAATAAAAGTGAAGTATGGAGTTGCTTTACTCTTATAAGGATCTCTAGGGCAATAATACAACCAAGATTCAATTTTCGATGGTCCATAGTCTATAATATATCCAACCAATATTGTCTTAGGGTATTGAAGGATTGACTCATTTGAGGACAGCATAAGATTGCTACTAATAAACCCAAACTAAAACCTTGCTGAAATATTTATTTGTTTGTTTTCAATGATAGCTTCTTCCACCAACCGTAAAAGAGCTAGATACCAATCATTGGGGCCAACTAAGCTTTAAGACCGTTGAGGTTTTCATCCCTTAGCATCATATAAAGATCCAGGGAGTATCAATAAGTGCATCCTAGAACATATTTAATATTAATTTCACTTCATGGGACTTGCACACCAAGAACCTCCACAATATCAAGAGGTTTGACAATAATCTTCACTCGACTTTCGCTTTTAGGAATAGCCTTAGCATAGGCCTTATAGAATTGTCTTACCTAGTTTAGTATGTATGGTTCCCGAGGCATGGTAAAATTTTGGAAATTGTGGAAATTCACAGTGTCTCACACCTCGGGGTACCAATCAATGACCCCATTAATTCATAGCCTTCCCTCCTCCAGAATTGTACAGAGCGCCACTGCTTTTAGTCTATTCAAGTGTCTTAGGGCTATGGTCTCCTAGATAGTCTGTGATCTCTGGATGAGAGGATCGTGGAGATCTTTGGACCTAGACTCAATTCATCGACATTTATAACCTGGATCTAAAGAAGGTTCAGGTGTTAGGGTTTTAGACCCCACTTGTTCATCTTCAGAAGTTGCCTAAGCTAAGTTGAGACATTGCTCATCATCACTATCTAAATCCCTTTGCTCTGCTACTTTCATTTTACCCTTGCCCCGCACTTATCTTTGGGGTCTTTGTTGTCTTTTCTTAACTTGGTTGGGGGCTATAATGACTCCCCAACCTGCCCTAGATCCTCCACGAGTAACTGCATCCTTTGATCTGGCCATTTCTGTAAGAAAAGCTCAAATATGTGTAAGAATCAATTTGTATGATTGAAGGAATTAAAAAAAAGCTTCAAAGAAACAAACTGGGCGGACAGGCCAATTTGCCCATACAATTGAATCATCATTCAAATAGATCATTGCCTTTTTCAATAGAAATCAAGCCTTAAATCACTGTCACATTTGGTAATAGATGTGTAAATTTGGCGGTGGACAATTCCAATGCCAAAAGTGACTAACATAACATACAAAATCCAGCATAAGAAGTAGTGTGTGTGAAAAGTTGGAGCACTACCGAGTCAACTTCGGTGATCAAAATGACAATCGCCAAATTTGACTGGCAATTCCAAATATCATGCATGCTCATAGGACCAATTTTTATCTTAACATGCTAACTATGGCTTTGGATTCCAATCAAATGATGACTTACCCTTAAGAATGATGTCACTCAATCTATTATCGGGCAAGTTCAAGTCATTTAGCTAGAATTGGAGGTTACTTAGACTTCATTCATAGCCACAAGTCAATGAAACTCAACAAGTATGCATTATTAATCACAACATTAAGCATATCATGGCAATACCCCAACAAGAGCTATAAAAAGGTTATCATGATCAAATTGGGACTAAATACATTCATTCAACGATCTGAACTTATTTATCATATCAAACTTAAACCCATAGCCTATATCCACTCAATTTCACAAATCATCCATAGAATCAAGAATCCAACCAAAACAAGTACCATCAAAACATAGGGTTCCTCAATCACCAAAACACATTACCCACATGATTTCCAATAAGTTTCCAATAACACATTATGATTCTCAACCTTTCAAAAACCTAATCATGTCCATTTTAATTAATATTAGCTTAAAAGTGAAAAACAAAGGGCCAAAAACATACCTCAGTGATGATATACTGACTTTGAGAATAACAAAGGAAGATTTTTGTTGATGAAATCCAACCAAAGAAAATTACAAAGTAATAAGCAAGAAAGGTTTTTTCTTGCTTAGGAGATGAGAAAAAGAGAATATAAAAGTTGAAGGGTTAAAAAATTTGAAAAGCAGTTAAATAAGTCAGTCAGGTGCAAGATACTACAATGCTGAATTATTCTCTCGAATATTTTTGGCAATACACCAAATATGTTTATGATTGCTTTTTCTTACAGATTTCAAACCTCTTCTTCAATCTAATAAAGTGGTGTAAGTTGATATTGCCCAACCAATTCGGTGATCCGTTGAATTGAAACTATGACCGCATAATTTGATAGCACCTTAAGAGTCATCAATTGACCCAAATGGCAGTCAAACTAGCAGTCTCTATTCCAACTCAGCGATCTACTGATTTGGCACATTGCATCTCCTTTTTTTATTTGATTCAATTTCTCCATTTCATAACACCTAAACCAATAGCACCCATTATTCAAAAACTATTACTCACCTTAGGTTGTCTCCCAAGTAGCACCATAGTTAACATCATGGCATGACATAGTCTGTCTACACAAGATCGATCAATCACTGACACCACTTGGATGTCCTTCTTTGCTACATATCTTTACAAATATTGAACACAACCTCCTCCTCATTTACTCAAAGCTTCAGATCACCTCTCTATATATACACTAAAGTTTTCCTGGTAGCTAATAATGGTCTACCTAGGATGATTTGTACATCGATATCCACTTCCCGATCAATAATAAGAAAATCAACTGGCAATATGAATTTATCCATCTTCACCAAGATGTCATGTAAATTCTCTACTAATTTATTGTTGGATCGGTCGGCAATGAGCTATAATGACCCAGATTCCTTACACGTCATTGGACCTTGAGAAATCTAATTTTGGAAAATATTTAAACCAAGTGTATCTCAAGAGAGACCACATGGAAGTTTGGAGTCGCACGAGCTGTGTGGCCTTAAGTGAGACCATACTTAGCCTCAAATCTTTAATGTTGGCCTTTGGGTGGTGTTGCAAGCTACAACACACCTCACTGGCACCACACAGGCCATGTGACACTTCACGGGTTGTGTGGAGGAGTCGTGGGGTGGTCTAGGCTTGAAAACCCTATCAGTAGGGCTAAGGGAGGCCATATGACCGATTGCATGGGTCCCAAGGTGTTAGACGGGCCATTTGTCCTTTTGCGAAGCTCATGAGTTAAAATTTTTCTAAGTGTTGAATCACTGTATCATAACTTTTTCGCGAAACTTTCCTAAGATTGGGGTGACGGGAGCACCACACAGACCATGTGGCTTCACACGGCTCTTGAAATGTGTCCATTTAGTGGGCTCCTGCGAAAAATTCTAACTGTTGGTTCAAGATCAAAATTTCCTAAAAATTTTCTAAGTATTGTTTCACGAGCACTCCATATAGACAACGGAGTGCCAAGCTAGCCATTTACACTCCAGGCAAGTGGCTTCCTATAAATTTTTCCTCCTATTCATTAATAGCATTTTCATAAATTCATTATGTCTATTAGTCTTTTGGGAATTCCTATGTTATTGGAAGGTCATCTAAAGACATAAAATCTATTTCAAACATTCAAAATTACTCTTCATATTTTTAAACCTCTCAAAAGCTTTACACTAAAGAACACTTGGAAATTTCAACATTGGTGCTTAGAAGCTCAACTCTTCTTCAAAATTCTTTGGGGTTTCCTCATATTAGTGAAGGTATGTGGGTTTGATCTTTGATTTTCTTCCAATCAAGGAGACCCAAACTATTTTCAAGCAATTTTACAAATTTCTAGCTTACTTTAAATCAAGGTTTTGAATATTTTGATTCCTAAAATTCTATTGATGCATGGGTGGTGTTTGTTTGATGATGTTAAGTTGATTCAAACCATTATATGAGGATTTACTTTGGGTTTATGGAATTATAAGTATGCATGTCCCCTTTAAGGCTTGTTTATGCATGGGTGATTATATTTATGATTTTAAATGTGAATTTAATTATGCTTTCACTTGAATTTCATATTATATTATTGATTTTAGATTAAATATTAATTTCCCATGTCATGCTCTCATTATTCATAGCATATGCACTAAAGGAATTATTTTGAAAATTATGAAGTGGGTTAAGCCCAATTTTGTTATAAGATATCGGTTATGACAATATTGTGATCACATATATATCTATTGATTATGGATCTTTGAGCATTTTGGGTTCTTGCACCATTTTATATATGAATAGGTTATTCCTATGCATGAGTATTATGGCTATGAAAGTATGGTTTTGGCATTTGAGCTTAAGTATGAACTATTATGAAAGGTGTTTATTTTTTAAGTCCAATTGTGCATTGAAATGTTTTCGGAAGACTTATATCTTTTGAAAGCATGTATAATTACATATATTATAAGTATTCTTGTAGGATGATGACTTAGTACCGATGGATTGGGGGCGTTAGGGCTATCCCTAAGGGACCCCTCCCTTTCCTTGAACTATGTTCCTAGCAGAGGTTTCCTTTCTGAAATGGGAGGCCCATAAGGAATGATGCCTCCAAAATGTGGTTGATCGTAAGGAGATGAATTGATATGATATGACATGTTTTGATATGAAAAAACTATCTTAAATGGGAGGCTCGTAAGGTGAAGCAAGGTTTACCCTTGGCAAGTAAACCACCTCTTTACCGTTGAGGGGTAATCATTGGCATTCCAAAAAATAGCTTGGTTGGTCTTACTTATGTCAATTGAGGTCTCATCCCCACTATATATATGAGTATCATTTGCATTTAATGTATCATGAATTTCATAACATCTTGCTATACTATACTTCTTGTTATATATATCTTTTTCTATAATTTGTGCCCTTGTCATCAAACATTAATATGCAAGATTTGGTAAGTTCATGCATTTCATCCTACATACTTACTACATTCAAACATACTACCGCATACTCTTGCCTAAGTGATGTCATCATGTAGGTATCGGGTACTTTGATCATCCATCATTTGACGCTTATCTCGGCTTCTAAGTTTATTTGTAGTGGTGAGTCCTATCTTCCAATGATGATCCACCATTTATCTACCTTTGATGCTTTCGTTTCTTTATGTATTGAGGGTGAGAACGGGGAATGTCTTGGCCCCTGACCAATCTATGTAGAGGCATTGTTGGAACATAAAACTTTTAAACACAAGAATACCATGCATAGTTAATCATTTGAAAATCACAAAGCCATTAAATCTCATGTGAAAACTAAATAAAATCATTCAAAATATCATAGAACCATTCTTATTGCATATGTCATACCATGAGACTGAAGAAAGAAATAATGAGGATCAACAAGAAAAGAAAGAATGTAATACCTTAGGCTTGAGTACACTGGAAAAGATGGGGATGTCGCTTCATCATGTACAACTCTACCTCCCACGTAGCACTCTCCACATGTTGGTTCCTCCAAAAAACTTTTATGGATGCCATATCCTTGTTACAAAGTTGTTTCACTTGTCTATCCAAGATCTCCACCGGCACCCTCTCATAAGACAAGTTCTCCCTAACCTCAATGCCTTCCAAAGGAACAATAGTGCTAGGATCACCAACCATCTTTCTCAACATGGACACATGAAGACCAGGTGAATAAAACTTAAATCCGCGAGTAACCCCACCTTATATGCCACATTCCCAATCCATTCAATAACCTCATAAGGTCCTACATACCGGGGACATAGTTTCCCTTTCTTGCAAAAATGCATCAGTCCCTTCATAGGTGACACCTTTACAAACACCTAATCCCCAACTTAGAACTCAAGATCCCTCTTCCTAGCATCCGAATAGGACTTTTGGTGACTCTAAGTCATCTTCAACCTTTCTTTAATCAACTTTGCTTTCTCTATAGCCTCTATCATCAAGTCCGGGATAATCAAATCCACCTCCCCCAACTCAAACCACCCTATCGGAGACCTACAGCTACTAGTATACAAGGCCTCAAATGGCGCCATACCAATGCTAGAATAGAAGCTATTATTATAAGCAAGATTTGATAAGTAGGAGATGGTTATCCTGATTACCCTTGAACTCCAACATACAAGCCCTCAACATATCTTCCAAAGTTTGTATCGGTCTTTTGGCTTGCCCATCGATTTGAGAATGCAAGGTAGTGCTCAACTTGACCTTAGTACTAACTCTCTTTTGAAGCGACATCCATAAATGAGAAGTAAATTGGGTACACCAATCTAATATGATGGACCTAGATATACTATGCAACCTCACCAATTCTCAAATGTACAACTTTGCATAGTCATCAGCACCAAAAATAGACTTAACTGGTAAGAGATAAGCCGATTTAGTCATCCGGTCAATGATAACCCAAATGGAGTCAAATTATTTCCGAGTCCGACGAAACCCAACGACCAAGTCCATATTTATGTCTTCCCGCTTCAAAGTAGCAATCTCAATGTCTTGAGCCAACTCACAGGGCCTTTGATGCTCCACCTTTACTTGTTGACAATTTGGGCATTTGGATACAAACTTGGTTATGTTACTCTTCATACCATGCAACCAATACTCCACCTTCAAATCCCTATACATTTTAGTGGACCACAGGTGAATAGAGTAATAATAACAATAGGCTTCACTCATAATCACCTTTCTAAGATCATCCACATCTGAAACACATAACCAATCTTAATATCGAAGTACACCATCTCATCCTTGGGAGAAAACCTCAATATTCCTTTCGGCAACCTATTTCTTCAATTCAACCAAGGATCGATCTAAATTTTGCTTAGCCTTCAGATCAACCACCATCAAGGATTTGGCCCTATTTAGAATATTTATGCCTCCATCATTGGAATTGACCACTCTAACACCCAATCTAGCCAAACGATGAACATCCTTTACCAACTCCTTCTTCTTCTCCTCAACATGAGCCACGCTTCCCATAGATAGCATACTAAGAGCATCAGTCACCACATTCGTGATGCCGGGGTGATATAAAACACTCATGTCGTATTCCTTTAGGAGTTCCAACCATCTCCTTTGTCTTAAGTTAAGATCTCTTTGAGTGAACACATATTGTAAGCTCTTATGATCAGTAAAAATATTAACATGCAGCTAGTACAAATAGTGTCTTAAAAACCACCGCTGCCAACTCAAGGTGGTGGGTTGGCTAATTATACTCATGCACCTTTAATTGCCTTGATGCATAAGCTATCACTTTACCATGTTGCGTAAGTACACAACCCAACCCAATTCGAGAAGCATCACAATACACCACAAACCCATCCAAACCATTTGGCAGAGTCAAAATTGGAGTCGATGTAAGTCGATCGATCGAAGTCTGGAAACACTTCTCATACTCATCTGACTATATAAAAATTGCCTTCTTTTGAGTTAACATAGTCAATGGAGATGCAATAGATGAGAACCCCTCAATAAACCTTCTATAATAGCCCACTAACCCAAGTAAGCTTCGAATATCTGAAGAGTCAATGGTCTAGGCCAATTCCATACTACCTTGGTCTTCTTCGAATCCACCTTTATACTATCACCGGACAACACATGACCCAGAAAAGCAAATTCACCAACCAAAACTCACATTTGCTAAAGTTGGCATACAAATTCTTCTCTCTCAAGGTTTGCAACACTGACCTCAAAGGATCCATATGTTCCCGCTCACTCTATGAATAAATGAGAATATCATCAAGGAAGACAACCATAAAACAATCAAGAAATGGCTTGAACAAAAAATTAATTATCTCTATAAACATGGCTGGAGCATTAGTTAGGCCAACGGACATCACCACAAACTCATAGTGTCCATATCTCATCCGAAAAGCCATCTTAGGAATGTCACATTCTCTAACCTTTAACTCATGGTACACGGAATGAAGGTCAACCTTCAAAAAGTGACTAGCCCCTTGAAGTTGGTCAAACAAGTCATTGATCTGAGGCAATCGATGCTTATTTTTAATGGTCACATTATTCAATTTACTATAATCTATACATATCTGAAGAGATCCATCTTTCTTTCTTACAAATAACACCGGAGCACCCAATGCAGATATACTTGGCCTGATGAAACCCTTCTCTAACAAATCTTTCAACTGATCCTTTAATTATTTCAACTCAGCTGGTGTCATATGATAGGGAGGAAAATAGATAGGTTGAATATCCTAAAGAAGATCTATGCCAAAGTTTACTTCCCTTTCGGGAGGAACACCGGGCAAGTCTTTAGGAAACACATCCAAAAACTCATTCACCACCAAAATGGACTCAAGAGTAGGTAATTCGGACTCTACATCCTTAACCCTCACTATGTGATATATACACCCCTTGGAGATCATTTTCCAAGCTTTGAGGTAGGAAATAAACTGACCCTTAATAACAGAGTCACTATCTTTCCATTCAAGAACAGGCTCATTAGGAGGTTGGAACTTGACCTTCCTGGTTCTACAATCTATAGAAGCATATGATGCATGCAACCTTTCCATCCCAAGAATTACATCAAAATCATACATTTTAAGCTCCACAAGATCACAAAGAAATACCTTATGCAACCCAGGATCAGGACAATTATGACAGACCCTATGTGCAATAACATATTAACCCGTGGGAGTATAAACTGAATAAGGCTCCCTCAAAATTTCTGGACTCATACAAAAGTTAATAGTCAATAGAGGAGTCACAAAAGACAAGTTTGCACACTGATCAACCAAAGCATAAACATCAAAATCAAAGAATTTCAACGTACCAATAACAACATCCGGAGCCTCCTCGACTTCCTAACATGTATGAAGAGCATAGAACCTATTATTCCTTGGAGCAACACCTTAAGGAACTCTAGGCTGACCTTGTTCACCTTGAGCCACTCGGCTTGACCCGTTAGAGGATTCTTGGGACAATCAGCAACCTTGTGATTCTTATCACCACACCTAAAACAATCGGTTGAGATTCTCCAATAATCACCCCTGTGGTGCTTCCTACACTTATCACACAAAGAGAATCCCTGTCCACCACCAACCAGTGCCCTAGGGAGAGACATCCTAGAATAAGAAACTCGAGCACCTGAACCTTAGCCCTATTGCAAGCGACCAAAACCACCACTCTGAGAGCCGAAGAAACCACCATCAAAATAGGCCCTTTTAGGATCATGCATTCTTCTCTCTTTGAGTTAATCCCCTTCGATTTGTTTGGCATAAACAATAAGTCTAAAGATGTTCATATCCCGATTAAACATGGTCATACAACATTCTTGTACAAGCAAGTCAGAGACACCAGAAATGAACTTGTGCATTCTTGCATAAGGATCAGTCATAAGTGTCAGAGTATACTTGGAGACCATAGTAAACTTGAGGGGATAGTCCCTTACACTCATATTACCCTACCTAAGGTTGATAAATACGGTCATCTTAGCTTACCTAAGCTTAAGGGGGATGAACTAGGAAACCAAACTTGAATTCCTCCTAATTGACAGCATCACCACGAAACCTCTCCATAGACCACTGTTTATACCACTCCTGAGCCACATCCTTCAACTGATAAGCAGCTAGTTCAGCCTATTCACAGAACTGACACCCATGACATTTAATACTTTGGAGATCTCATTAATGAACTCCTAAGCATCCTCATCTGCCTTAGATCCAAAGAACTCTGGAGGATTCATCCGGGTGAAATCCCCTTACTCTAGAAGTCGGAGTGGGATCCTGAGGCAGGTAGGCCTACCTAGTCTGAGTAATCACCACTTAGGCATATATGGAAAAGGCCGTACATAAATCACCATTAGATATAGCCTCATCCATAGGCCCTTGAGGTGCTTGACTCTCATTAGCCGGGGCTGGTCTAGCAGGTTTACCAAGAGGCATCTTTTGAAACAGAGCAAGGATAACATCAAGGTCAAAAGTGAAACTAACTATTCACAGTATATCATAAGACATGAAGCAGTGAGACAACTCCTAGAACATCATCATAGCCTCCCACTTATAAGCATGGTGCACTTCACGCCCATAAATAGGACTCTACTTGATGCAACATGTTGGAATCCGAGGATCATTGACAAACCTAGGACTCTGATACCATCTTTGTCACAACTCAAACCTATGGCCTAGATGTGACATGGTGAGTGAAAACTCGAGAGTCCCTAAATAAGCCTCAAGATACCAAAACTCGCATCATCAGTTCGAAAGCATACACAAAATAAATACATAGTTCTATGAGGTGAGAAAGTAGGACTCACTCTATAGGGGAAATTCAGGACATAGGATCTTTCCATCACAACACGTAGCCAAGCTATAAATCACATAACTAACTCACATAACGATAGTAAAAAGATAACCAACCCATAACACAGACTTAAGTCCTAACACATAGAATAAAACATAAAGAGATTTACAAGGTTTCCAACAATACTTCTACATAGATGGGTCGGGGGCCAAGATATTCCCCGGGCTTACCCTCAATATATAAAGAAACAAAACTATCAAAGGTAGATAGATACGGCATCTTCCTTAGAAGATAGGACTCACCACTACAAATAAACTTAGAAGCCAAGCTAAGCGTGAACTAGTGGATGATCAAAGTCCTTGGTCCCTATATGGTGAAATCATGTAGGCAAGAGTATGCATTAGTATGTTTCAATATACTAAATATGCAGGATGCAATGCATGAACTTACCAAAATATGCATAGCAATGTTAGATAACAAGCGCACATATTATAGAAAAAGATATATATAACAAGAAATATAATATTGCAAGATGTTATGAAATCCATGATGCATGAATGCAAATAATGCTCATATATATAGTGGGGATGAGACCTCAACCGACATAAGTAATACCAAGCGAGATATTACTTGGAATCCCAATGATTACCTCTCAGCGGTACAGAGGTGGTTTATATGGCAAGGGTAAACCATACTTCACCGTACGAGCCTCCCATTTCGTATGAAGCAACCTTCCTTATGGGCCTCCCATTTTAGATAGGATTTTTATATTAAACATATCATATCATATCATTTTATCTCTCTATGGGCAACCTCATTTCAAAGGCATCATTCCTCACGGGCCTCCCATTTCGAAAAGAAAGCCAATGCTAGCCACATGATTTAAGGAATGGGAGAGGGCATTTAGGGATAGCCCTAACGCGCCCAAATGCGAAAACCATGCTTTCATGGCCATAATACTCATGCATAGGAATAGCCCATTCCTATACAAAATGGTGCAAGTACCTAAAATACTCAAAGAGTCATAATCAATAGACATATATGTGATCACAATATTGTCATAACCGATATCTTATCAAAATCATATCATATAAAAAAATTGAGTTTAACACACTTCATAATTTCCATAATAATCCATATACATGAATACATCTACTATGAATAATGAGAGAATGGCATGGGTAGTTAAGATTCAATCTAAAATCAATAATATGATATAAAATTCAAGTGAATGTATAATTAAATTCACATTTAAAATCATAAATATAATCACCCATGCATAAACAAGCCTTAAAGGGGGCATGCATACTTATAATTCCATAAACTTAAAGTAAATCCTCATATAGTGGCTTGAATCACCTTAAAATCATCAAATAAGGACCACTCATGCATCAATAGAATTTTAGGTATCAAAATATTCAACACCCCGATTTAAAGTAAGCTAGAAATTTATAAAATTGCTTGAAAAAAGTATGGATCTCCTTTATTAGAAGAAAATCAAGGGTCAAACTCACAGACCTTAACTAAGATGAAGAAACCCCAAAGAATTTTGAGGAACAGTTGAGTTCCCAAGCTCCAATGTTCAAATTTCCAAGTGTTCTTTAGTGGAAAGTTTTTGAGAGGTTTTAAAATATGAACAGTGACCTTGAATGTTTGAAATAGGTTTTAGGTCTTTTGATGACCTTAGAATAGCATAGAAATTCCCAAAAGACTAACAGAAATAATCGAATTTATGAAAACGCCATTAATAGATTGGAGGAAAAATTTTCTAGAAGCCACTTGACTTGAAGGTGAAGGGCTCGTGTGGCACTCCACAGTCCGTGTGGCACTCCACAGTACGTGTGGAGTGCCCATGAAATGATATTTAGAAAAGTTTCTGGAAATTTTGATTTTGAACCAACACTTAGAATTTTTTGCACGAGCCCACTAAACAGACACATTTTATGAGCCCTGTGAAGCTACACGGTCCATGTAGAGCTCCCATCACCCCAACCTTAGGAAAATTTAGTGAAACATTTACAAGATGGTATTTCAACACTTCAAACAATTTTTACTTTTGAGCTTCACGGAAGGCCAAATGGACCATCTCGCACCACACGACCCGTGTGACTAGTCATGTAGCCTCCCTTAGCCCCAATGATGGCATTTCCAAACCTTGGCCACCCCACGACTCCTCCACATAACTCGTGAAGTGTCACACGGCCTGTGTGGGGTGCTAGTGAGGTGTTCCTTAGCTTGCAACATCACCCCAAGGCCAATATGCAAGAATTGAAGCCTAGTGTGGTGTCACTTGAGGCCACACCACGGCTCGTGTGACATCACACTACAGTGTGGTCTCTTTTGAGATACACTTGGTCTAAATCATTGTCCGAAATGAGATTTCTCAAGGTCCAACAATATTATACGAAATCTAGGTCATTACATTATCTCCCTTTTGGGAATATTTGTCCTTGAATGTGCAAAAACAAGGCTCGAAAGGCTTGAGTTAGAATATGAAACTTTTAAACACAAGATACTATGTAATCATTTGAAAATCATAAACCCAATAAATCTCATGTCAAAAGGAAATAAAATCATTCAAAACATCATAGAACCATTCTTAATGCACATATAAGCATGTTATACCATAAGACGTAAGAAAGAAAGAATTAGGACCAATGAGTAAAGCAAGAACTTAATACCTTAGGTTTGAGAATATTGGAAAAGATGGGGATACCGCTTCATCATCTCCAACTCAGCATCCCATATAGCACTCTCTATATGTTGGTTCCTCCAAAGTACTTTTACCGACACCACATCCTTGTACGAAGATGTTTCAATTGTATATCCAAGATCTACACCGTCACTTCCTCATCACACAAGTTCTCCTCAACCTCAATTCCCTACAAAGGCACAATGGTGCTAGGATCACCAACCATCTTTCTCAACATGGATACTTTGAAGACCGGATGCATAGAACTTAAATCAGGGGGTAACTCCACCTTATACACCACATTCCCTATTCTCTCAAACCTTATAAGGGCATAAACACAAGGGACTTATCTTCCCTTTATTATCAAAATGCATCACTCCCTTCATAGGTGAGACCTTCACAAACACCCAATCCCCAATTTGGAACTTAAGATCCCTCTTCCTAGTATCCGAATAGGACTTTTAGCGACTCTGAGCCATCTTCAACCTTTCTCTGATCAACTTTACTTTCTCCATAGCCTCCATTACCAAGTCCGAGCTAATCAAAGCCACCTCCCCTAACTCAAACCACCACATAGAAGACCTATACCTCTTACCATACAAGGCCTCAAATGGGGCCATACCAATGCTAGCATGGAAGCTATTATTATAAGCAAACTCGATAAGTGGGATATCGTCATCCCAATTATGCTTGAAATCCACCACATAATCCCTCAATGTATCTTCCAAAGTTTGAATCATTCTTTCAGCCTGCATATTAGTTTGAGGTTGAAGGGCAATGCTCAACCTGACTTAGTACCAAGTACCTTTTGAAACATCCTCCAAAAGTGAGAATTAAATTGGGTACCTCAATCTTAGATGATGGACCAAGGAACACCATGCAATCTTAACAACTCTCGAATGTACAACATTGCATAGTCTTCGGCTCCAAAGGTAGTCTTAACGGGTAAGAAATGAGTTGATTTAGTCATCCAGCCGATGATAACCCAAATGGAGTCAAAATATTTCTGAGTTCGAGGCAACTAAACAAAAAAGTCCATATTTATGTCTTCCCACTTCCAAGTAGGAATCTCAATGTCTTGAGCCAACTCACTTGTTGATAATTTAGGCATTCAGATACAAACTTGTCTATGTCAATCTTCATACCATGCCACCAATACACCTCCTTCAAATCCAAATACATTTTAGTGTACCACGGTTGAATAGAATAATGAGAACTTTATGATTCACTCATGATAACCTTTCTAAGATCATCCATATTTAGAACACATAATAGATCTTGATACCGAAGTACACTATCTCCCCCTTGGGAGAAACCTAAATATTGGTTTCAGCAACAAATTTCTTCAATTTAACCAAGGATGGATCTAAATCTTACTTAGCCTTCATATCAACCACCACCGAGGATTCGACACCATTTAGAACATGTATACCATCATCATTGGAATCGGCCACTCTAATACCCTATCTATCCAAATGATAAAAATCCCTTACCAACTCCTTCTTCTCCTCCTCAACATGAGCCACGCTTCCTATATATATCCTACAAAGAGCATCAGCTACCACATTTGCATTACTGGGGTGATATAAAACACTCATGTTGTAATCCTTGAGGAGCTCCAACCATATTGTTTGTCTTAAATTAAGGTCTATTTGAGTGAACATATATTGCAAGCTCTTATGATCGGTGAGAATATCAACATGCCCCCCGTACAAAGAGTGCTTTCAAATTTTCAAAGCAAAAACCACCACTGCCAACTCATGGTTGTGAGTCGGCTAATTATGCTTATATACCTTCAACTGCCTTGATGCATAAACTATCACTTTATCATGTTGCATAAGTACACAACCCAACCCAATTCGAGAAGAAAAATGGAGATGTTCAGATAATGTTCTCTACTTCATATTGAAGCTAAGGTGAATACTAACTAACTATTTTCAAGTAACCTAGGAGTGTTTGTTTCACATTTTAGGGTAATTATTGTAAAATTTTATATGCAACCAAAATTTTGGAAAGTACCTTTTATAAGATATTAAGTTTCTTAAAAAATAAAGAAGTTGACTTCCTTAGTAGAAGTAGAAAAACAAGTTTCATAAGTAGCATTTCAAGTTTAATTTATTCTCTCCTCCTATACACCAAACCCTGACATCCCCACTCCTCATCCTATCCCGCCTTCATATTATTTTTCTAAGAACATAGAAATATTCTTGAGATATATAATTTTATTTTTTCTATTTTTTTGCTCAGTTAATAAACATTAAAAATATAAGTAGAAAATGTACTTATTTTCTAAGTATTTGAAAGGCTCTAAAAAGTGCCTGAAAATGTGCCTTGAAAGCACCCATAATCATAATTTTCATGTATCTCAAAATCCATACGTGATATAAAAAATATGACTTCCTCTTCGTGAGTAAGGGGAAAAATTCAGTGGGAGATATGTATAACCCTGATTTTAGAGTAACCATATCAAAATTTGATTTTCCAAAAATAACGAATTCCAAAAATAATCCGCGTTGTTGGCGCAATGCGGCTAGGGCATGAACTAGTGTTATTTTTGCTCCAGTTTCGTATTTCGGTCCAACACCTTTGATTCTTGGGCCTAAGCCTTCCGATGCATAAAAACACCTATACTTAGTCATATTTTAACTTTATATCATACAAGACATTCCCCAAAATCCTCTCTAACATTTAGACAAATATTTCACAAAAAATTCAAGTGTCCTAATCTCATTCCGAATCTAAGGATTTCATTCGAGCTTCAAGCTCTCAATCAAATCTTCATCAAGGAAATCTCTAAAGTTGAGGTATGTAGGTTTAAACCATTGGGTCCTTTCACTCATGTTGCCCAACCTTCCTTTCTAAGTAATTGCATAATTATAAGATGATTTATCTATGGGTATTTCTTATTATGAATTGATTATAAACTTTGTTGGGGTTTTATAAAAGTGTGACTATTTAAGCATTTTTTTGAGCTACGAATCTATGATCTATTTAAGAATTGATAAAAGGTTTCAATGTATATTGCATGAGGTTGTTACCAAGTGTTGGTAGGTTGATTTACATTAAGTTTTCTCACATGATTTCACTCTTGAATTGCATGATTTTGAACTAATATTGCACACCCATCAAGTGTTTGATAAAATGTCCGGTTAAGGGTTCTTAAATTATTAAAGATTTATTACATGGCTTATGAGTTAAGTGACTTTATGATGATGAAAGTAATGTATGAATGTGTTGATTCATGGAAGTATCTGTAGTGTTGCAGGTGACCACACCTTGTTGAGGGGGTGCTATACCTCAATCATCTTGTCCAGGAGTGCTAGGCCTGTACTACCATATTGAGGGGTATATACCTTGACCACCTTGTCGGGGGGTGCTAGGCCCGTACTACCATGTTGAGCGTTATATACCTTGACCACCTTTTCAGGGGATGATAGGCTTGTACTACCATATTGAGAGGTATATACCTTGACTACCTTGTCAGGGGGTGTTAGGCCTGTACTACCAATTGAGGGGTATATACCCCAATCACCTTCCAAGGGGATGCTCGGCCTTAGTTTCCCAATACTAAGTTTCTTGGTCTATGATGTTGGTCTCTTCCTACATACTTTTTATATTTCCATATAAGCATGTTTTACTTCAAGCATTGATCATGCATGCCATGTTGCTAATATACCATCTCTTGCTTATATATATGCACTTTAATTATGTTACCTATCTCTTGTTGCATTGCATCCTACATACTTAGTACATTCAAACATACTAACGCATACTTTATGCCTACATGATGTTTCCATGTAGGAATCGGAGCTCCACTTGATCACCCTCCTCTTCCACATGGCTAGTACTATCTCTTGAAGCATGTTTTGTTAGTCCTCAACTCCGAGGATAATACCTATTGACCCTGCATTATGTAAAGACTCTTTTCTTTATTTAGGTGCTTATGACTTTGAGGGTGAGCTCGGAAAGTTATCTTAGGCCCCGCCCAATCTATGTTAGAGGTGTTATTAGACAAGTTATGTAATTATACTTTAAGCTCTAACTCTTTTATGATTTATGCTATAGAAGGCTTCCCTTAGTCCTTCTATTCTTGTTTCTATTCTCTTATTAATGTTTAAATGCTTCTGCGACCAAGAAATTATAAATAATATATTAAGAGGCTTGTTTGGGTCCTTTTGGATTCCTATTTGTCGTGTCACGTCTAGGCCCTAGGCTTGGGTCATGACAAACTTGGTATCAGAGCACTAGGTTGTTAATAGTCCTCATCATCTAACACATTGCGTCGATAAGAGTTTTATTCATGGCTGTCAAGTGCACCATGACTATGAGTAAGAGGTTATGAGGCATTTTAGGAAATGTTTTTGTTCTTCTTGTTCTATTTCTTGTTATAGAATTAAGGTAAGGCTTTCCTCTAACAAATATTCTTTGATATGCTAGATCATGCCTATCCCAAGAGGAAGAAGAGCTCGTACAACTAAGGAATAATCGGCTAATGAAGAATTCCGGGATGCTATTTTCATGCTAGCTTAAGTTATGACTAATTAAATCAACCAATGGCCCAAGTCCCTCATGCCCCTACTCCGGCATCAAGGGTAAGGGAATTCATAAGGATGAACCCATTGGAGTTCCATGAGTCTAAAGTAGATGAGGACTCTCAAGAAGTTATTGATCAGGTGTATAAAGTGTTGTACATTATGGGTGTTAGAAGAGAAGGTAGAGTTGGCGGCTTGCCAACTCAAGGAGGTGGCCCAAATATGGTTTATTCAATGGAAGATGAAGAAGGGTAACAACAATATAGTCCTTTGGGAGCAGTTTAAGGTGGCATTTCTCAACCGATTCTTCCCTCTTGAGCTAAGGGATGCTAAAATGATGGAGTTCATGAATGTGAAGCAAGGGTCCATGATTGTGAGGGAGTATTCCCTCAAGTTCAACTAACTCTCTAGATATGCTCCACAATTTGTGGCCGAGCCAAGGTCTAGAATAAATAAGTTTGTGATAGGTGTGCACAATTTAGTGAATGGGGAGTGTCATGCCACCATGTTTATTGGTGATATGGATTTGTCCTGCCTCATGACTTATGCTGAAAAATTAGAGGGTGAAAAGTTGAGAACGAGAAGAGGTAATGAGGCCAAGAGAGCCTAGTTTGAAGATAGGTTCCAAGGTTCCCAAGGGTGGCCGACTTCATTAAGGACAAGGGTCTTCCCATGCTCCAAATAGGAGTTTGCTAATGATAACCCAAGGGTCCAAAGGGATGGTGGTGTGGTTCCTAATGATATGTGTCCAAGATATGGTAGAGGCCATGATGGTCTATGTTTGAGGAACACTAATGGTTGCTATAGTTGTGGAGAAGTGGGTCACAAGAAGATTGATTGTCCTCGTAATCAAAATAAAGTTAGAGATGGTCGTCCATAAGGCGTAGGTGCAAATTGGTTCCTTTGCGAAGGGGAGGTCAACAAGGTGGTGCCCTAAGGTACAATCGGTTGTATGCTCTTCAAGGGAGTCAAGGGGTAGATGAGGTGCCCGATGTCATCACCGATATATTAAAAGTCTTTGATTTTAATGTTATTCATTGATAGACCTGGGTTCCACTCTTTCTTTCATTACTCCTTTTGTTTTTAAAAAGTTTATGTTGAACCCAAATTGTTGTGTGAGTCTTATGATGTGTCTACTCCCATTGGTGCATCCATTGTTGCTACAAGGGTCAATAGAAATTGTCACATTTTCATTTTGCATAAAATATTACTTTTGTGATTTTATTGAGTTGGATATAATGGATTTTGATGTCATTCTTGGGATGAATTGGTTGCGTGCATATTATGCCTCTATTGAATGTAGAATCCATAGGGTCAAATTCCAATTTCCTAATGAACCCATCCTTGAGTGGGAGATTCATGATGTGGTGGTCAAGAGTAGGTTTATTTTTTGCATTAAAATGCCTAAAAATTGATTTCTAAAGGGTGTCTCTATCATCTTGTTAGGGTTAGGGATATTAAGTCCAAAATCCCTCCTAGAGAGTCGGTTCCGATGGTTAATGAGTTCCTTGATGTCTTTCCTAATGAGCTTTCCGATGTTCCTCCTGAAAGAAAAATAAATTTTGGTATAGACCTCCTTCCCGATACTCTACCCATTTCCATTCCCCCTTACCGTATGGCACCGACGGAGTTGGAGGAGTTGAAAGAGCAATGGAGGGAAGAGAAGTTATATGTAAAATATGAGAAATCTGAGTTTTGGTTTAAAGAGGTTACCTTTCTAGGTCATGTGGTGTCAGTTGATGGTATAAAGGTGGATGATAAGAAGATAGAGGTAACTAAAAGTTGGCCTAGACCTTTGACTCCATCAGACATTAAAAGCTTCATGGGCTTAGGTTACTATCGGAGGTTTGTAAATGGCTTATCTTCTATTGCTTTTGCAATGACTAAGTTGAACCAAAATAAGGCAAACTTTGTGTGGACTAATGAGTGTGGAAAGAGTTTCCAAACCTTAAACTATACGCTTGTCTACACTCCTATCTTATTTTACCGAAAGGTTTGGAAGGGTTTGTTGTGTATTGTGATGCCTTATGAATTGGTTTGGGTTGTGTTTTGATGCAAAATGATAAAGTGATAGCTTATTCCTCTAGACAACTTAAGACGAATAAAAAGAATTATCCTACCCATGATCTTGAATTGGCCACCGTGGTATTTGCTTTGAAAATTTGGCTTCATTATTTATATGGAGTGCATGTTGATGTGTTTATCGATCATAAGAGCCTCCAATATGTGTTCACTCAAAAAGATCTTAATTTGAGGCAACAAAAGTAGTTAGATCTTCTTAAGGATTATGATATGAGTGCATATTATCACCCTGGTAAGGCTAATGTTGTGGCCGATGCTTTGAGTAGGGTGTCTAAGGGTAGCCTAGCACATGTTGATGATGGGGCAAAGAGGTGGCTAGAGAGGTTCATCGGTTGGCTAGATTTGGAGGTAGGTTGGAGGAGGTTGATAGTAGTGGTATTGTGGTTGTTGATGGCTCTAAGTATTCATTGATTAAAGAGGTGAAGGCAAAGCAAGATCTTAACCCCGCCTTGTTAGAATTGAAGGCCTTGATTAGAGATAGCAAGGTGGAGGTTTTCTCCCAAGGGGAAGATGGTTCTCTTAGGTACCAAGATAGATTGTGTCGGCCTTATGATGATGAAATGAGGGAGAAGATTCTTAATGAATCTTATAATTCTTCCTATTCAATTCACCCCGATTCTATAAAGATGTATAGAGATTTGAGAGAAATATTTTGGTTGGGTGGCATAAAGAGGGATATTCCTAAGTCTGTGTCTAGTTGTCATAATTACCAACAAGTCAAAGCCGAACATCAAAGGTTGGGTGGCCTAGCCCAAGATATAGATATTCCTACTTAGAAATGGGAGGAAATCAACATGGATTTTGTGGTTGGGTTGCCTAAGACTAGAAAGAGTTTTGACTTGATTTGGGTTGTGGTTGATAGAATGAGAAAGTCAACTCATTTTCTACCAGTTAAGACTGCTAATGGTTCCAAAGATTATGCTAAGCTATACATTCATGAATTGGTTAGATTACATGGGGTGCCCTTGCCTATCATATTAGGTCGTGGTGCTCAATTCACATCTCACTTTTGGAGGTCCTTCCAAAGAGGTCTTGGTACCAAGGTTAAACTTAGTATGGCCTTTCACTCTGAAACGGATGGCTAAGCCGAAAGAACTATCCAAACTCTTGAGGATATGCTCAAAGCTTGTGTCTTGGAGTTTAAAGGTAGTTGGGATGATCATCTTTCACTCATTGAGTTTGCTTATAACAATAGCTATCATTCTAGCATTGGTATGGATCCTTTTGAGGCTCTTTATGGTAGATGTTATAGTCCATGGTTAAATGCTTTGAGGTGGGGAAGATGGCTTTGTTGGGTCCATATCTGGTTATGGAGGCCATGGAGAAGGTGAGGTTACTAAGAGAAAGGTTAAAAACAACCAACAATCATCAAAAGTACTATGCCGATATGAGAAGAAGGGATCTTGAATTTAAGGTTGATAATTGGGTCTACTTGAAGGTCTCACCCATAAAGGGTGTGGTTCGTTTTGGTAAGGAGGGTATGTTGAGTCCAAGATTTGTGGGTCCTTGTTAAGTGTTGAGGAGGATTGTTAAGGTGACCTATGAATTGGAGTTGCCCAATAATATGAATATGGTTCATCCGGTCTTCCATGTGTCTATGTTGAGGAAGTGTGTTGGTGACCCAAGTGCTATTATGCCTCTTGATGTTATGGGTGTTTTTGAAGACAATTTGACTTATAAAGAGGTTGCGATAGAAATTTCGAATAGACAAGTGAAGAGGTTGAGGAGCAACGCTATTGCTTCGATCAAGGTTCTTTGGAGAAACCAATAAGTTGAAAGTGCCATATGGAAAGCCGAAGTGGACATGCAAAAGTGATGTCCCTATCTCTTTCATTCTACTCAATCCTAAGGTACTAATTCTAAATCCCCTATGTGATTTCAAGTCTTATGTATCAGCCCTTATATCATTTACATGTATTCTGCTTATGCTGATAAGTTCATCGTGATTTTGATACTTATGTTGAGATTTTTAAAAGTGGTGTTTAAATGCATTGTTGAATTCTAGTTGGGGTTGATTCTTTCATGATTATATTCGTGGACGAATGTTCCCAGGGGAGAGATATTGAAATTCCCAAAAAAGTATTGTAAAATGTGCCTCAGAAATGCCCATAATCGTAATTTCCATATATCTCAAAATTCATGTGCGATATCAAAAATTCAACTTTATATTTGTAATCAAGGGGCAACATTGAATGGGAAATGGGTATAACTAAGATTTTAGAGCAATTGTATAAAAATTTGATTTTTCAAAAACGATGAATTCCAGAGATGATCCGATCCCCTGGCACGACATGGCCAGGGCAGGGACCAGTGTTATTTTTTCTCCAGTTTCCTATTTCGGTCAAGGCTTTTGGATCTTGGGTCTAAGCCTTCCTATGCGTAAAAATACCTATATTTAGTCATATTTCAATTCAAAATAATACAAGACATTCCCTAAAAACCTCTCTAACTCTTAGACAAATATTTCACCCAAAATTCAAGTATCCCAATCTTATTCTGGATCTATGAATTTCATCTAAGCTCCAAGTTTTCAATCAGATCTTCATCAAGGAAATCTCTAAAATTGAGGTACGTGGGTTTCAACCATTGGGTTCTTTCTTCCATGGTGTCCAACCTTCCTTTCCAAGTAAATGGCATGATTTCAAGTTGATTTATATATAGTTATTTCTTATTATGAATTGATTATGAACTCTGTTGGGGTTTTATAAAAATGTGACTTTTTAAGCATATTTTGAGCTATAAATCTATGATCTATTTTGAGATTTGATGAAGGGTTTCAATGTATATTGCATGAGGATGTTACCAAGTGTTGTTGGGTTGATTTACATTAAGTTTTCTCATATGATTTCACTCTTGAATTTTATGATTTTTAACTAGCATTACACACCCACCAAGTGTTTGATAAAATGTCCAGTTAAGGGTTCTTGAGTTATTGAAGGTTTATTGCATGGCTTATGAGTTAAGTGACTTTATGATGATGAAAGCAATTTATGAATGAGTTGATTTCATGAAAGTATCTATAGTGTTGCAAGTGACAACACCTTGTTAAGGGGTTGCTATGCCTCAATCACCTTGTCGGGGGCTCCTAGGCCCGTACTACCATGTTAAGAGGTATATACCTTGACCACCTTGTCGGGGGGTGCTAGACCCATAATACCATGTTGAGGGGTATATACCTTGACCACCTTATCGGGGGTGCTAGGCTCGTACTATAATTGAGGGGTATATACCCCGCTTACCTTCCAAGGGGGTGCCAGGCCTTGGATTCCAAGTAATAAATTGCTTGGTATATGATGTTGGTCTCTTCCTACACATGTAATATGTTTCTATATAAGCATGTTTTACTTCAAGGATTGATCATGTATGTCATTTTTCTAATATACCATCTCTTGCTTATATATATATATACTTTGACTATGTTACCTATCTCTTGTTGTATTGCGTCCTACATACTTAGTACATTTCAAATGTACTAATGCATACTCTATGCCTACATGATGTTACCATGTAGGAACAGAAGATCCACTTGATCACTCTCCTCCTCCACATGGCTAGTACTATCTCTTAAAGAAACTTTGGTAAGTCCTTAACTCTGAGGACAATATTGCCCCTATGTTATGTAAAGATTCTTTTCTTTATGTATGTGCTTATGACTATGAGGGTGAGCCCGAAAATTTGTCTTGGCCCCTGCCAAATCTATATTAGATGTGTTGGTGGACAAGTTATGTAATTATGCTTTAAGCTTTGACTTTTTGATGATTTATGCTATGGAAGACTTCCCTTAGTCCTTCTATCCTTGTTTCTTTTCTCTTATTGTTGTTTAATTGCTTCCAGGACCAAGGATGTGTAAATGATATGTTAAGATGCTTGTTGTTTGGGGTCTCTTTAGATTCCCCCATTTATCGTGTCACGTCTATGTCCTAGGCTTGGATCGTAACAGTATTTTTCTAAAACACAAAACCCAAAGTGTAGAATATGATCAATCTTCATATATATTCTCTTCTCTGTTGTACTTATTTTTTCCTTCCTTCTTTCTTTCTTTCTTTAATTTGATATTTTTTCATGCATATTGTTAGGTGCTTTCAGCTCACGTACGTTCTTAGCAACAATCTCAATTCTCAAATTCTTCTGTATTTCAATGGAACTAAAGATGTATCTAGAATTTTAGGCTAGATATCTTATGGGATATTCTTATAAAGAGATTGCAAGATCGTAATAGAATAATATCAGGTGTTATCTGGTTTCACACTATGTCGAATAAGTGTGAAAATGTTAGGCCTCATTATTTGCATGTAATAAAAATTTAAATCTTAATTTTTCAGACATTAGTCATTAATCATGTTACTTTACATTTGTATATAATTATTTGAATCATTAGGTCTATACTTTTTATTTGCAACTACCTTATCAACCGAAACATATTTAGATGATCAAGGCCCATAATAAAGTCGTAATATCTTATATTATTAAAATCTACTCATTCTAGAAATTGTGAAAAGAAGACATATAATCCCTACTAGATTCACTTTCAATACTCATAGCTACCGTCGTTATTATCATTATAACCATCATTATTAGCCACTCTTATTAATTACAATCATTACAATCAACATTGTCTCTACCATTATTAACTTCACTATCATCTACCATCACCATATACAATCATTATCCTCAGTCACAACACCATCATTTTCATCACTACATTCATATGTACAAGCAATTATTTGCAATCATCAGCAACGACACTCATAATAGCCACCAAGATTGCCAATTATTAGTGACAATTGCCACCACTAATAATCAATATCATCTAGTACTATACAATTTTCCACTACATCAAAGAGTACCTTTGTACTATGTCTTGGACACCATTATAAGTATATTTAATTTGGTTTATATGTTTTCACTATTAATCATTGTCATCACTAAATATTGCTAATTAAACATTATTGTCAATCACCATACGATCACTGACTACTAGCAACAATCATCATAATTGATCAATACTACCACCAGCCACCACTCCCAGTCGGCATCTACAACTACTAGCCATCACCATCGTCAACCAGCACTTTGTTTTCAAAAATATTTTTTTTGATATAGTATATATTGCAATTAGAAATTAATGACATACAATAATATCATAGCTAAAGAGAAAATGTCATTGTTAAATTCTATTTAGAATCGAATTAATAACAAATTATCAAAACAATATGTTAACCACAAGATATTTTCCGGTAAAATTAATGGCAAAGCTCGAAACTAATTTCAAATTTTTTTAGTGTAATTAGTAGTTTATTTGAATTTTATAGGCATAAATTTCGAAACAAAGGTCAAATTTATACGTTTTGATGTTGAGAAATTCAAAAAAAAGTGGTACTGATTTAGAACTCAAATTATTATATCTTAATATTCAAACGTTCTGCATTCTAATTCAAAGTATAACCAGTAATCATATTTAAATTTAATAATCATATTTTTTAATAAAAAATATATGGCGATGTCTTCTTCTATCAATCTATACTCGTGCATACACCGATACAAAGAAACTCATACAAGAGAAAAAGATAAAAGCGGATTAATGACCACCTCATAAATTAAGTAAAAGGAATTTACATTTTTATGGGAATTTAAAGTTTATTTTCTTAATTAAGAAAGATGTTGATAAAGGGTTGATATTAAAGAAAGGTCAAGTGAGTCATTTCCAATTTTCTTTTTCTTTTTCAGTGAAAAATTAAATTAAATTAAATTAAATTATCAGTACGTCATACTCTCCTGTGAACCTTGTGGTACTCATGCAGGATACAAACAAACAGATCATATTTGTCTTTGAAATCTCATCTTCTCTTTCAAAAGCCATTAAAAAACTAGAACAATATTATCATATTTGTGACTACGAAGAAAATAAATTGAATCCACAAATCCATAAGAAGAAGTAAGTAAGATCATGGGATCTAAAGAGCAAAAAAAAGTGTTGCTCAATCAACAATTGGAGCTACTCGGTTCAATTACTAATTCCCCTTCTGTAAAACTACTCTCATCTTTAATTTCAGTTTTTTACTCTTACAACATTTATGTTGATTCTATTTATCCAAAGAGATTAATTAACTCCTTTTTTTCCCGATTTGTAAAAA
>JAOTQJ010000001.1:5294598-5308712 GCA_025642045.1 Solanum sejunctum | reverse complement strand
CTTTTCTATTTTAATCCAATTGAGGACTCCCGACTCCAACTTAAAATATACGCTCCAATTATAATTAAGCACCACGATTTAAATTACGCCATGTTCATCATAACTTTTCCAATTGAATGAATTACTTCGGTTGAATTAATTAGGGGTCTAACAAGTTCGAGGGCAAATGAAATCCAAAGAAACATGTTGCACACTTTGTGAAGACATACAATAGCATTGGGACCTATGGAGACTATACCGTCAAGCAATTCGTTTGCTCTTTAAAGGGGAATGCCTTTGACTGGTACACTGATCTTGAACCTCATTCCATTGATAGTTGGAAGCAATAGAGCATGAGTCTCTCAATTGCTTCTATAGCACAAAGCACACATTGAGCATGGGAGAACTCATAAATATTCGCCAATTTTAAGGATGAACCAATCATCGACTTCATAAATCGATGGAGGAACGCAAGTCTCAACTGTAAAAATAGACTTAATGAAGCTTCTGCAATAGAAATGTGTATCCATGGAATGCACTAGGTGCTTCTCTACATCCTACAAGGAATCAAGCCAATTTTCTTTAAGGATCTAGCCACTCATGCTCACGACATGGAGTTAAGCATGTCTTCTACAATGAAAGATATGATGTCGGTCCATGATCCTCGCAAAGGAAAAGACAAGCAGGAACTAAAAAAATGGAGCAAATTTGTGCTCAAGAATGATAACAAAGAATCCATGAACATCAATGCATAGCCTGTGAAGTTTACTATGAAGGAGAGTAGAAAGCAGAGTATGAAGACAACTTCTCAGGGGCGTCCAAATCGGAAGTTGACTTTAAAGGAGATGCAAGAAAAAGAATACCTCTTTCTGGATTCTAATGTTTCTCAGATATTTGATGAATTGGTTAAACTAAAGCTCATCAAGTTACCAAAGATGAAATGGCCCAATAAAGCTGGAAAAACTGATAATCTAAACTATTGCAAATATCATAGACTTTTGGGTTAGCCTCTTAAAAAGTGTTTCGTCTTCAAGGACAAAGTATGCAATTGGATAGGGTGGAGAAGGTTGTCATTGATATTGAGAAAGTAAGTTCTAACCAAATCTCTATCACGTTTGGCTCAGTTGACCCAATCCAAATATATACTCCTGGAGAGAAGAAGTCATTAGAGCCGAATAAAATCCAAACTGATGGAGATAATGGTGAAGGTTGGATTCTCATGACTAGACGAATACATAAGAAGACAAGTTCACAAAGAGTGTCATCTAAGTAACCAATAAGAGGAAATATGGTGAGGAGACCAAAGAAGCAAAATCCAGTCAAGCATCCAAAGAAAGAAAAGATGGAGGTGCATCACTACCAAAAGGCATGACGTCCTGTGACTTTTGGAGAATTCTTGCCGAGTTGTTTTCATACTAGAACTATCCAAGACAACACCGAGGTATCATGTTATAACACCAACAAAGTAGAGAGAATAGGTGAAAGTTCATCAAAGATGTCTCCCATTGATACAAAATAAGCAATGGGCAAACCTCATCAAAAGTTTCTCCCTTATCTTCTGAGAAGCCTGTAGAACCCTCTTCTCAAGAAACACATGCATGTGATACAAAAATCACATTTATAGAGAAGGATCTCCTATTCAATGAAAAGCTACATAATCGTCCTTTGCACATGGTGGGTCATGTGCTAGAGAAGAGGATAAATAGAATTTTGATTAATGAAGGATCTATTGTTAACATTCTACCCATCCATACATTGAAAGAACTGAGATCACAATTGAGGAACTTAGTGAAAGTCAGCTATTAATACAAGGATTCAATCAAGGGGGCAGAGGTCTATAGGCTCTATTAAGTTAGAAATCCATATTGGTGATTTGCGATCTAGTGCATGGATGCATGTGATCAATGCAAAGACTTCATATAATATATTGCTTGGTAGGCCTTGGGTACATGAGAACAAAATTATCTCATTCTCTTTCTACTAATGTTTGAAGTATCTCCAAGATAGAATTGAAAGGAAAATAGTTGTTGCTTATAATCCTTTCACTGAAGCTGAGTCATACTTTGTTGATGCAAAATTCTATCTAAAGAATTATATTATGAAGGAAGCAAAACTCGATGATGTCAAGGCAACCAAGTCCAATGCACTTGCCAGTAAAAAAACTGATATGGTGGTTGGAAAGGTCAAGGCCAGTATTGGGGAGTTAGAGTCCTATCCTGATAAAGGGAAGATTATGTCCTCAAAAAAGAAGCCAACTTTTATACCCCGCTATGTTCCGAAGAAAAATAAAGAGGCAGCTCAATCATCTGATGTTTTGGGAAATGTACTGGGAGGGCTAACTCTTCCTATCAAACACATTGATGCAATCAACTTATCTTTAAAGCTATTGTGAGAGTTTGTGGCCCAAACTCCACCTCAAGATATACCACTCCCTACAAACCGTACAAAGCACTTTGATCCAAATGCTTACAAGTTACTTGAAAAGGCTAGATATAACCCTAATGAGTTATGTAAATTAGGGAACTCCTATCAGATAATGTCACCAGGAAAGTGCGCGAAGGTTTGTGCTATAGCTAGCCACCTCCAATTCGTATTTCTATAAGACGAGCTAGTAATAATTGCATCACCATCGAAGATGAGTCTTCTTCTTCTAACAAAAGGTCTTCTATCTTTAATCAACTTGTAAAACCCACTACGAGGACATTTGTGTTCGAGAGGTTGGAACAATTTAAGAAAGAAAATAAAAAGCATCAGACAAGTTACCTAAGGGTAACAACACTTGCTCCGCTTATCCAAAAGGATATCCAAAGGACAATTCCCTCTAGGATGAAGCCCAAAGTAGAACTTATGGTTTTATATAAAGAGATGCTAAAGGCAAAGACTCACACCGTGGTTTACCAAGGAACGTGAGAAAGATGAAGAAAATGTAGGCTCCTCATATCATATTGCATCTTTGAGAGAGCTCAATGCCTTATCTCAAGTACAGGTTGATGATGGTTCAAAATATATTACTTGTTGTTACCATATATCTATTAGTGAGAATGACTCCCAAGAGGAAGAAGATGCTGGAGATGCTCCTCTAAAAAATGTTGGTGCTACATATCAACGAGCTATGTAAAGTATATTTGATGACTTACTCAACAAAGATATCAAATGTTATGTTGATGACTTGGTGGTGAAGTCGAGAAAGAGGGGCGATGATTTGAAAGACTTAAGAATGGTATTTGAATTGCTCCGAAGATATCAGTTAAGGATTAAGCCATTGAAATGTGCCTTTAGGGTTACTTTTGGAGAGTTTCTTGGCTTTGTTATACGACATCGATGGATTGAGATCGATCAAGATAAAGCCGATGTCATCCTGAAGATGCTCGAGCCTCAAGATATTCATGAATTAAAAAGCATTCAATGAAAGTTAGATTACTTAAGGAGTTTCATCTCGAATCTAGCTAGGAGATGCCAACCATTCAGTCAGATTATGAAGAAAGGTGTTCCTTTTAAGTGGAATCAAATATGTAGCAAAGCTTTTGAAAATATCAAAGCATATCTATCAAACCCTCTAGTTTTAACAGCCCCTGTACCCGAAAAGCCATTGATGCTCTACATTGCGGCACAAGAAAGGTTTATTGGAGCCCTATTAGCTCGAGAGAATAATGAAGGCAAAGAAAACTCCCTCTATTACTTGAGTAGAATGATGACACCAAATGAGCTGAATTATTGACCAATTAAAAAGTTATGTTTGGCTCTAGTCTTCTCAATTCAAAAGATGAAGCATTATTTTCAAGCTCACGTTGTTTGTCTCATATCTAAAGCAAATCCCATCAAATTTTCTATGTCGAAACCAATCCTTAGTGATCAACTAGCAAGGCGGTATCTCCAATTCTAATAGTTTGAGATTGTGTACATCTCTCAAAAAGCTATAAAGGGACAAGCATTAGCAGATATCTTGGCAGACCATCCAATACTAGATGATTAGGAACTAACTGTTGAGCTCCCTGATGAAGATGCAATGGCCATTGAAATATAACGTTCTTGGAAGATGTACTTTGATGGGGCTGCATATTATAGCGGAGCTGGCATTGGAGTGGTATTTGTCATATCACAAAAGAGGTCCTACCATTCTCCTTCACATTGAAACATTGTTGCTCTAATAATATCACAGAATATCAAGCATTGGTACTTGGTCTTGAAATGTTTGTCGACATGAAACAATTACACTCAATCAAAAAGATGGGAAAGATTGAAGGCGGCTGTTAGGAAGCCTCATGGTTCAAGCAAACTACCTTTAGAATGTTACTATTGTAACTTCGGCCAACACACAAGATGAGACTTTACCACCGTGGAGCGGCTTTTTGCAAAAAGATGAGGGGGAAACTCAGTAAGATGTCGGAGAAGCGAAATAGACGAGATCACAAATGTAGATTGCTCGCGGCTAGGCTAAATATAGTGATTAAATAACGTTTTGGGAACTTATGAGGTCAGAAAGCCTGAACTGCGCCCATATCACTGTTATGCTCAAAAGTTAATAGGATGGCTCGGAGATGTAACCCTCCAACATGTGTCGAGAAAGGAAAATAAAATAGCAGATGTCTTAGCTACTTTAGCTTCAATTGTAACTCTTCCTGATCAAGCGCAAGTTACTAACTACAAAAAATGGGTAGTACCACCTCTATATGAAGATGAACATATGGAGAATAAGCTTGAGCATGTTGTTGTAGTTTCTAAGGCCAACATAGAGGACTGGCGACAAGCTATCATTGACTATTTATGTTATTGGGTACTCCCAGAAGATGCTAGAAAAAGGACTGACATCCATAGTCCCGCAACTCATTTTTTTTACTATAAGGACACACTATATAGAAGATCATTTGAGGAGGTACTCCTTTAATGTCTTGGAGAGGAAGAAGTGAGCTAAGATCTGCAGGAAGCACATTCGGGAGTATGTGCATTGTATCAATCCGGACCAAAGCTCCACTTCATAAAGAGAATGGGGTATTATTGGCCAACCATAGTAAAAGATTGCTTAGACTATGCTCGAAGTTGTAAAGCTTATCAATTCCATGCAAACTTCATATATCAATCGCTTGAAGTTTTACACCCGACTATTGCATCTTGGCCGTTCGATGCTTGGGTATTGGATGTTGTGGAACCACTCCCAAAATCTTCTGATGGGCACCTATATATCTTGGTTGTATTAGATTACTTCTCGAAATGGGCTGAACCTGTTGCTCTTTAAAAAGTGAAGAAGGAGAATGTTGTAAATTTCATTTGAGTGAATATTATATACCGATTTGGCATTCCTCAATACATAATAACCAATAGTGGAAAATCATTTGATAACAAATTAATGAATAAGATTTGTGATATTTTCATCTTCAACTAGCTTAAATTCTCTATGTATCGTGCTGCCACTAATGGTCTTGCTAAAACGTTCAATAGGACTCTATGCAATCTCCTGAAGAAAGTAGTCTCCAAGTCCAAATGAGACTGGCATGAAAGAATGGAAGAAGCTTTGTGAGCATATAGGAAAACATATCGCACACCAACTCAAGCAACCCCATATTCGCTTGCTTTTGGAGTTGAGGTAGTCTTGCCACTTGATCGACAAATACCTTCCTTATAACTCTTTATTCAAGAGGGACATACTAAAAAAGAGAATGCTCAACTATATCTCTTTGAGTTAGAAGCGCTAGATGAAACGAGGCTCGAAGGTCAACAAAATCTTAAACTCTATCAAGCTTGCCTATCTCGTGCTTTTTGTTTGCTTTTAACAAAAAGGTTTGTCTAAGGTGCTTTCAAGTCGGAGACCAAGTCCTTGCAGTAAGGAGACCCATTATCACTTCACATAAATCTGGGGGCAAATACATCTCGAAGTGGGATGGACCAAATGTAGTACAAGAAGTAGATTCGAATGCCACTTACAAACTTATTAATGCAGATGGCTAAGGACTGGTCCCATAAATACAAAATTTCTTAAGAGGTACTACCCTTAAAGTGAGATAATGCTCCATGACGTACGAGCATAAACTGCATGTTACTCCTAGACCGCAAGAGTATAAACTGTATACAATAATCCACAAGAAAAAATGTCCACTAGGTTGAAAATCTTGAAAGAGGTGGCCTAGGCAAAAAAACACTCGCTCTCCCAGAACTACATTATAACTTGATCCTTTTCATTGAGATATGTAGGCACTTGGAATTATATTTTAAGTTCAGTTGCATGAGTGTCAAAAAACCATATGTCCCCACTTAATCTCTTATATGATTGTTAAAGTTGTGAGCACCTTTCACCAAACTTTGGACTCGTACCAAATAGTGGTGACTCGATGGGGGCAAACCTCTATCAAATATGAGCTTCACCAATAGTGGACTTGAAAGTCTTCAAATTCTCTAGATACATGACTCGAAGCCTTCAAATCTTCGAAGATTGCAAGCTAAAGCCTTCAAACCCTCTAAGTCTGGGAGTTGAAGCGTTTAAATCATCCAAAACTGTAGGTTGATCCCAAGTCGAGCATGTGGACAAAATAGGAGAAATCAAATTTTACAAAGTTTAAAGTTGAAGCCTTCAAGTGGAAGTATTAAAATTACTAAATACCTTCAAAAGAACAAAAGAAAGTCATCAAGTTTGAAAGATAAAAATGTTTGAGCTTTGGAAGTCCTTAAGACTTATCTTATAAGTTGAACCATTAATATTCGCAATGTTTGCAAGTAGAGCTTATGTTATTCTTATTGGCCTATAAGTTATTGGTCAAGTTTGAATTGTTAAAGATTGTAACTAAAGCAAATTCAAGTGGGAGAATGCAATAAAGAAAAGAGTCCATAAAGATGCATAATGTAAGACAAGAAAAAAATATTAATATTATAAATTGTCTAAACATATCATCTAACTCTAGAAAAAATAAAATAAGCAAAAGAATATAAAAAAGGAAGATAAATCTAATCTAAGCATAAATTGTTGTTAATCAACTCTTGACGGAAAAACCTCTAGATGCTCCTTCTGTTCCAAACTATTGGACAAATCTATGTCAGAGCATGCATCGAATTCCTTAGCTTCAAGTACGGTAGCTAGCTTGGCCTCTTCAATTTCATCCTTAGCAGTTGCTGAAAGGGCTTCCAAAGCTTGTGCTTTTTTGCATAGCTCGTTTATCTTCTGATTCATATTCCCCAGTGATTGTTGGAGAGAGTACATCACTCTAACCATATCATACTCCTCAAGCATGGCATTTGAAAGACGTTCTCCCACTACTAGGAACAACTCTTTTCTAGCAGTCTCCACATTCATATCATGAAGGGTTAATCTGGCTTGGTCATACGAGGTAGTAAATTGAAAGAAAGAGTAATAATTTTATCAAAGACGAGATATTCATATGTTTGAATTTATCTCCTTGATAATTAGTTGGATTTAGTCTTTGAGAGAATTCTTTTTGAGCATCTAGGATGACTCTCTTACCATCAAATACAGAGACAGCGGCTATTAGGTGGTCGCATACATTAAAACTCAAAGTATCTTTAACCTCATCATAAGAGATAGAAGTTGGCCTTTGATTCGCCTGCATCAAGAAAAGAAAAAATAGAAGAGGGTAAATAATCGAAAAGGGGAGCTAAGCTATACTTGCTAGGGGAAGTCTGAATCATACCTCTTTGATAGGGGTCGTTATGGTCCTCGAGGGACTACTTGTCTCATTGTTTAATTTGACCACAAGTGTAGTAGCATTTTTATCTAGACATACCCTTATTCTCTTCCAATAACAATCTCTACTACTACTCTCACTCTCATATTGAAGAGACCTTTTAGGAACTCGAGCGGCTTGAGTAGATATCTTTACTTTTGGTTCCACTGGAAGAAGTCGAGAATTTGCTTTATCACATTATTGAGACACCTTGGTACCCAAAGGAAGAGTATCACCCGCATCAGCATTGAGGACTTTGGATATGTGTACTTTGTTTGAACCTTCCAAGTGTATAATAAGAGTTGGTATAGCAGCATTCACCAGACCCTGCAAATGAGCGCTAAGGAAATCCCCATGAGTCTTCTTCCACCAAGCCTGATTATTAGATCAAAAAGAAATTCTTGTATTGGGTGTGAGTGAGGGAAAAGTCACTAGAGATGCAGATCTATACATAGTGCAAATTCTCCGAAGTATAAGTCCTTTTGTCCAGAGAAGCACTACGAATATCATGCTTCATGATGCCAGGAATATTTTGATAGAATCCAAATTGAAGACTAAAGCAATGTAGACTATATGGTTCAATGCTAAATGAATTTTTACACCTAAGAGGAAGATGAAGCGAATGCTCATAAAATAGTTCGACTCCAACTCGAGTGCATTGTCATTGTCCACATAAAAATGAGGTAAGTCTTGTCCAAAGTGGTAGATGTCAAAGCTACATCCTCTCCACCATAGATACATTTCCTTACATCACTTTTGTCGAAATACCTTACACCTCCCTCTCCAGATTAAATCACCATAGTGGGAACAAATGGTCCATTAGAAAAAGAAAAATGAGTCTTGAAATAATGAGCAAGCCATCCATAAACATAATGAATAGGAAAGCAGCCTGTAATTTAGTCAAGTTATGATGCGGTTGAGATCTTATTCAAACCATTATAGATATCGGCTCACATCGAAATTGCAAGCTGACTTTTCTGCCACTTGCCATCAAGCTTGCCATCTTGAAAGTCCGAGGATGAATCAAATCACCTTCTTTATTAGGAAGAACAAAAGCAAACAACCAACAAGATAAGAGGGCTGCTAGATATGTCTCATCTCTATTGTCAGGTCTCACCCCAAGCCTAGAGAATGCCCTCTCTTCGGCATGGGACCACCTTTTTACACCAGACAAGACTCCACTAGGATTATAAGTTAACTCAAGACGAGCATATTTTCTTTCTTGCCTCGGTGGAGCAGGGTCATACCTTGAAGGTTTCTTAGACTAAAATTGTATTCACTTGCTGAAAGACACCTTTTGGTCAGTATCTCGAAGATAATGAAAGGTTGCAAATAAATGTTCACAAGTTCGGGGAGTGTACTTGATCTTCTTTTCATCGAACCCTGTAAGCTCTTTAGCCTCAAGCACCATTTCTTCACAGAGAGAACCCAAAATCGGCAAGCCTCCAAGAATGTATAAATCCCATAGAGAAATAGATAACTCTCCAGAAGATATGAGAAGTGTGTTTGTTTTGGGACACCAAGCTTCGCAGAGTGCTTATAAAATATCAGAATTACGATCATAAGTAAAAAGTGATGCTTAAACAGCTTCGTAGACTTGTGCCATACCCAAGATTTCCTGACTCCTACTAAGAACAAATTTGGTCCACTCCCAATATCCTGGGATATGACAATACTCCCCCTCAACTATCATGGTGTCTCCCTAACGAATATCACCTTGAATTATACGCTGACCTAATCTTGGAAGAAGAGTTGCAATATTAGCGTGATGATGATCCGATGCTTGAAGGGACCGTAACTTGAGTAGCTTATTGGAACTATCGATTTGCACCGAAGTCCATTCGTCATACAAAATGGATTTTTCAAAAGAGGCCATAGGGTCGCATATCGTGCAGCTAGTGGAGTTTGGGTCAAGAATCGGGTTTGCTCCGCCCATTCCTTAGTTTCCTCTATGATATGCTTAAGTTTGGTGGAAGGAGAGATATATTGTCTGAAAATCACCATCTTTCCAAGACTGCAAGAAATAAAATAAGTTATTAGGTGACAAACTTAGACATAAAACTACAAGAAAAATACATAAATATGATCTTGTCAAGAAAAAGCTCTTTGTCCTTCTTAGGGTAGGAATGCATATCCATTCCCTCACACCATAAGGATTTCTTCAAATCACCATTTCAGGTAGGAATGCATATCCATTCTTCCACACCATGAGAATTTCTTCAAATCACCTTTTAACATGGGGACGCTGATCTATCCCCTTCACACCATAAGAATTGTTTCAAATCATCTTTAAGGTGGGGATGCTGATCTATCCCCTTCACACCATAAGGACTTCTTCAAATCACCTTTTAAGGTGGGGATGCTGATCTATCCCCTTCACACCATAAAGATTTCTCCAAATCGCAAGGATTTCTTCAAATCACCTTTTAAGGTGGGAACACTAATCTATCCCCTTCACACTATAAAGATTTCTCCAAATCGCCTTTTAAGGTGGGGGATACTGATCTATCCCCTTCATGCTTTAAGACAATATTCTTGTGATACAATGAACCTCTCAATTATGTGATACATACATACATACATACATATATATATATATATATATATATATATATATATACATACACACACAGACACACATATATATACACACGTGGGTATTTATAGAACTAAACTATTGCAGTGTCCTTGACGAATTTGGATAAAGAATCCTAATACCATTTGGGCAGAAAAAAAATGAGGTGGCGGGTAATTTTATTTATTCCAAGAAGGATATGAAAAAGTTTGAAGTGCAAAATTGTCATGGCAACTAATTGCTAAAGCAATTGAATTAGCAACATATCAAATAATGTTGTCAACGTTCTCACGTGGCAGCATATCAAGGGATACATGTATGACACAATATTAAAGTAAAGAAAAGTAATGTTGTCATAACATTTAGTGATCCTTTTAAAGTAAACAAATAATAGGGTATCAAATTAATACTTCAAATCTAGTTTATAAAAGATAAAATATTTAAGACAAGACTTGAAGTGGGGGCATTTGTAATCATATAAAATTTATTATAATATAAATTTTATAATATGATTAAAATTATATTAAATTCAAAATATATTAGTCCAAAAAAATTAAATGTTATGGATTAATTTAATTGGGTTTATTAATTAAGTCTAATAAAATATGAATTTAATTAAAAACTCAAACTCATTTATTTGGGCTACAAAAGATGACCCACTTCTTTAGGCCCAATATCCCTTCATCCAAGAAGCCCACTTGACACCACGTGTAAAATGACATGGCATGCCAAGTCAAATAAAGAAATTAATAGGATCACGCTTTGTGTCGAAATGATATGTAATTCATATCTGAATCAAAGGCCATAAATTATGTGCCACATGTGCAAGTGATGTATCACGACTAATCAAATATCGTCATGTCATTTAAAAAGAAACCTATTCTTATCACTTTTCCAGCGCCATGTCACCTTAAATCTAATTGGCCAGAAGAAAGCCTGATTCTATCATAACTCAAGAAAACCTATTCTTATCACTTTTTCTGTGCCATGTCACCTTAAATCTGATTGGCCAGAAGAAAGTCTGATTCTATCATGACTTATCTGTTCTACAAATATATAAAGGGGTCCTCATAATTCAGAATTGACATAAAAAATTCTAACAAGAAATCAGAAAGATCTTGTGGATCAAACGGGCAGATTTCTCTACAAGCAATAGGAAGAATTCAAGAAATCAAGCATTCAAGTTCAAGAATGCATCAAGATCAAGATAGTCAGATTCAAGAACAAACCCAAAAGCCCTTTGATTCAAGTACAAATCAAGATCAAATCTATTAAGTTTTACAAGATTCAAGAACAAACTAAAGAGCCCTTGAATTTATATTTTAGAAGGCGAATCAGAGGATTCATATAGATTATAGAATTCACTCCTTGAAATAAAATACTATAATTATTGCAATATTTTTCATTCCTTGAATAATATTTTCTAAGACACGAATTTTATTGTCAGACAAATTCTTGTAGACAGAGAAATTTTGTAGGACTCTGCAAGATGAGTCCAATTTCAATCAGAGTTTCTTGGAAGCTACTTAACCCTAAACCCCTAATCCATTGCTATATAAAGTGTACTATATTTCCTTGAAAAGAAATCTCAAATATCCCATAAATCTTGGGGATATTTATCAAGAGATCAACACATGGGTCAAGGAGGTCAAAATCATCCTATGTTCTAGAAATAGCCACTAACGACCCTCAAATTAAGAAGAAATCTTATGAGAGAAGAATCAAGGGAGTAATAGATTTGTACCCACATTATTTGTCATGCACCGGGAGGGTACCCCAAGCGTGATTGTCACTCGGAGACTATTGCTAGCCCCCAAGCGGACCACTCAGTCTCTTTGCTATTGTTCAGTTAATTCATCAATGGAATAGAAATGATATAATGATAATAAATATTATCCTATTAGTGTACTCATACTATCAACAGCAGTCTATCACAAGGAAACAGAATAGATAACGAAAATCTCAAATTTTCACGACTCAAAAATGGGCGTGATGGCACTCGTCTTATCCCACTAAGATAAGTCAGCCTACAACCCAACTATAACCTTAAAAGTGCAAAATTATAATAAAAACAAAAGTTCAATTATGGATAATAAGTCAACTTAATGAAAATCCCCTAAAACTTGGTTGTTACGTGCACAACCTTCTAATGTATTACAGTAGATTCTAAAAGAACCGCAAGTGTCAAATGGTATCATCTCTAGAATAGAATAAAATCATAAATAGGAGTAATAAGTTAGCTGGACTGGCAAATATCTACCTCTCGCATTCTCCACAGGAAGCCTTGGACAAGAATAAAAAGAGAGTATCAGGATAATTGGCTCGCAACCTACAAAATTGTTGTAGCAAGGGGGTGAGTACCAAACACATGGTACTCAGCAAGTAAACTACTAAACACAAAATTAAGTAATATAGAATACTGGTACCCCCAAAACTCTAATCAAACCCCTACAACTACAACCTGCATAAGATCAGTCCAGCATAACAGTTCACAATGTACATAGCAGATAGCTCAATAACCACAGCAACTATTATATATCAACAACACCAGGGATCAAATGCATCTATCACAAGTTTCACAAAATGCTCACATATTTATAAATGATAATGAGATGTAATGCATTGTAATGCAATGCAATGTCACGTAGAATAATACATGTCTGTCCTAGTGATACACACACGCTAAACACAACCCATGACGCATGGGGACTCCTAGTCCATGCATCTGTTGTAGCACACGAGCCGACCCATCAAATTATAGTAACTGTCGCGGCATGCGACCCAACCCATCAAATCATAATAACCGTAGCAGCGTGCGACCCTACCCATTGAATCATAGTATCCACTTTAATTCTTATTCTTTTTCACTAGACGGAACTATTTTCCATCGGCTTTACAATTTTTTGCAGTAGCCAAAATCATTTCCCATAGGCTTTACATTTCTTTTCTTGGAACATCCATCAATCACATAGTAAATGCACAATAATCAGCTTCATGGAAATAAAATATGCAAGATGCCCATACAAATTTATATATCTCAAAATCAAGAATGGGTAGCTCAATACTATAAATATTTTCATATCCTCAATCTCAATACCATCATAAGCTTAACAACATTCACATCTAAAAGTAAGTATCACTTCGATATCAACAACAAATAATCACTATTTCACATATAATAAACCTCCATCATTAATTCACAAGTCAAATATCAGCATAGGATAATTATCCAATTCAAAATATTTCAATCAAGGCCTACATAAGTCATTCTCAATACCTCAGACAAGAAGCACAAGATTCTATATACTTAACAAAGGTTAAGAAATTCACTTGCCTTATATAAAGTCTTAAATCACGTCAATTCCAAAGCTTTTCCCTTTCTATAACACTCCTATTCACCAAAATCTATTCAAATATAGTATCATAATTATATAAAGAATCTAACGACATTAAAATCAATTAATTTTGGTGAAAAGGACAAAATGGTCCAAAAATTTTATCATCCAAAAAATACCATTGAAATATGGAAAATTTTATGTTAAAATGTTCCTCAAGTGATAAGAAATTCAACAGCGAAAACCAATTCAAAAACGGATATAACATGAGGAAGAAATCACATGTTAAAGTTTTTGAAATACATTAAAAATGCAGCAGTAAATCTGTAATGTTTACCTCGAACGAAGAAAAAAAGTCAATTTTGAAACTCCCAAGGTGTTATCCCAGGAAAAATATACAATTTAGCCTTTTGAATTCAAATTCGATCAAAATTGAGAGAGAAATCGGTGGTTGAACTTTGGGGAAAGTTTGCAGTATTCGCTTCTCTTTCTTGGAGAAAATCCTCAATCTTCGCAGTTCTTTTAAAGTGAAAGAACTTGGAAGGACATTGATTGAAA
>JAOTQJ010000001.1:5269842-5281760 GCA_025642045.1 Solanum sejunctum | reverse complement strand
AGCGCAGATAGTTTAAAGAGCCATTTTGCTTTATTCCATCATACTCCAAGGCCAAAAAATAGTCAATCTTTGGCTCCGTCCGAGATTGATGGAAAGCAATAGTTTAAGGTTAGTTTCTACTAAATCTTAAATAAGGCCTTCAAGAGTCATTTGATGTGAGGTATAAATTATAATAATTTCGAGATAAAATATTAAACTATTTATCTCATCACTTATCTCACATTAATTTATCTCAAAAATAATTATTTTAAAATAAAATATTGCCAATCAAAGACACCTCAGAGTGCACTTCATAATTTCCAATTACAAATAATTTTCATGTAAAGTATAATCCACCGACGCGCAGCGCAGCTTAGGCTATTTAGCGCGTTGTATAAAAACACAATTTTGAGCAAAATTCCCAAACTGAGGATTCATTTCACACACGCATTTTCTTCCTTCACTTCAATCATCTCCATTTGTACAATGTACGTATAGTTCTGCTGTTGGATTCGGTTTTGATTCAGAAATTCTACACCCTGAAGGTGATAACTCTATTCAAATGGCTCACCATAGGCATCTACCTTCAGTATTTCTCCTGATCTTCTCGTTATTCTTGATCCGAAGCGTTCTCGTTCACTCTAAAACCCTCAAACGGGACGGTACACAGCTCGATCTAATTTACTTGTATAGCTGAATTTGATTGATACTAGTTGGATTTTGTAGATTATATATGCAGCTTTTACTGAAATTAATTTTGTAGTTTCAGCGAAAAATAGTATTGAACTTTGTAGATCTTATGCAATTTCTGGGTGCATGTTTATAGTAAGTGGAACTGTGGAAGTAATTGAATTTTAATAGTTTGAGTTGTAGTAATTGGATTTTGTAGATTATATATGCAGTTTCTAGTGATATTTTGTAGGTTCAGCGAAAACAATATTCAACTATGTAGATTGTGGAACTTCTAGGTGCAAGGTTATAGTTTGAGGGGAAGTAATAGGATTTTGTTCAGCTTCCAAGTGCAGGTTTATATTGGAGTGAAAATAGTTGGATTTTATAGATTATATGCAATTTGAAGAGTAATTTTGTAGTTTCAGCGGAAGCAATTGAATTTTGTAGATTGTGTGCAATTTCTAAGTGAAAGCAAAATGTGCTCTTTAAACTGTCTTCGCTTCTTTCAATTGTGAAGTAGTAGTTAGTCAATGCAACTTTCGACGCTCATCATGGGTCATCCGAAAATAGTCGCGCTATGTTTTTAAACATAGGGGTCAGGCTGCGTACATCCGACCTCCCCTTACCCCGCAATGGGCGGGAGCCTTTGAAGCATTGGGGTAATGTTGTTGCTGTTGTTGTTGTGTGCAATTTCTAAGTGAAAGCTTATAGTTTGAGTGAAAGTAAGTGGATCTTATGTAGTCCTAGAGCAAGTTTATTGTTTGAGACTTAGTAACTGGATTTTATAGATTTTTCCAGCTTCTAAGTGCAAATTTATAGTTTGAGTTGAAATAATTGGATTTATTTTATAGATTATATGTAGTTTTGAAGTGTGCATGTATAACTAGTTCTCTGTGGTAACGTTTGGATTTTATAGATTAGAAGAAGTTATAAGTGCAAGTTTGGAGTTTGAGCTAAAATAATTGAATTTTATGCATTATATACTTTTTTAGTGCATGTTGATAGTTTTCCTGGAAGTAATTGGATCTTTTATATTTGATGCAGCTTATAGGTTCATGTTTATATAGTTTGAGTGGAAGATTTTATGCTGTTTCTAAGTTAAACTGTTTGTGCTTCCATCTTTTCATACTATAATTTCTTTTTTCTGAATATCTATTTTCTTAGTTTAGTAATTCAAGCTTTGCACTTTGTTGATTTTGTGGAGGAATAGCTATTCGTCTGATGTGTAATCTTGATCTGTACTATGTATTATTTATTATCTGCAGTCAATAAACTAAATCAGTGCCATGGAGTGTCATTGACTATAAATCTTTTCCTTGTTTTGCTCATAGATTTTTTTTCTTCTAGTTGTTACAGGTAAGTGTAGGTCTCCTTGGAAAGTTAAACCAATTTATCATTCAATAAATGTCAGTTTAATATAATTCCACGATTACATAGTATTAGTTACTTAACATTGTAGTATAAGTAAGCATATAATCAATCATGAATGTTTTTATGCTTGTCATCAAATAAGAATGTCCACTATAGGGCTTGAGCCCCTGACTGCAAGGTTAATAGCTTTGCTCTCTACTCTTAGTGTTATTGGAAATGCTGTGGTGTTCCAATTGTAACCATTCTTTCTCGGTTAATATTTTTATTTTCATTAAAAGGATTTAAACAGTTTAAGGCTATTGATTGCATTCATTAAAAAATTAAGGAGTTGTCGTAGGACCTGAATGTACATTTTTACAATGGACTAATTTGAACTTCTGAAATATGACTCTAGTGAAAGCCTTGAATGAAATTAAGGCATCTCTTGGATGGAGAGTGGTGTATGCATGGGTTGGAGATGATCCTTGTGGAGATGGTGATTTACCTCCATGGTCTGGTGTTACATGTTCCACGCAGGGTGATTATAGAGTAGTTACTGAATTGTAAGTGTTGCTACACCAGTTCTAAGTAGTTTTTCTATAACTGAGGTTCAAAATCTGTTTGAAGTTACTCAGAATTGAAATATCCTTTCCTTGTCACTTTTTCACAATGTTTTTTTTTATGCTTTACCACTTGCAGGGAAGTTTATGCTGTGTCAATTGTTGGCCCATTTCCTACTGCTGTCACTAATTTATTGGATCTAACTAGACTGTAAGATTCTTCTCTTTGGGTTTGCACTGGAATCTAGTTTTCACCCTTTAGCTACTTCTTAAAGATTTTTAACCTCATATGAACTGAGAAATTGTCCAAAAATTCCAATTGTATGTTTTCATACCCTCCAGTCACAATTGTTTATTAACCAACTTAAAGAAATCTTTTGCTTGAGAGTTGAATATTATCCAAAAAAACTTGGGCACTATCTATTATGTGTGTAGACTCCATATTCAAATTTGATACTGCTATTAAGTCTATAGTTCTCTGACAATTTTGCCTGTACTGTTGGATCTTTTGATTTTCATTCTAAACTTCCTAACCCATAATATTCTTTCATATGACAGGGATTTGCATAATAACAAGCTGACTGGCCCTCTTCCTTCTCAAATTGGGCGTTTGAAGCGTCTTAAAATATTGTATAATCCCTTACTTGTGCACTCCAATTGAAGTATCTAAATTCAATTACTGTTACGAAGTGATATTTATGTCTAGAGCTTATGCTCTGTCTCTGAATAGTCTGTTTCCCTAGTTTCATGATTATCATATGTTTATTAGTTAAAATCTGGGCTTTCCTAGTGCGAGTTACCTCTCCTATGTTGTTTGCGAGCTATTGCATAGGAGCATGGGTTTACCCTGTGCGCACCCAACGGGTAGCGGCTGCAAGTTTCCTGTGTCATAAAAGAAAAATCTTGCTAGGTGATGTTGATATGACTCAACCGTGTTGTACAAAGTGATTATGAACATGGCATTTTCATCGAGATGAAGTGCATTTATCTTAACAAGGAAAAGTCTGCCTGATTAATGATTTTACAAAAAAGGGTGTGGGAGGGAGTCTGACTGATATAATCTGCACTAAAGGAGAAAGATAAATTTTCAACTGAGAGAATATCTATTCAGAGGCTTATCTTCTAAAAATAAAAGCAGAGTAGGTTTATTATCAAGGAAATGTCACTTAACTAGAAGGCCTTTTGTCCTCTTTTTAAGATTGTATTAGATGCATATCTCAGCATCTACTTTTCGTTGCCCTTATCCTACCTTTAAGTTTTTCCTTCGTCCAAAGGAACCTCCACTTTGTCCCAGAATGTTGACAACTTTAAAATTACTTCTATTGCTTTTCTTACCCAACATATTATGGTGAAATTATAATGGTATCCTCTAATTTTCTAGTGTTTTGTAATGCTGCACTGTTGATTAATTCCTTCTCTTGATTCTTTTTACCAGAAACGTAAGGTGGAATAAGCTGCAAGATGTCATTCCACCTGAAATAGGTGAACTAAAGCAGTTAACACATCTGTGAGTGCTTTTTCTGCTTCTGTGGCTGTGCTCTTTATCCACAGATCTATTTTGTTCTTTTAGACTAATAATTGATATGCATATTTTTCAGCTACCTAAGTTTTAATAATTTCAAAGGCGAAATACCCAAGGAGCTTGCTAATCTTCCTGAACTTCGTTATCTCCATCTGCATGAAAATCATTTTACTGGACGAATTCCACCTGAACTGGGGAACTTACAGTATCTTCGCCACCTGTAAGATACCATCTTAACTTCTTCTCTTCTTTAGCATATGGAACCTGTGTCGCACAGGGATGTCACTGTGATCTCATGCAATTCCAGGGATGTTGGTAACAATCGTTTGGTTGGAACTATAAGAGAACTCATTCGTATTGAAGGATGTTTTCCTGTTCTCCGCAACCTGTAAGTTTGTTATTCTTGTTTAAATGTCAAATTGCTTGAAGTTATCCTGGTACTAGTGTTATTGATTATATGCTAACTCAGGGACTTACTCGTGCTGTAACTTGCAGATACTTAAATAATAATTATATTACTGGAGGCATTCCAGCGCAACTTGCAAATCTGACGAAATTGGAGATCTTGTAAGTTTCGGGAAGAAAGTTTCTCTTCCATTAATGCTTGTCTTTTGGACAAATAACAGCTAGTTTCTCCTGTAGTAGTTGATAAATGTCATTATGCTTAATTTGATTGCGCTGGTTATTGCAGATATCTATCCTACAACAAGATGGCAGGAGTAATTCCTGTTAGTATTGCTCATATTCCTAAGTTAACTTACTTGTAAGTCCTCCTCTATGCATCTACTAATTTATTATACTGGATGTGGACAGTTTGGACAGAGAAAATTTAGAATTTTTGAAGGAATATATAGAAACATCCTTAACCTCAAGTTGAGATCTCTTTCTTTGATAGCTTTTTGGTGCAACCTGGACTTTGTGCATGATTTAGATGCCATGTTAGATATGCTCGGAGAGCTGTGTGTTACCATGCAGTAGTTTAGAGCTGTTTTCTGTTATTAATACTGCTGGTTGTGATGTCCCAATGATTGTCTAGCGACTGCAGTCTTTGAAGTATCTTTCTTTTGTAAAAAGATGAATTTTGAGGATTTTTCAACTTAAGGATGTATAAAAACAACAAACCCACAAGTGGGTCTGGGGAGGGTAGTGTCCACCCAAACCTTACCCCCACCATAAAAAGGTGGAGAGGTTGTTTGCGCTAGACCCTTGGTTCAAAACAGAAGTTGGGATTAGTTGACTAATGTGGTTTTGCGAGGGTCTTTTGTTCTTGAGGAGATAAATTTTGAGGATTGTGTAATACTGTAATTTATGGATACTGTGACGAAAACATTATTTGATGGACGTGAAGCTTGTTGGCTGACCTTATTGGACCTTATGCGTAATGATTTCCTCTGGCAAAGTAGTAATGTATAAAAACTGCCTGGAGAAATTAGATGTAAGAGTGTTCTCATCCTAGGAGGTTCTAATTTTAGCACAAAAAGGCACAATCCATTTCAATAGTAAAACTTCTCATGCACTCAAGATTTCAGTTAAACTATGTAGCAAAGGCACACTAGTACCGAGGTGCTTGGGTGACATGTTAAACCTTAATTATTGACGATTGTCTGTTAGAACAGAATAGTTTTACTGGTGTAACGTGTTAAAACAACTAGTAGTGTATAATTCAAAAAAATATGAACAGTGATGCATGCGAATCATTAGGCAACTAGGGATAATTGATCTTGCACCTGGTTGTCAATATCCATTGCATTTCCAACCCATTTTCTACTTTCTTCCAGAATCCATGGTCTTTCAACAGTTACATTCCCCTCTATCCCCCAGATTAGAAGTCATTATTTGTACATGCGAGAGGCTTAGAGAATGCAGAAAGACCTGCATTTAGATGGTCAAACAACCAAAGAATGTCAAGAGACAGTCTACTTGTGCCGGATACATACCCTACTCTACGTCGTGCTGGAAATGGGAAACCTTGTTTTGAAGCTTAACCCATATATTTCCTATGGAAAAAACTTTTATCACAATATTTTCCTTCAAACTATTGGTGTTGGAGCCAAACCACATGAACTAAAACTAGGGCCTTCTCCATTTAAGTGGTTGTTAGTGTTGTCAAAGTGATGCAAAGCCATGAACTGAGGCTCAGCACAAGTTTTGCTTCCATGAAGGTGGTAACTGGTAAGGGATATTTTCCCAAAACCAGCCAAGCAACTGTTTTTTCTGAAAATATTAGGTTAATTCGTGAGGTCCAGGGGTTTCTTCTTGGATTGGGTTGGCATTAAACAATAAATATTCAATAGATAGCATGCAAACCAATATATTAGTTGTTAGCGAGACTTTACTGATGATCCATTATTGATTGGGAAATAAGAAATTGTAAATTTAACATAAGAAAGCTAGCCATTAAGTCTAATTTAGAATTTTAAAGCTAGATACTCCTTAAAGCTAGCCACTCAGATCAATGGTCCTTGCAAAATGATTTATGTTCCTGAAAAGTCCAAATAGTCCTTGCAGTTGTGTATGCGAGTGTTTTTGTTCATTTTGTTTATTTCTTTTTTGACGTTCTTCGCTATTGGCAATTCTGGTGTTACAAATCATTTCTTCATTACTCTTGATTTTGTACTGGTAGTGTTGCATCCAAAAGAAAAATACTCCTGCATGCATTTGATATTTGATGTCTGCATTTGAATGAATGGAGATCCTATAGAGCATGTCTGAAGCTGATTCTGATTTCAGGTATCTCGATCACAATCAATTTTCTGGAAGAATTCCAGATGCCTTCTACAAACACCCTTTCTTGAAGGAAATGTGAGTGTACATTTTTTTGCTAGTTCTTTGGCTTTGTGCAAATCCTAATAATTTGTTAAATTATGTCATAGGTACATCGAAGACAACGCGTTCCGGCCTGGTGTAAAACCAATCGGCCTGCACAAAGTGCTAGAACTTTCAGATGCAGATTTCCTTGTTTAGAAAAAGACAACTTCTGTTATTTGTTCATGAACAAAGTGTACCTAGGTTGTCGAAAGAAGCAGCCGGTCTCAATTCTGTCAAAGTGTCTTTTCTTTAGTTGCCAGATGAGAAAAGGTTCCATCTTTTTGTGCAAAGAAGCAATCAACCAAACTTAGTTGCTGTAGTTAAATGGTACCACGTTATGAAATCATTATTGAGTTATTGCGACATGCATCTCAATCACTTCTCACTTGCCTTGAATTCTTGCATTTCGTTTTTGATCTACGCAGTGCAGATTCAAAGTTAACATGAATGGCTAGAGAATATGCTAATAGAGCAAGTGATCTTGCACAGGCTTTTCAGTTTTTCAGGAGTTAATAACAAAAAGCACCTTAATTATCATGTTTTTTTCTTTTTCACGAGGTTTACACTCCAATTGTACATTGTCCTTTTTACCTACCTAAACCATCATTATCTATGTACAAAAACGCTCGGCTGAGTAGCTGATGGTGTGCAATATGCATGCTCTATTTTGTTAAAAAAGGATTTCAAGTGGTGCTTCATGTGGATAAACATTTACCTGAATAGGTTAAAAAATATTTAAACTATCATATTTGTTGAGTTTCACCTCCATAAAAAATATTTATGGACGTTTAGATCATTGTAGGTGATAGCTATCAATTGGTGATGAGGACTTGGTTTTGTTACAGAAGTTTTATTTTTATTACTCTCTTCATTTGAAAAGGAATGACCTTTTTTTCTTTTTAATCTATTTTAAAAAAGAATGACTTCATTTCTTACGTGGGAACATTTTAATTTCATGATATATTAAAATAAGATTGAAGGGTATTTTGGTATATTTGACGTAATTTTAATTTAAAAGTATAAAATTAAAGTTCTTTATTTTCTTAAAAATTTTGTGCCAAATCAAATTAGATAATTCATTTTTAAACGGAGGGAGTATTATTGTATAATCACATATATGAAATTTATTTTACTTCAACTTTTATTTGGTGTTAGCTAAATAGAATAGTGATGATTAGGTAGTACAATACAACAATATAACTAGTGAAATTACATCAATTTGGGTCGACGCTCCACTTTCATATAAAGAGAATGGGGTATTAGAGTTGTTCATGGTTATAGTCAAAAAAATAAATTGAATCGCAATTCGAACCAAATCGATTAAAATATTCGATATTTGATTTGGTTAGTTTAGTCTTAAAATTTTAAAGACTAATACTATTTCGTTTGGTTTTGATTTTACTAAAGAAAATCCGCAAAAATAACCAAACCGAATCGAATAATTATATATATAAATTTTGTATTTATTTATATAGTATTTATAAATAATATATAAATATTTTGTTATATTTTAATTAACTTAAATCTTTAACTTTACCATTTATATTTGAAAATTCTCTTGTTAGTGTTTTGATATGTAGTTTTCTTGTAACTTCCCCCCCTCCCCCTCCTTCTTGCCCGATATTTATTTGATTATTGAGCTTTTTTTTTCCTATAAAGATTTGATCTTTGGTGTATTATGACTTTATTATTACTTAACTAAATAACTTTGTTTGTGTATGATAATTTTAGTATTAACTAAATCACATAATAACTCTAGTACTATTGCTTAATTGAATCGACAGTAGCTTTTTGTGGATTAGTGTATGCGTCTATTGAGATATGTATACCCTCAACAAACTTATTATTTTCAAATCGAAAAAAAAGACCCGATGGTTATTTTTATTTGATTTGGTTGGTTTTAGAAATTTAAAAAATCAACTAAATAGGTTTGGCTACGGTTTTTAACTAATAACCGATCCAAACCGAACCATGAACACCCCAAGGTATTATTGACCAATCATGGTAAAGGATTCTCATTCTCACATTTTGAATCCTTAAGATTCATGAGCTACTCTTTGAATTTTATTAATGTTATTGAACTTAAAGTCTATGAATGATTACTTTAATATATTACTATTTCGCGGGACTTGACTTAGCACTGAATTAGGCTTTGAGTGGGGACTCAACAAAAGGGGTCCCTAATAGAAGCTGCTAGTCTCATAACTATGTTGCTACCATAGGTTGCCTTTTTAGGCTACGCTAGTGGATCTACATATAGCCCTTATGTTAAAGTTAAAGAATGATTCAACGGAGTTCTAGTTGAAAAGTAGTTTCCTCTTTCAATGTAGGGGGATACATTAGATTCCATGTTATTGCTCACATGATTTTAGTGTCAGTTATAATCCTTTCCCACATATGTATGATCCCTTACGATGTTTATGTTGCTTTAATCATGGTTTAAATTCATCGATCATTCATCTCTATATGTCATCTTATTCATCCAAATGATCTGCATATTGCTATTATGACATTTATAGCTTTCTTGCATTGCATCGCATCCCACATCTTAATACATTTCAATTACTAATGCATACTTAATACCTACATTATCTAACAATGTAGGGACAGGTGATGCTCCTCTTCCCTACACTCGTGGTTGTCTGAGTTGTTGTTGAAGTCTATTGGCGAGTCCTCATGCTTAGAGTACAGGGCTATTTCCTTTTCTAGCTTGTTATGTTTCAGACCTATGTACTTTTTAGTATTTCTTTGAGGGTGAATTTTGGTCATATCTTAGCCCTCATTTATGTCTAGTATGTAGAGGTATTGTTGAATAAAAGTGTAAAAGACTTATGATTTGGTACTTTTTTCACTTTTATGTCATGATCCATTATCCCCTATCCCTATGTTTCCGCTTATACTAAATTGTTCATTACCTATAAAATGCTTGAATGAATGTTAAGAGGCTCGGGTGAAGATCCCTTGGGGTTTTCATTTGCTGTGTTATGCCTGGGACTTAGACTGGGTCATGAAAAATTTGGTATTAGAGTGCGAGATTGTGAAATGTTCTAAATAGTCCAATGTACCGCGGCAAATAGAGTCTTGTTCATGGCTGTGAAGCTCATCACACCTATGAATAGGAGGTTGCAAGGTGTGTTAGGAACTTTTACTTTTTTCATAATTCATGTTGTGCCTTAGAGTTTTCATAAGACTTCCTCTATCTAACGAATCATTAATTTGTGTGTCACGATCCAAGCCTAGGGCCTAGATGTGATATGGCGAATGGGGAACCCGAAGGGACCCCAAACAAGCCTCTTAGCATATCATTTACACATCCCTGATTGCGAAAGTCAAATAAGATAACAAGTAGCATAATTAAAAAGGGAAGCGGTACTAAGAGAAATCTTTCATAAAAACATAGTCATAATAGGAGTCAAGCTCATTAATACAAAACTAACTCAATATTTAACAACACCTCTACTACGAATGGAGTAGGGGCCAAGACATCTCCCAAACTCACCCTCATAAATAAGTCTCCGAAAATATAAGTCAAGTCTTAACAAAAGCATGAAAGTAAAGTGAAATATCATCTCCGGAGTGGAGGACTCACCAATAGTAGCCTTCAAGAATCCGTCTAGCTACGTGGAGGAGGAGGATCAGTAGGAGCTCCTGTCCCTACATAGTGATATCATGTAGGCATAGAGTATGCATTACCACTTGAAATGTACTAAGTATGCGGGGTACAATGCATCAACGACATAAGCCATAATATTCAAGATGCATAACCATAACCAATAGATATAGTCTCAATATGACATGTATGAACAATGTTTGAGTTAAAACATGCACGTAGATAATCAACTTGAATAACATAGCATACATATGTGGGACGAGACCTTAATCGACATGTAAGATCAAGCGAGCTACTACTTGGAATCCTGATGCATGTCACCCTATCGGAGAAGGTGTGGTCTACTTGCCAAGGTAAATCATACTTGACCCTACTTTGTGGGTAACTTGACCTAGATGGATTTACTAGTAAAATATTTTTAGGGAAATAATGTAAACCTATGGTGGCACATAGTTTAGAGACCAAGACTTTATATAAGGACCCCTTGAGTCCAGCTCTCACCTTAAGCTTCAATCGGCGTTAAGTCTAATCCTAAGGAATACTTGAAATAATCATAAATATAATCATAACATGAATGACTTAGCATGAGTAGCTCATTCATAGACTTGACCCTACAAGGGCATACACCTTACACTAGAGAGTAAAAACAATACATAGACTTGACCCCTTCTAGTAGGTATTGCATTTCACATGAGGGAGAAATTGTAACATGGTTGGCTCCTACTAGTGGGCTTAGTTTGAACATGAGGGTAAAATAATAATCATGCTTAACCCCTTATATAGATATTATTTGCTCACAAGAGGGTAGAATTATAGAATAAGGTCTCAACATATCACTTGCAAATTATAGAAACCTTTCATGAGTTTAACACATATTTGGGAGCCCATAATTATCATAAAAGAAACATTTGTTTTGCAAATTATTCAATAGTCTTTCAAAAACATAAGAATCCTTGCCACATAATTTAGTCAAACATGGTGGGTATATGGACATATGCTTAAAATCATGCAATTGAAGAATATAGACAAGAAAGAGCAAAGTCAAATCATTTTAAAGTCTTCCAATTCAACCCACCAACATTGTAGTAAAGCCCTTATTTTTTGGGTGCCATGAAATCCGTCAAAAATTTACAATATTGTATGATTTCTATAGTTCATATCATGCATAACTTCAATAGATACAAATCAAGTCATGGAATAAGCTTTCAATAGGTATTCATGCATAATTAATCAATACTTGATAAAGTCAAACATAACTCAAATATATAATGCATAGTAGGAAGTACCCGTGAAGAATCTAGCTTTGAAATCATGAAATTTTCATAAAAAGAGATGGTTGGTGTCACGACCCAACCCTGGGGCCGTGAATGGTGCCGATAGGACACCGCAACAACCGCTTATACCGAATCTTTACCTA
>JAOTQJ010000001.1:5203418-5245026 GCA_025642045.1 Solanum sejunctum | reverse complement strand
TTGAGAATATAAAGAGATTTGGTGGAGATCTTGAAGAATACTTGGCTAAGTGTTGAGAGAGTTTTGGGAGAGCAATGTAGATAGGGGATTTGGTTTCTTTGAAGAGTGATGTAGAGACTAAGTATACAGGGGTAATTTATACTGATTTTTAGGTGGGGTGGGGTGGGGTTATAAGGGTCATTTAATCACTAAAAAGTGATAAAAAACGTGTGTGGAAAAGAGAATGAAATTATGTGGTGCAAAGGGGCTTTTTGACTCACTTTTAAAAAGAAGAAAGATATCAAACACAAGGGAGTGGGCATGGGACCTAGGTATGACAATATTACCCTTTCCCGTAGTGCCATGGCATGGCATGATATGGTTTCAAGTCGTGCTAAGGGCATGCCAAAGGCTGCCCATGCAAGCCATACAATAATGGCAAAAGAATTACTCCCAAACAAGTCGATTACACAACCTTCACATATACCTTCATTTTGAATTATTTCAAACGTAAACCAAACTTTATATTTAGTCTTAACTTCACATAACATTGCCCCCAAAATATTACACCAAGGACAAACCAACCGCCCTTCCAAGACTACCTCACATAATTAAACCAAGATAATCGCTAAGATAACCTTCATATCAAATTTTACTTAACTCAACAGGAATTCACTTGAACATTATTATTCATGTAAGTATAGGTTTAAAAACACCTGGTACATTACAATATTTCCCCCTTGAGATCATTCATCCCGAATGAGACAAGAGTAGTTTGAATGAATAGGAACTGAAATAGTGACTAAGAGCTTAACATGTCAAAATGCAAAATAGAACTTATGCAAAACTTATACAAATATCATAAAGTAACATCAAAACAATTATGCATTCTTAGTAATTATAGCAGTGACAAAATGGTAGTAATTATAGAAGTGACAAAATGGTACAAAATGAGGAATTCAGACTCGAGAAATAGAATTACCTAAACCTTAGGCTTGATTACCTGGGAAAAGATGGAGATATTCCTTTGTCATGTTTTACTTCAGTTTCCCACGTAGTACTCTCAATATGTTGTTCCTACAAATCACCTTGACAGATGTCACATCCTTATTTTTCCATCTCTTGACTTGTCGATCTAAAATTTGTATCAGTATTTCTTTATAAGTCAAATTTTCTCCAACCTTCACAACATCCAATAGAACTATAGAACTTGCATCATCAATGCACTTCCTTAACATAGATACATGAAAAATAGGGTAAACCAACTCCATCTCATTAGGCAACTCAAGATCATAAGCTACCTTTCCAACCCCTTCTTAAAATTTTATAAGGACCCACAAATCTTGGGCTCAACTTGCCCTTTTTACCAAAATGAACAACACCTTTCATAGGCGAAACTTTGGGATACACCTAATCTCCCACATCAAATTCAAGATCTCTCCTCCTCATATCCAAATATGACTTTTGTCTGCTTTGAGCTGTTTTTAACCTGTCTCTTATCATCCTCACTCTTTCCATAGCCTCCAAAAACAAATCCAGTCCTAATAATGCCATTTCACCTACCTCCAATCAGTCAACCGATGATCTAGATCACCTACTATAAAGAGCTTCAAATAGAGCCATCTTGATGCTAGAATGATATCTGTTGTTATATGCAAAATTAATAAAAGGCAAGTGATTATCCCAATTACCTTTAAATTTCAAGACACATGCTCTCAACATATCCTCTAATGTTTGAATGGTCCTTTTAGCTTGACCATCTTTTTGAGGATGAAATGCAACTCAGCTTAACTTTGGTACCCCAAACCTAGTTGGAATGCCTTCCAAAAATGAGAAGTGAATTAAGGGCCACAATATGATATTATTGACAAAGGAACACCATGGACTAACTCACGAATATATAACCTTGCATTAACCACTATACGAAGTCTTAACTGGCAAGAAATGAGTTGATTTGGTCAAAGGGGATCTGATTGAAGAAAACCCTATTAAAACCATCAGTAGTGACCTACCAAAACCCAAAAACTCCTTATATCAGATGAAGTTAAGGGTCTAGGTCAGTTTTGCACTACCTCAGTCTTCCTTAGGTCTACCATAATACCTTTATCAGTCACCACATGGCCAAGAAAAGAAACTTCTTTCATCCAAAATTCACACTTGCTGAATTTGGCGTACAATTTCTCATCTCTCAAAGTTTGAAGGACTATTCTCAAATGTCCCTCATATTCCTTCTCACTTTGGGAGTAGACTAGGATATCATTAATAAACACCACAATAAAAATATCAAGGTAGGCTTTGAAGACCTGATTCATAAGATTCATAAATATAGCCGGTACATTCGTCAATCGAAAAGACATCACCAAAAACTCATAGGGCCCCATTTCCCGTAACCTGCAACTGGTGATACCCAGAACAAAGGTCGATCTTAGAAAAATATCTAGCTCCATGTAGTTGGTCAAATGAATCATCTATCCTCGAAAGTGGGTACTTATTCTTAACGGTGACCTTGTTGAGTTGACGATAGTCAATGCACATTCGGAGTGACCCGTCCTTCTTCCTTACAAACAAAATAGGAGCACCCCATGGAGATTTGCTAGGCCTAATAAATCCCTTCTCCAATAAATCTTTTAATTGATCCTTAAGTTCTTTCAACTTCGCTGGTGCAATGCTATAGGATGGAATAGAGATAGATTTGGCATTGGGAAGGAGGTCTATGCCAAAATTAATTTCCCTTTCAGGAGGAATACCAGCAAGATCTTCGGGAAACACAACGAGGAACTCATTGACTATAGAAACTGACTCAAGAGAGAGAACCTTAGAAGACACATCTCAAACTCTAACCATATGATAGATACATACCTTAGATATCATCTTATGAGCTTTAAGATATGGACTAAGCCTACTCTTTACCACATAATCTTGCCCTTCCCACTCAAACAAGGGTTCATTAGGAATTTGGAATTTAACTTTATGGGTTCTACAACCTATGGTGGAATAAGAGGCATGCAACCAGTCCATATAAAGGATGACATCACAATCTACCATAAATAATTCTATCAGATTACATGGAAGAGTCTTATGCATAATAGTCACAGAAACATTTTTATAGACACTTTGAGCAACTATTGACTCATCTACAGGAGTAGATACAAGAAAAGGGTCATGCAAAATTTTGGGACTTAAATTGAACCTATTGGCAAGGAAAAGGATCACGAAGGATAAATTAGCACTAGGATCCAACAATACATAAACATCAAAATCAAACACTTTCAACATACCAGTGACAACATTTGGCTGATCTTCCACCTCTTGTCTCCCATGTAGTACATAGAACCTATTGTTGTGAGGACCACCATCTTGTTGCATAGCTTATTGCTTTTGGTTTGCCTGCACATCTTTACCATGTGAGTGACTACCCTTACCCTTATTATGAGCCTTGGGGCAATTTGTAATTTTGTGACCTAGTTGGCCACATGCAAAATAACTTCCTGACTCCCAATAGCACACACCACCATGACTCTTACCACACTTTTTGTATGTTGGACAAACTTGAGCATGGCCACCACTTTGTTAACCCTTAGTATGTTGAAACCAATCATTAGTATGCCTTTGGTTGAAGATATTCCAAGACCCTTGTTGTTGGAACCTTTGGTTTTGGTGACCTCAGTGACCATCACCACCCTTGTGACCTCGATACTCACCATCATACCTTGGCCTCTTACCATCATTTTTCCTCAGCTTGTGAATCTTCTTTTCCTCAAGTTGATCGGCATAAATCATAAGCCAAGACAAATCATGTCTTGAATTAGTATGGCAGTTTGGCATTCTTCATTAATGAGGTCGGAGACTCCCGAAACAAACATATTCATCCTAGCCCTAGGATAGATACCAGCGTAGGAGCATATTTGGAGAGTGTGTTGAATTTCAGTAAGTACTTGTAAATGCTCATCGACCCTTGCCTCAAGTTCATAAACCCTTTCATTTTGGCTTCCCATAATTCAAGAGGGAAAAATTGTCCAAGAATGCAGCCTTGAATTCTTTCTAATCAATTGGACCACCAAGAACCCTTTCACCTTCCCATTGATCATACCAAATCTAGGCAAGGCTTTTAAGTTAGTAGGTCGCCAACCCCGCTTTCTCCTCTGATGACACATCCATAATCGAGAGAACCTTGTATACCTTATCAATGAACTTCATGGGATCCTCATGAATTGTATTTCCATTAAATTCTAGCAGGTTCATACAGGTGAAATCTCTCACCCTAGTTGCCTGGGTTGGAGCTTGAGTTGCTGGAGCTTGAGATAGAGCTTGCGTAGCTTGATTGGCAACAATTTAAGCCAGTAATGAGATAACCTTCCTGAACTTGGTGTGGGACACATTACCTTCTTCTGGAGGTTGTGGAACCTGAAGTACGGGAATATTTCTTCTTGGCGGCCTACAGTGTAACGTACAAGTCATTAGAAGGAAGGATATCTTAAGTTACTCTAAGGCACGATTTGATTTAAACAAAAAAGTGAGACAATCCTAAACATCTCATAGCCTCCTATTCATAGTTGTGGCGCACTTTACCACCATGAATAAGACACTACTAGATGCGGTAAGTGGACTTCCAAGGCTAACCTTATGCTTCGATACCAAGCTTTTCATGACCCAAACCTGGGGCCTAGGTGTGACACAGAGAATGAGAACTCGAAGGCCCCCAAATAAGGCTTTTGAATCATAATTGCACATTATATTTTTACAAATAGAAAATAATGAAATATGAGGAATGGGACTAAGGGACAACTTATAACTATAAGCGGAAGCATAAGTTAAATAGTTTAAAACATACCAAGTGCAGCAATAGTCTAGACATATATCTAAACAATGACAATAAATAGAGCCAAGAATACAAGCCTAGGCTCCTCAATACTAAGTCAAAATGAAAGTACATCAAATATTTGAATAACGAAGGAAAAGCTTAAAGATAAGGATTTTGTTCCCGATGAATGGGAACTCACCAAAGCTCAAAGTCTTCACGAATATTCTAGCCACGCGGAGGAAGATGAGGTAGATCTCCCATCCCCACATGATTATAGCATGTAGGCAAAAATGTGGTTAGTACTTTGGAATGTACTAAGTATACGCGTATGCAATAAAAAAGTAAATATAATGACAAAGAATACTTACCCAATATGATAAACTCTAAGCTTAAACAATATATTCAGTTCTAAAATAAAATGTAAAGTAATGCCATAAACATGGATAGAGAAGCACATAAGCAAATAAGTGTGGGAATAAGACCATAACCGACAAAACCATATGAGCTATAATATGAAATATCGATCTCAAACTCTACACCATCCAAAGAGTGAGTCAACTTGCGAGGGTATAACTCCAGAAATAGAAATGCTAAATGGATCCAATAGTCAGAAAGCCTAAAAATGCATAATCAAACTATCCTATGGTGACATATAGTTATGAGATTAGAAGCTTTATATAAAACCCCTTAGGTTGAGTCCCACTCCTAACTCGTTCAGTGATAAGCCAAAATCTCATGAAAATGGACAATGCATATTAGAAATAATCAAAACATAATTTAGTTCGGAAAGTCACAACTTGTAAAGTAAATCATATTCAAACTTGTACTTAAAATGGCTCCTTAATAAAGATTCAAAATGAAACTGAATGGGTCTTAAGTCTCCCAATATGATTTCATGCTTGTATTTACTAAATTTTTCTAAAATCATAAGTTTATATTATACCATGTAAACCAAATATCTAAAGTTCATAACTCAACTTAAATCACGTTAGGGACTGGTTCAATAACCTTAAAATTACAAGTTTTATACTCAAATAAAGTTACAATAATCAAAGGAACATTTTAGGATAAAATCATAATAACTCATTTGTGGACCTAAGACTTGAAATTATAGGTTAGCTTAAATAATACAAATCTGGAATGTTTGAATTAAATTATGTAAAGCCTTGATAAATATTCATAAATAATCATAAAATATATGAATAACCATAGATTAAGCAAATATCAATAAGTATGCAATTATACATAAATCAAAGATTGAAAATTCGTAATTCTAAATTTAGTTTTTCGAAGAGGACTTCTTGGTTGAAAGGAGATCAAGAATCAAACCCATATACCTTGCTTGATTAGTCATGAGAAGATGCAGAGATTTGGTAGAGATCTTGAACGATACTTAGCCTAAGTATTGAGAGAGTTTTAGGAGAGTAATGTAGATAGGGGATTTGATTTCTTTGAAGAGTGATGTGGAGACTAAGTAGAGGGGGTTTATTTATACTGATTTTGGTGGGCGGGGGTTATAAGGGTTTTAATCACTAAAAAGTGGTCAAAAACGTGTGGGGAAAAGGTAATTAAATCATGTGGTGCAAAGTGGCTTTTTGACTCACTTTTAAAAAGAAGAAAGATGTCAAACACAAGGGAGTAAGCATGGGACCTAGCTATGAAAATATTATCCTTTCCCATGGTGCCATGGCATGGTATAGTATGGTCTCAAGTCGTACTAAGGGCATGCCAAAGGCTGCCCATGCAAGCCATGCAATAATGGCAAAAGAATTACTCCCAAATAAGTCAATTACGCAACCTTCACATATACCTTCATTTCAAATAATTCCAAACACAAATCAAACTTCATCTTTAGTCTTAACTTCACATAGCATTGCCCTAAAATATTATACCAAGGATAAACCAATGGCCCTTCTAAGACCACCTCACATAACTAAACCAAGATAATTGCTAAGATAACCTTCATATCAAATTTTACTTAACTCAAAAGAAATTCACTTAAGGATTATTTTACATGCAAGTATAGGTTTAAAAACACCTGGTACATTACAAATACTAATTGGGTATCAATATACCGCTAGAGTATCACGGAAAATTGAGTTCATTCTATATGATACTAGTATGGTATATATATATTGCGGGAGTATCACAGAGGATTATCTAATAGTATTTATGTTAACATCATACTTACATCAGTATGATGTCAACATGACATTGGGGTGAAATAAAAAGGAAAAGTGGGTTAAGAAGGTAAATAGTTTGGATCATGGGTCCATTAAGGGTAAATAATTTAGATTGGGTCCATTAAAGGTACATGATTTCAAATTAGATCTATTATATGCAATTCCCCCCCCCCCCCAAAAAAAAAAAAAACAATTCCTCTTCTATCTAGCATTTGCTTGGAAAGCCATCGATAATTGAAATTGGTGCAATTATTAGGATTGTGACTATACAACTTAGTAATTATGATGACATCCTTATTTTTGTGTGTGTATATATATATATATTATTTCTTAAAAATTTATTAATTAATAAACACATGTTCTTAATGTCATGACCCAAGCCTAGGGCCTGTATGTGGCACGGTGAATGGAAAGCCCAAAGGTAACCCAAACAAGCCTCTTCGCATACCATTTGTATATCTTTGGTTACAGAATATAAAACAAATATTTAATAATTAATTCTAGGGGAGCAGGTGCTTATGACTCAGGCTATGGGGATAGATAGGGGAAGGGATTTGCATGAATCACGTGATAAGCAAGTACTAAGGGGAGGATACGTAGGACTCAAGCTATGGGGAAATAGGGACTTAGGACTTCCATCACTTTCCATCACTATCAGTAGTGCCAAATAGTATCACATAAGAGATAAGGTCTAAGGGATAAGTTTCCATGAAATCTCAACATCAAATTATAGCTACATTGCGTAGTATCTAGCAATACCTCCAAGCATGAATAGGACAGGGGCCAAGACTTGTTCAAGGATCACACTCAAACTAGAAAGTAAAGTGGAATAAAGTCTCAACATAAGTAAGATAGAAACTAGATATTGTCGCCGAACAAGAGGACTCACCAACTCTCTTCTTTCAATGATCCAAAGTTTTACGACCCAAGCCAAGGGCTTAGACGTAACATGGTGCATGGAAAAAAGGAAAGCCAAGCAAGCCTTTTAACGTATCATTGCTCATCCTTGATCATGGAAGCAATAATACAACAACAAGAGATAATAAATAGGAATAATCAGGACTAAGGGGCATCTTTCAAATCAAAGAGTATCAAAAGAGTCAAGAGAGTTAAGCTCATAACATATACATAACATATCCAATAACAGCTCTACTACATAGATAAGAGCGGGGGCTAAGAGAAGCAATCGGGCTCAACCTCATAGTCAATACATACATAAAAAAAAGATAGTTCTAGTACATAGCATGAGATCATAGACATTATTCGGTGGAGAACTTACTAACTAGCTTAAGAGAGATCGTATTAGCAACGTGGAAGAAAATTCTCTAGTGGGGCTCTGGTTCCTACAAGGGGACATCATGTAAGCATAGCATATGCGTTGGTACATTTGAATGTACTAAGTATGTAGGATGCAATGCAACAAGAGATCAACAACATAGTCAAAATGCATAAGCATTGACAATGATTAGCATATAATAATATGGCATGCATGGAAGATGCTTAAAGTAAACCATGCTTATGTAGAACATAATACATAGAGACTATCATTAATGGGTTCATATTTTACCAAGGTACAAATCACTTGATTGGTTGGTGGATACTCGCACCCTATCACTCTTGGTGATTGAGGTACAAACCTCTCAACTTGGTTATCAAGGTACAAACTCTTTGATTGGTTGGTGGATACTCTCACCGTACCACCCCTGGTGATTGAGATATAAATCCTTCGACCCAGTTATCAAGGTACAAACCCCTTGGTTGGTTATCAAGGTACAAACCCCTCGACATAGTTACCCGGGCTCTTAACCCCCCAAGTAGGGCATGGTCAATTTCCAACACTATATAGGAGAATATCATATACATACACTCCTTTCATCATCATAAAGTCATTCAACTCATAAGACATACATTGGACCTTCAATTCCTCAAGAAATCATAATTGGATATTTTATCAAATACTTGGCGAGTGTGTAGAGCTAGAGTAATATAAAACAACAAAAGAAACATGAACAAGGGGAATTGAAACTAAGGGAGAAAGAGAGAGTTTAATACTTAAATAACATGATGAGTCAAAGCTCAAACATAATACATAACTTGTCCAACAACACCTCTAAATATAGATACTTAGCGTGGGCCAAGACAAAGTAACCGGGCTCACCCTTATGGTCATAAGTATGCAATAATGAAAGAGAGTCTTAGTACATAACAAAAGAGAATAGTCATTATCCCCAGAATGGAGAACTTACAAAAGGCTAACTTGAACAATCTCTGTAGCCATGAGAAAAATCAATAGGAGCTCCAGTTCCTACATGGTAACATCATGTAGGCATAGAGTATACGTTAGTACGTTTGAATGTACTAAGTATGTGGGATACAATGCAACAAGAGATAGACATCATAATCAAAAAGCATAATAATAATAATAAGCAATGAATAGCATCATATCAATATGACATGTATGCACGATACGTGAAGTAAAAGATTCTTACAATTCATTCAACTTATATAGATCATAATATATAAGTGTAGGAAGAAACCTCAACCGACATAACATAAGACCAAGCAAGCTACAACTTGAAATCCGATGTTAAACCTATACCAGAAGAAAGGGGGAAGTTACTTACCAAGGTTAACCTCCTAATGACTAAGTGGATCCACTAAGCCTTATGTGAATCGGGTACTCGCCTCTAGTTCTTAGACTCGGGTACTCGCCTCAAGATCGGAATCAGGTCCTCACCTCAAGATCTCATATTTAGGCTACTCGACTCTTAGAGATTTGGGGATTCACATCTCATCTTTTTACCTATGGTAGGACATTGTTCTAGGACTTGGGGACTTGCCTATAGTCCACTCGGTGCTAAGTTTAATCCCACAAAATATATAAGATAATCATACTCTAATAACTTGTCATAAACATAGAGATATGGCACGAGTAACGCTTAACATTATTCACCTCATATGGTGAGCTTAACTTCAATCATAAGAATAGATCATCATCAACATTATCCTTTCATTATCATCAAACATGAAAGGCTCACAAGAGGTATAATCTTAGAAAAGGGGTTTAATCCGGCCCTACAACATCATCAACATTTTCATGATTTAAACACATCTTTAGAAACCTCATAATAATCGTAGAGTCACTTGAATGATAACTCAACCAATAGATCATCCAAACTTAAAGAATCCTTAAAAAGAGATTTTATCAAATACTTGGCGGGTGTGTAATGCTAGTGTAAAGCCATGCAATTCAAGAGTGAAATCATGCTAGAAAATCCATTGTAAAATCATCAATCAACACCTTGCAATACCCTCAAGCAATATAAATTGAAACCTCAAATCTTACATTAGATCCAAGATTTATAGCTCAAAACATAGCAAAACAGCCACAACTCTACGCAGCTTTAACATAGTTCATACTAGTAAACATATTTGTAAAATCAACAATAAACATGCAAATTGAGTAAAAAGGAGAATATGGAACCATGGGTAGAAGAACCCAATGGTTAAAACCCACATACCTTGACTTTGGAGATTTTCTTGAAGAAGATTTGAAATGGAGACTTGAAGCTTGAATGAAATCCTTAGATCCGAAAAGATATTGGGACACTTGAACCTTGAGGAGGACTTAGGGCTTGACTTGATTTCCTTTGAATCCCACAAGACTTCTTGAAAATCTTGAGAATGAATGGAGAATTTGATGAAGATTAGAGAGGGTTTGAGAGGTTTTTAGTGAGTTTTTAGGGCTAAAAATGGCTAAAGAATGAGGAATTTTCATTCATATAGGAATATGTTTATTACCCAATTGCCCTGAGTAAAAAGAATAATTTTAAAAAAATTTTGAACTAGTCCGCATTAGGTCTACGTCGCAGACCCATCACGGGTAGCTACTATTTTTATGAAGTTTCACCAAAAATTATGTTTCTTGGCACGGAAAAATTATACCTTGTAGGTAATTGTTTTCCCTCACAATTATTCCCTTTGAACAAGAATATAAAGTTGGATTTGGAAAATTCTGCATGGATTTTGAGATATTGAAAAAAAGCATTATAGGGTCTTCCCGAGCTAAGTGGAGGGATGTTTAAATATCCCCATTTTGAGATATAAAGGAACTACGATTATAGGAGCATTCCTAGGCAAGTGTGGGGCATTTCATTAAGCTTGTGTAGAATGGAAAACATAGGGGTATCGCTTTGGATTTCCACTTCGGCCTCCCACAAAGCACTTTTAACTTGTTCATTCCTTCAAAAGACCTTAACGAAAGCAACGTCCTTGTTCTTTAGACTCTTCACTTGACTATCCAAGATCTCTACTGAAACCTCCTCATAAGTCAAGTTGTCTTCAACTAAACCCACAACATCCAATGGAGAAATAGCATTCAAATCACCCATACACTTTCTCAACATAGACACATGAAACATAGGATGAACCAAATTCATTTCACTAGGCAACTCCAACTCATAAGCCACCTTACTGACCCTACTTATCACCCTATAAAGACCAACATATTTAGGGCTTAACTTACCTTCTTACCAAAATGAATCACACCCTTCATGGGTGAAACCTTCAAATAAACCCAGTCACCAACTTTGAATTCAAGATCCCTTCTCTTCACATCGACATTGGACTTTTGGCCACTTTGGGCCATCTTCAACCTTTCTCTAATCATACTAACCTTCTCAAGATCCTCCATAACCAGATCTAGTCCCAACAAAGCTACCTTTACAACCTCAAACTACCCAACTGGTGACCTATAATGTCTACCATAGAGAGCCTCAAAAGGAGCCATATCGATGCTCGAATGATAGCTATTGTTATAGGCAAACTCTATCAATGGAAGATGATCATACCAACCACCCTTAATCTCCAATACATAAGCTCTAAGCATGTCCTCAAGTGTTTGGATTGTTCTTTTAGCTTTGCTATCCATTTGAAGGTGAAAGGCTGTAATAAGTTTTAACTCTTGTACCAAGACCCCTTCGGAAGGACCTCCAAACATGTGAAATAAATTGAGCATCACGATCCGATATGATAGACAAAGGAACCCCATGAAATCTCACCAAGTCATGAATGTACAACCTAGCATAATCTTCTGCCCCATATGTAGTCTTAACCTGTAGAAAGTTAGCCAATTTCATCATCCTATCAACCACAACCCAAGTAAAATCGAAACCCTTTCTAGTCTTAAGCAACCCAACCACAAAGTCCATGTTAATCTCCTTTCACTTCCAAGTAGGAATCTCTATGTCTTGTGCTATGCCACTCGACCTTTGGTATTCAAATTTGACTTGTTAGAAACTATGACAATCGGATACAAATTTGGCAATGTCTTTCTTCATACCTCCCCACCAAAACACCTCTCTCAAATCTCTATACATCTTGGTAGATTCGGGGTGAATAGAGTAGGAAGAATTATGAGCCTCATCAAGAATTTTCTTTCTCAAATCATCAACACAAGGCACACATAACCTACCTTGGTACCTAAGGGAACCATCTCCCTCTTTGGAGAAAACTTTCACCTTGCCCTTTTTCACAGAGGCCTTCAACTCTAACAAGGAGGGATCAAGATCTTGCTTTGCTTTCACCTGATCAACCAAGGAAGACTTTGAACCATCAACAACCACCATATCACCATTATCAACCTCCTCCAACCTAACCCCCAATCTAGCAAACCGATGTACCTCCCTAGCCACCTCTATGCCCCCACCATCGATATGAGCTAGGCTACCCATAGACACCCTACTCAAAGCATCCGCCACAACATAAGCCTTACTAGGATAATAATGCACACTCATATCATAATCGTTAGGAAGTTTTAACCACCTTCTTTGCCTTAAGTTGAGATACATTTGAGTGAACACATATTGAAGGCTCTTATGATCGGTAAACACATCAATAAATACACTATATAAGTAATAACGCTAAATTATCAAAGCAAAAAACATAAAGGCCAATTCAAGATCATGAGTAGGATAATTATTTTCATGTACTTTGAGTTTTCTAGAAGCATAGGCTATCACCTTCCCATTTTGCATTACCACATAACCCAAACCAACCCTAGAAGCATCACAATACATAACAAATCCTTCTATCTATTCTGATAGCGACAAGACACGAGCGAACACAAACTTATCCTTCAAGGTTTGGAAGTTCTTTCTATACTTATCGGTCCACACAATCTTAACTTTCTTTTGGGTCAACTTAATCACGGGAGAAGTAATGGAAGAGAATCCATTCACAAACATCTAATAAGAACCCACTAAGCCTAATAACCTCCTGATGTCTGACGGGGTCAATAGTCTAGGCTTATTTCTAATAACATCAGTCTTTTTAGGGTCAACCATAATACCATCCCCCGACACTATATGACCTGGGAAGGCAACCTCTTTCAACCAAGATTCACACTTCTCATATTTAGCATACAACTTCTCCTCCCTCAATCATTGCAATACTACCCTCAAATGAGCCATATGCTCCTCCTTACTATGAGAATATATCAATATATCAATATATCATCAATGAAGACCACAAAAAACAAATTGAGGTAGGGTTTAAAGACACTATTCATAAGATCCATGAAGATAGCTGGTGCATTAGTCAACCAAAAAGACAAAACCATAAATTCATAATGCCCATACCTAGTTCAGAAGGTCATTTTGGGAATGTCACACTCCCTCACCTTCACCTGATGATACCCGGACCAAAGATCAATCTTAGAGAAGTGGCTAACCCTTTGAAGTTGGTCAAACAAATCATCAATTCTTGGTAAAGGATACTTATTCTTGATGGTGACCCTATTAAGTTGTCGGTAGTCAACACATTCTAAGAGACCCATCCTTCTTCTTCACAAAAAATAATGGTGCACCCCAAGGTGATTGGCTAGCCCTAATAAAACCCTTCTCTAACAAGTCTCTCAATTTCTTCTTCAACTCCTTTAACTCGATCGGGGTCATATACTAAGGGGGAATAGAAATGGATTGAGTATCGGGAAGGAGATTTATACCAAAATCTATCTCTCTTTCGGGAGGGACACCGGGAAGGTTATTTGGAAAGATATCAAGGAACTTATTAACCACCAGAACTGACTCTATGGAAAGACTTTGGACTCTATATCCCTAGCCCTCACAAAATGATAAAGATACCCCTTAAAGATTAACTTTTGCACTTTAATGCAAGAGATGAACCTATCCTTGACCACCACATCATGACTCTCTCACTTAAGGACGACATTATTTGGGAATTGGAATTTGACCCTACTGGTTCTATAATCAACATAGGCATAGTATGTATGCAACCAACCTATCCTAAGAATGACACCAAAATCAACCATATCAAACTCAACAAGATCACAAGGCAATATTTTATGCAAGATACAAATGGGACAATTTCTATAGACATTACTAGCAACAATAGATACACCAACAGGAGTAGACACCTCATAAGACTCACACAATAATTCGGGCTCATCATGAAACTTTTTGGTAACAAAGGGGGTAGCAAAAGAAAGAGTGGCACCCAGATCAATCAATGCATACACATCAAAATCAATGACTTAACATACCGGTGATGACATCGAGGACCTATTCAACCCCTTGCCTCCCTTGGAGTGTATAGAATCAATTGTGCCTTGGGGAACCACCTTGTTGGCCACCTCTCCCCAAAGGAACCATAATTACACCTTGTGGACGAACCTTCTTGCCCTTTGTTGCGGTTACAAGGGTAAATAATATTTTTGTGACCCACTTCCCCACATCCATAATATGCATTAGTATCTTTCAAACATGGGCCCTTATGAGCCTTACCACATTTTGTACACACATTATTAGGAACCACACCACCAACACCTTGGGCCCTTGGGAAGTCATTAGCAAATCCCCTATTAGGAACATGAGAAGACCCTTGGCCTTGATGGAACCAACCACCCTTTGGACTTTGCATCTTTCCCTCAAAACGGGCCCTCTTGGCCTTATTACATCTTCTCTTCCACAATTTATCCTTCTCCATTTGTTTGGCATACATCATCAAATGGGACAAATCCATCTCATAAATCAACAAAGTGGACCAACATTCCTCACTCATCAAATCAGATACATCCATCATGAACTTGTTCATTCTAGACCTTGGGTCGACAACCAAGTGGGGAGCATATTTAGAGAGTTAATTAAACTTGAGGACATACTCCCTCACACTCATACACCCTTGTCTCAAATTTATAAACTCCACCATCTTGGCCTAACTAAGCTCAAACGGGAAGAATCGATTAAGAAAAGCCACCTTGAACTCCTCCCAAAGCACCACATTATTGATTCCTTCTCCTCTTTCCATTGGTTAAACCATATTTGTGCTACCCCTTTGAGTTGTTAGGCCAAAAATTTTTCTTTCTCTTTTAATCTAACACATATGATGGATAATACCTTATAGACCTCATTAATGAACTCTTAAGGGTCCTCATCTACCTTAAACCCACAGAATTCTGGGGGATTCATCCTCATAAAACCCCTCACCTGAGATGCTAATATAAGAGCATGAGGGGGTTAGGCCTCTTGGTTGGCTTGGTTAGCCACAACTTGTTCTAGCAATATAAGAGAATCCCAAAGCTCACCATGAGCTGATTGTTCCTCGGGAGTGCAGGCTCTTCTTCGTCCTCTGTTAGACATAATCTAGCATAGCAAAGAACAGTTATTAGGATGGAAAAACCTTGTTTTAACTCTATACCATGACTTAGAACATGAAAAAGGAAAACATTTCCTAGAACACCTCATAGCCTCTTGCTCATAGTTGTGGCACACAACATAACCATGAACAAGACTCTAATCGATGCAGTGTGTTTGATGCCAAGGATTATTAACAAACTAGTTCTCTAATACCAAGTTTGTCATGACCCAAGCCTAGTGCCTAGACGTGACACGACACATGGGGAAACTTGAAGGGAACCCAAGCAAGCTTCGTAACGTATCATTACACATCCTTGGTCACGGAAGCAATAATATAATAACAAGAGATAATAAATAGGGATAACTGGGGCTAAGGGGCATCTTTCATATCAAAGAGTATCAAAAGAGTCAAGAGAGTTAAGCTTATAGCATATACATAACATGTCCAACAATACCTCTACTACATATATAAGAGCGGGGGCTGAGACAAGCAACTGGGCTCACCCTCATAGTCAATACATACATAAAAGAAAGATACTTAGTACATATCATGAGATCATAGACATTATCCTAGAAATGGAGGACTTACCAACTAGCTTGAGAGAGATCATACTAGCCATATGGAAAAAGATTCTCAAATGGGGCTTCGGTTCCTATATGGTGACAACATATAGGCATAGAGTATGCATTAGTATGTTGGAATGTACTAAGTATGTAGGATGCAATGCAACAAGAGATAAACAACATAGTCAAAATGCATAAGCATAGGCAATGATTAACATATAACAATATGATATGCATGGAAGATGCTTAAAGTAAATCATGCTTACATAAAACATAATACATGTGTAAGAAGAGACCATCATTAGTAAGTTCATAGTTTACCAAGGTACAGACCCCTTGATTTTTTGGTGGATACTCGCAACCTACCAACCCTGGTGATTGAGGTACAAACCCCTCAACCTAGTTAATGGATATTCGCACCCCCCAAATGAGGCAATTGATCAACTTCCAAAATATATCTTGAAAGTGCCAAAATAACCAATAATGTTTAACATATTTCATGCAATGGAGTGATAATAGAAAATACTCATAAAGAATTAGCCATTAGAATCAAGAAATTTGATAAAAATAGATTTGGGGCTCCATGGGTGGAAGAACCCATGAAGGAAAGACCCACGTACCTTAAAGTTAAGATTTTTTTGAAAGTACTTATAGAAGATTTGGGCTTCATTTGGGTTCTTGAATTCCAACAAGAGTTCTTGAAAAAAACTTGAGATTGAATGGAAGATTTAAGAAGATTGAAGAGGATTTTTGAGAATATTTCTTTGAGTTCTAGGGTATAAAATGACTGAAAAATGTGAAATTCTCGTCTATATAGGCATTGGGTTATTACCTAATTGCTCTTTAGTGAAAAGGAAGATTTTTCAAAATTTTTGAACTAGTCCACGATAGGTCCGCATCGTGGCCTTGTCGCAGACAACTACTGCTTTGCGAAATTTCACCAAAAATATTATTTGTTTGACACGGACAACCTATACCTTGTAGGTAACCATTACTCAACTCAATTTTGCCCTTTAAACAAGAATCTGAAGTCGGATTTGTGAAATTCTACATGAATTTTAAGATATTAAAAATATTGCATCATAGGGTCTTTCTGAGCTATGTTGATAGCTACTGCTTTGTGAAATTTCACCAAAAATTATTTTTATGATAAGGGAAAGCTATACCTTGTAAGTAACCATTCTCCCATAAAATCTTTCCCTTTGAACAGGAATATGAAGTCAAATTTGTGAAATTCTGCAGAATTTTAAGATATGAAAAAAATGCATCATTGGGTCTTTCCAAGTTACGTTGAGGGGTATTACACTTAATTAATTTTATAAAAAATAATTTATTTATATTTTTTAATTAGTATGTTTAATATGCTAATCATAAAATCAAAAGTACAATATTTCTATGAACATCATGAAATGCATGTTAGAAATATAATTTCATAAACTATTTGAACATTAAACAAATAAAGTCTAACTAAAAAAAGTAAATGGCTTGCAATATGAAATAATAAGTCAATACTACTAAACAAATAAAACTAAACATACAACACAAGTTCTAAATTCAAAATAAAAAAATTTAAAATAATACTCTTATTCCAAATTTCAACATAAAGTACAAATATGATTTCAAAAGAAAAAAAAAAGAAGAAGAGGTAAGTCTGACCCTTTTCAACAATGAATTTTACTTTAATTTAAGAAATTATAAGACTGACGAAATTGTGCTAATGCAAAAAAAAATTGAATAAATATAAAAATAAATAATACAAAAATTACATAGAATCATATGAAGTAAAGACTGAGAATGAGAAGAAAATGAGATATAAACAACATAAAATAAAAAATGTTAGAATAGTTAAAACAAAAAGAAATTTAAATATAAAAATAAATTAAAATGAAAAAATAAAAGAAAGAATTAGAGAATGCAATTACCTCTGACCAATTATAGGGCTTGCCAAATAGACTCTTAGTCATAAAATAAGTCTATGCCGAATCTCCATAAAAGAGAAATCGACTCTTTTTAGTTGGGTCAGGTCTGAGTTAGATCTAGAGAGTGTAAAGAAATGAATGAAATAATTTTTTAAAGTCTTGTGACATTTTTGAAATTAAAAAATCAGTTTGACTTTTTTTCTTTAATTTAGGTTGTCAACGAAAAAGGTAAATATATACTATTTATTAGATAAAGAAGATATATAAGCACTATTTGTTAAACAACAAGGATACATATACTTTCTTTTTCAACAAAAAAGTATAACTACTTTAAATTGCAAAGTTGATAGATATTAGCCCCATTCCCTTGATTATTAGAATGATGAAGAGTTAAAAAAAAGAGGCTTAAGTTATCCATAGACAGTTAAACTTGTCTGCATTTTTCACTTAGACATCTCAACTAAGACTAGTTCCTATTGAAAACATAAACTATTCAAAACATATACATATTAAGAAGAAAATGCTGATTTGACCAAAAAATATAAAGTGTGTGTAATTTACTTGCGCTGACATAACAAAATGATAAATTAAAGGATGACATTTAGCATATGAATAAGGAAAAAAATTAAAATAATAAATTATAAAAAAGACAAAAAAAGAAATTTATTTTTTATTTCATTACTTAAAGATTTTTTTTCATATATATATAACCACCCATCCATCTTCCCCTCACCCTCCCCTTGCCACCCAGCCCCTACTGCCCTACCCTCGCTACTCAGGCCTCCACCCCAAGCCCATATATATATATATGAAATGACCCCAAAAAGTATCCAGAAATGTGCCTCGGAATGAGTAGAATTTTAATTTCCATATATCTCAAAATCCATTCATTATTTCAAAAATCCAACTTCATATTCGTTATCAGGGGTCAAAATTAGGTAAAAGAGGGTCTAACCCCAATTTGAGAGTGAAATATTTATGATTTTCAGAACTGCATTTTCCAGAGAGAAGTGCACAGAGTGAAATATTTAGATGCGAAGTAAGTTTTGTGATTTTTTTAGTTTGTCCAAAATTTTCTACGTGTTGGGCTCAAGTTTTTCCAAATGTGTTTTTATCTATACTTAACCAAATTTCACCCTCATTTCACCCAAAATATTTTGCAACACTCACTAAAACGCTTAACCATATTTTCACTCCAAAATTCAAGCCTCAAAACCCTCATCCAGAACTAAGGATTTTCTTCAAGCTTCAAGTCTCTATCTCCAATCTTCACCAAGTTCATCTCTAAGCCAAGGTATGTGTTTCTTTCATGGGTTCCTTTCACCCAAGATACCCAAGCCTTCTTATATTCAAATTACATAGTTTAAAGTTAATTTACGAATGGACTTGATTATTATGAAATTCACTGCATACTATGTTAAAGCTATATACTGTTTTGCCATATTTTGTGCTATAAATCCTTGATTTATTGTAAGATTTGAGAAAGAATTTTTATGTATATTGCTTGAAGGTGTTACATGGTGTTGATTGAAGGTTTTACAATGGATTTTTTTTGCATAATTTTACCTCTTTATTTTATGGTTTTATACTAGTATTACACACCCTTTAAGTATTTGATAAAATATCTGGATGTGGTTTCTTGAGGAGTTAAAGGTTCAAAGCTTGAGATATGAAATGAATGACTATACGATGATGAAATGAGCTTATGTACATAATAAATTCTATATGAAGTGTTGCATTAGACCATACCCAATTCGGAAGGACTAAGAACTCGGATAACCTAGATGGGGGCTTATACTCATCAACCTAGGGAGGGGTTTGTACTTCTCCACCTAGTGATGGAGCAGACTCATCACTAACTTAGATGGGGATTTTTACTCATCAACCTAGGGAAGGGATTGTACTTCTCTACCATGGTGATGGGGTGGCATTATCACCAACCTAGATAGGGGTTTGTACTCATCCACCTAAGCGATGGGGCAGGATTATCACAAACCTACCAAAAGGGTAGTACATTTGGAAATCTATCTTGGTCTTTTCTACACGTATGATATCCTATATAAGCATGAGTTACTTAAGCATGTTTTACTTATGCATTGAGCATATATGCCATTTTCTTATATTATGCCTACTATCTATGGTTATGTATTTTGATTATGATGCTTAATTCTTGTTTGTATTTCATCTTACATACTTAGTAAGTTCAAACGTAATTACGTATACTCTATTCCTACATTATGTCACCATGTATGAATCGGAGTCTAAATTGATGCTCTTCCTCCACGTGGCTAGTTTGGTGCTATTCAAGCTGGTTGGTGAGTCCTCTACTTTGGGGATCTTAGTCTATGTTTCTCCTATCATGTATTGAGACTTTCTTCTTTATTATCTAATTTTACTATGAGGGTGAGTCCAATTACATTGTCTCGGTCCCTGCTCTTATCTATGTATTAGAGGTGTTTGTTGAACATATTATGCATTTATGATATGCGTTTGACTCTTATCTCTTGACTATGATGATATTGTGTAAGAGTTTTCCTTAGCCCCGATTTTGATATTGTTTTGTTTTTGATTCTTGACTTATTGATTTCATGACCAAGGATGTGTAATGATGCTTTATGAGGCTTACTTGGGGTCCCTTCGGGTTTACCTTATGCTGTGTCACTTCTAGGCCCTAGGCTTGGGTCATGACAAGCTTGGCATTAGAGCACTAGGTTGATAAATCCTTAAATTCCAATACACCGCATCGATTAGAGTCCTATTCGTGATTGTGAAGTGCGCCATGATTATGAATAGGAAGGCTTTGAGGCATTTTAGGTAGTGTTTCCCTTCTTCATGATCTAAGTCATGCCATAGAGTTGTGGTAAGTTTTTCCTCTAATGATTATTCTTTGCTATGCTAGATCATGCAAAACACTAGAGGATAAAGGGTCCAAACTCCCAAGGAGCAACCTAACAATGGAGAGCTCCGAGATTCTCTCACTATGCTTGCCCAAGTTATTGCCAACCAAGTCAATCAAGGGGCCCAAGCCCCTTATGCTACTACCCTAGGAGCTAGGGTAAGAGACTTCATGAGGATCAATCCTCCAATTTTCTATGGGTTAGAAAAGGATGAAGATTCACAATAGTTCATGGATGAGGTCTACAAAATCTTGAATGTCATAATTGTTAGGCCAAATAAAAAGGCGGAGTTAGCGACGTACCAACTCAAAGGGGTTGCTAAAAAATGGTATGATCAATGAAAGGCTGAGAAGGGGGCTGGTAATGTGGTGCTTTGGGAGGAGTTCAAATTGGCTTTCCTTAATTGGTTTCTCTCTTGAGCTTAGGGAAGCTAAGTTGGTGGAGTCTATGAACTTGTAACAAGCTGCTATGAGTGCAAGGGTGTATGCCCTCAAGTTTAATCAACTTTCAAAGTATGATCTTAATTTGGTGGCCTATCCTAGATCTAGGATGAACAAGTTTGTGATGGGGGTATCTGACTTGGTAAGTGAAGAATGCCGGTCCGCCATGCTAATTAGTGATATGGACTTATCTTGGTTGATTATGTATGCCAAGCAAATGGAGGTGGAGAAATTGCGGAAGAGAATGGGGCATGAGTCCAAGAGGGTCCGTCTTGGAGATAAGTTCCAAAGGGTTGCCGGTTCTGTCAAGGACAAGGGTCTCACTATGCTACTAATAGAGGGTTTGCCAATGACCTCCCTAAGTCTCAAGGTGTTGGCTTTGTGGCTCTCATTGAGGTGTGCCCTACATGTGGGAAGGGTCATAAATGCCCATATTTGAAAGATTCTAATGCATGCTTTGGTTATGGAGAGCTTGGGCACAAGAAGGTAGATTGTTCGAGAAACTGTGGCAAGGTCTGGGGTGCTAATGCGGTCCTATTGGGGATAGATGGTCCTTAAGGTGGTTCCACAAGACATAGTTGATTTTATTCTCTACATGGGAGGTAAGGGCTTGGTGAGGTCCCTAATGTTGTTACCGGTATATTAAAAATCTTTGACTTTGATGTGTATGCTTTAATTGATCCGGGTGCCACCATTTCCTTTATTATCCCTTTTGTTGCTAAAAGGTTTTATGTTGTCCTCGAGTTATTGCATAAGTTATATGAAGTGTCTACTCCTATTGGTGCCTCTATTGTTGCTAGGAAAGTTTATAAGAGTTATCCTATTTGGATTTTGCATAAGTTGTTGCCTTGTGATCTTGTTGAACTAGACATGGTAGATTTTGATGTCATACTTGGGATGGATTGGTTGCATGCCTACTATGCTTCTATTAATTGTAGAAATCGTAGGGTTAAGTTTCAATTTTCTAATAAACCTATCTTTGAGAGGGAAAGTCAAGATGTGGTGGTCAAGGGTAGATTCATTTTATCCATTAAAGCCCATAAGTTGATTTCTAGGGGGTGTTTGTATCATCTTATGAGGGTTAAAGATGTGGAGTCCAAAGTCCCTTCCATTGAGTTGGTTCCAATTGTAAATAAGTTTCTTGATTCCTTCCCAACTAAACTTCTTGGTGTCCCACCCGAAAGAGAGTTAAATTTTTTCATAGATCTCCTTCTCGATACTCTACCTATCTTTATTCCCCCTTACCATATGGCCCCGATGGAGTTAAAGGAGTTGAATAAGCAATTGACAGATTTGTTGGAGAAGGGATTTATTAGACTTAGTCAATCACCTTTGGGTGCTCTGGTGTGGTTTGTGAAAAAGAAGGATGACTCACTTAGAATGTGTATTGACTACTGGTAATTCAATAGGGTCACTATAAAGAATAGATATCCTCTTCTAAGAATTGATAACTTGTTTGACCAATTACAAGGGGCTAGCTTCTTCTCTAAGATTGATCTTCAATTTGAGTATTATCATGTGAGGGGAAGGGAGTGTGATGTTCCCAAGATATCCTTCCAGATTAGATATGGGCATTATGAGTTTATTGTGATGTTATTTAGGTTAACTAATGCGCCAACCATCTTTATGGACCTAATAAGTAGGATCTTCAAACCTTACCTTAATTACTTTGTTGTGGTCTTCATTGATGATATTTTGATCTATTCATATAGTAAGGAGGAGCATAGTGGTCATTTGAGGGTTGTGTTGCAAAGGTTGAGGGAAGAGAGATTGTATGCTAAATATGACAAATGTGAATTTTGGTTGAAGGATGTTGCATTCTTTGGTCATGTGGTGTCAGGGGATGGTATAAAAGTGGATCCTAAGAAAACCAATGTGATTAGAAATTGGCCTAGGCCATTGACCCTATCGGATACTAGGAGCTTCTCGGCACTTGCGGGTTACTATAGAAGATTTGTGAATGAGTTCTCCTCCATTGCTTCTCTTATGACCAAATTGACTCAAAAGAAGGTTAAAGTTTGTATGGACCAATGAATGTGAGCTAAGCCTCCAAATATTAAAGGATAGGCTTGTGTCCGCTCCTATATTGCACTATTGGATGGACTTGAGGGTTTTGTTGTGTATTATGATTCATCTAGATTTGGTTTGGGTTGTGCTAATGCAAAATGGTAAGGTCATATCTTATGCTTATAGAAAACTTAAATTGCATGAAAGGAATTACCCTACCCATGATCTTAAATTGGTTGCCATGGTGTTTGCATTAAAGATTTGACGCAATTACTTGTATGGGGTGCATGTTGATGTCTTTACCGATCATAAGAGCCTCCAATATATCTTCACTCAAAACAATCTCCACTTGACACAAATAAGGTGGCTAGAACTTCTCAAAGATTATGACATGAATGTGCATTATCATCCGAGTAAGGCAAATATGGTGGCGAATACTTTGAGTCGGGTGTCTATGGGTCGCCTAGCTCATGTTGATGGAGGTGATAGGCAAATAGCTAGGGAGGTGTATACATTGGCTAGATTAGGGGTTAGGTTTGAATAGGTTGGTGATGATGGTTTTGTTATTGATGATGTTTCTAAATCTTCCTTTGTTGATGAGGTGATAACAAAACAAGATCTTGACTCCTCCTTGCTTGAATCAAAGGACTTGGTGAAAGAGGGCAAAGTAGAGGTTTTCTCCCAAGGGGGAGATGGTGTCCTTTGGTACCAAGGTAGGTTGTGTGTGCCTTGTGTTGATGGTTTGAGGGAGAAAATTCTTGATGAGACCCATAATTCTTCTTATTATATTCACCTTGGTTCCACCAAAATGTATAGAAACTTGAGGGATGTGCATTGGTGGGGAGGTATGAAGAGGGACATTGCCAAATTTGATTTCAGTTGCCATAGTTGTCAACAAGTCAAAGCCGAACATCAAAGGTCGGGTGGCCTAATATAAAGATTCCTACTTGGAAATGGGAGGTGATTAACATGGATTTTGTGGTTGGGTTGCCCAAGACTAGAAAAGGTTTTGATTCCATTTGGGTTGTGGTTGATAGAATGATGAATTGGCTCACTTTCTACCCACTAGGACTACATATGGGGCTGAAGAGTATGCAAGGTTGTACATTTGTTAGTTAGTAAGGTTATATAGGGTCCCTTTATCCATCATATCATATTGTGGTGCACAATTCCCTTCACACTTTTGGAGGTCTTTTCAAAGGGGTCTTGGTACAAAAGTTTACCTTAGTACAACCTTTCACCCTCAAATGTATGGCCAAGCCGAAATGACCCTTAAAACACTTAAGGATATGCTTAGGGCTTGTGTCTTAGAGCTTACAGGCAGTTGGGATGATCATCTTCCGTTGATTGAACTTGCCTACAACAATAGCTATCACTCTAGCATCGGTGTGGCTCCTTTTGAGGCTTTTTATGGGAGGTTGTAGATCACTAGTATGTAGGTTTGAGGTTGGAGAGGTGGATTTCTTGGGATTGTATCTAGTTATGGAGGCTCTTGAGAAGGTTAATATGATTAAGGTAAGCTTGAGAACAACCCAATGTCATCAAAAATCCTATATTGATGTGAGAAGAAGAGACCTTAAATTCAAAGAGGGGGATTGGGTCTATTTGAAAGTTTCTCCAATGAAAGGTATGGTCCATTTTGGTAAAAAGGGGAAGTTGAGTCCAAGGTATGTTGGTCCTTATAAGGTGATAAGGAGGATTGGCAAGATAGCTTATGAGTTGAAGTTTCCTAGTGAAATGAACTTGGTCCATCCGGTGTTCCACATATCTATGTTGAGAAAATGTGTTGGCGACCCTAATTATGTTATGGGTGTTATTGAGGATAACTTAACTTATGAGGAGGTCCTAGTTCAGATTCTAGATAGGCAAGTGAAGATAGTGAGTAACAAAGAGGTGGCATCTATTAAGGTCATTTGGAGGAACCAACAAGTCGAAAGTGCTACATAGGAGGGAGAAATGGATATGCAAAAGTGGTATCCTCATATTTTCTACTCCACTCAAGCCTGAGGTACTAATCCTAAGTTCCTTATGTGATTTCAAGTCTCATATTTCAGCCCCTATGTCATTTATATGCATTCATGTTTAAGTTGGTAAACTTATGATGATTGTACACTTATGTTGAGAATTTGAAAATGGTGTTTTACATGTTATGTTGCATTCTTGTTGGGGTTGAATTGTTCATGATCACTCTTGTCTTCTATGCGTCTTTTACATTCGGGGATGAATTTTTCCAATGGGGAGATATTGAAACGGTCCCAAAAAATGCCAAAAAACGTGCCTCGGAATGCCTAAAATTTTAATTTCCATATATCTCAAAATTCATTTGTTATTTCAAAAATTCAACTCATATTCGTGATTAGGGGATCAAAATTAGGTGAAAAAGAGTCTAGCTCCAATTGAAGAGCAAAATATTAGCAATTATGATTTTTGAAAGTACAATTTCCAGATAAAGTGCGCGTCGTAGAGTACATTTTGTGACTATTTTTTTAGTTCGTCCAAAATTTTCAAGGTGTTGTGCCCGAGTTTTCTCAAATGTGTTTTTATCTATACTTAGCTAAATTTCACCCTCATATCACCCAAAATATTTCCAATACTCACTAAAACACTTAGCCATATTTTCACTCCAAAGTTCAAGCCTCAAAATCCTCATTCGGAACTAAGGATTTACTTCAAGCTTCAAGTTTCCATCTCCAATCTTCACCAAGTTCATATTTAAGCCAAGGTATGTGGGTTTATTTCATGAGTTCCTTTCACACATGATACCCAAGTCTCCGTTTACTCAAATTGCATGGTTTAAAGTTGATTTACAAATGGGTATTAATTATTATGAAATTCACTACACATTATGTTAAAGGTATGTACATTTGTGACTATTTTGCCAAGTTTTGAGCTATAAATCTTTGATTTGTTTTAAAATTTGAGAAGGGGTTTTGATGTATATTGCTTGTATGTATTGTAAGGTGTTGCTTCATGGTTTCACAATAGATTTTCTTGCATGATTTCACCTCTATATTTCATGGTTTTTTACTAGCATTACACACCCTCGAAGTGCTTGATAAAATGTCCGAACGTGGTTTTTTGAGGAGTTAAAGTTCCAAACTTGAGATATGAAATGAATGATTATACGATGATGAAATAAGCTTATGTACATGATAAATTCTATATAAAGTTTTGCATTAGACCATTCCTAATTCGGGGGGACTAAGAATTTGGATAACTGAGATGGGGTTGTGTACTTATCAATCTAGGGAAGAGTTTGTACTTCTCCACCTAGTGATGGGGCGGCATCATTACTAACCTAGATGGGAGTTTGTACTCATCAGCCTAGGGAAGGGTTTGTACTTCTCCAGCATACTATCTCCAACCTAGATAGGGGTTAGTACTTATCCACCTAAGTGATGGGGCAGCAACATCACTAATTTACCAAAGTATTGTACATTTGGAAATCTAGTTTCATCTCTTCTAAGAATATGATATCCTATATAAGCATAAGTTATTTAAGCATGTTTTACTTATGCATTGATCATATATGCCGTTGTGTTATATTTTGCCTATTGCCTATTGTTATGCATTTTTGTAATGATGCTTAATTCTTATTTGCATTGCATCCTACATACATAGTGCATTCAAAGGTACTAACATATACTCTATTCCTACATGATGTCACAAGGTAGGTACCAGAGTCCAAGTTGAACCTCCTCCTTGTGGCTAGTTCGATGCTATTTAAGCTTGTTGGTGAGTCCTCCACTTCGGGGACCTTAGTCTATGTTTATCCTATTATGTATTGAGACTTTCTTCTTTATTATCTAATTTGACTATGAGGGTGAGCCCGGTTACATTGTCTCGGCCCCCCTCTTATCTATGTATTAGAGATGTTTGTTGGATATGTTATATATCTATGATATGCTCTTGACTCTTGTCTCTTTACTATGATGATATTATGCAAGATTTTCTCTTAGCCCCGGTTTACCTTATTCTTTTATCTTTGTTTCTTGATTTATGCTTTTGCAGCCAAGGATATGTAATGATGCTTTATGAGGCTTGCTTGGGGTCCCTTCGTATTTTGCCTTGCACTGTGTCACGTCTAGGCCTTAGGCTTTGGTCGAGATAAGCTTGATATCATAGCACTGGGTTGATAGATCCTCGGAGTCTAACACACCATGTCGATTAGAATCCTATTCATGGTTGTGAAGCATGCCATGACTATGAATAGAAGGCTGTGAGGCATTTGAGGAAATGTTTCCCTTCTTCATGATCTAAGTCATGTTATAGAGTTGTAGTGAGTTTTCCCTCGAATGATTGTTCTTTGCTATGCTAGATCACGCTAAACACTTGAGGATGAAGGACCCAAACTCCCGAGGAGCAACCTAACAATGGTGAACTCCGGGATGCTCTCACTATGCTTGCCTAAGTTGTGGTCAACCAAGTCAATCAAGGGGCCCAAGACCCTCATGGACTATCCCGGGAGCTAGGGTAAGAGACTTCATGAGGATGAATCCTCTAATTTTACATGGGTCAAAGGTGGATCAAGATCCACAAGAGTTCATGGATAACATCTACAAAATCTTGAATATCGTGGGTGTTGGTCCAAATGAAAAGGTGGAATTGACGACATACGAACTCAATGGGGTAGCTCAATATGGTATGATTAATGGTAGGGTAAGAAGGGGGTTGGTAATATGGTGCTTTGGGAGGAGTTCAAAATGGCTTTCCTTAACAGATTTTTCCTTCTTGAGCTTAGGGAAGCTGAGTTATTGGAGTTTATGAACTTGAAACAAGGTGCTCTGAGTATGAGGGAGTATGCCCTCAAGTTTAATTAACTTTCAAAGTATGCTCCTCATTTGATGGCCAATCCAAGATCTAAGATAAACAAGTTTGTGATGGGGGTCTCCAACTTGCTAAGTGAAGTATGAAGGTTCGCCATGCTAATTAGTGATATGGACTTGTCTTAGTTGATGACCTATGCCGAACAAATGGAGGAGGAGAAATTCAGGAAGAGAAGGGGGCATGAGGCCAAGAGGGCCCATCTTGGGGGTATGTTCCAAAGGGGTGGCCGATTCCATCAAGGCCAAGGGTCTTAGAGTGCTACTAATAGGAGGTTTGCCAATGACCTCCCTAGTCCTCAAGGTGTTGGTGTTGTGTCTCCCATTGATATGTGTCCTATATGTGGTAAGGGTAATAAAGGCCCATGTTTGAACGATTCTAATACATGCTTTAGTTGTGGAGCGCTTGGGCACAAGAAGGTAGATTGTCCAAGAAACCGTGGCAAGGTCCAAGGTACTAATGCGGTTCCACTGGGGAGAGGTAGTCCTCAAGGTGGTGCTCCAAGGAACAATCTATTTTATGCTCTACATGGGAGGCAAGGGGTTGGTGAGGTCCTCGACCTTATTACCGATTTGTTAAAAATCTTTGACTTTGATATGTATGCTTTTGTTGATTCGGGTGCCACTCTTTCCTTTGTTATCCCCTTTTTTTGCTAAAAAGTTCCATGTTGTCCCTGAGTTGTTGCATGAGTCATATGAAGTATCTACTCCTATTAGTGCCTCTATTGTTACTAGGAAAGTTTATAGGAGTTGTCCTATTTGGATTTTGCATAAATTGTTGCCTTGTATTCTTGTTGAACTAGACATGGTAGATTTTGATGTCATATTTGGGATGGACTGGTTGCATGACTACTATGATTCTTATTGATTGTAGAACCCTTAGGGTCAAATTTCAATTTGCTAATGAACCCATCCTTGAGTGGAAAAGTCAAGATGTGGTGGTCAAGAGTAGATTTATTTCATCCATTAAAGTCCATAAGTTGATCTCTAGGGGGTGTTTGTATCATCTTGTGAGAGTTAAAGATGTGGAGTCCAAAATCCCTTCCATTGAGTCGGTTCTGATTATAAATGAGTTTCTTGATGTCTTCCCAACAGACTTTCCCATTGTTCCTACCGAAAGGGAGATAGATTTTGGCATAGATCTCCTTCTCGACACTCAGCCTATCTTCATTCCCCCTTACCGTATGGCCCCAACGGAGTTGAATGAGTTAAAAGAGCAATTGAAAAATTTGTTGGAGAAGGGATTTATTAGACCTAGTCAATCACCTTTGGGTGCTCTAGTGTTGTTTGTGAAAAATAAGGATGGCTCACTCAGAATGTGTATTGACTATCAGCAACTCAATAGGGTCACTATAAAAAATAGGTGTCCTCTTCTAAGAATTGATAACTTGTTTGACCAATTGCAAGGGTCTAGCTTTTTCTCTAAGATTGACTTTGGTTCGGGTATCATCAAGTGAAGGTGAGAGAGTGTGATATTCCCAATATGACTTTTTAGACTAGATATGGGCATTATGAGTTTATTGTGTTGCCATTCGGGTTGACTAATATGCCATCCATCTTCATAGACCTAATAAATAGGGTCTTCAAACCTTACCTTATTTCCTTTGTTGTGGTCTTCATTGATGATATTTTGATCAACTCACATAGTAGGGAAGAGCATATGGGTCATTTGGTGTTTGTGTTGTAAAGGTTGAGGGAAGAGAGATTGTATGCTAAATATGAAAAGTGTGAATTTGGTTGAAGAAGGTTGCATTCTTGGGTCATGTGGTGTCAGGGTAATATATAAAGTAGATCCTAAGAAAACTGATGTGATTAGAAATTGACCTAGACCATTGACCTCTTTGGATAGTAGGAGCTTCTTAGGCCTTGTCGGTTACTATAGAAGATTTGTGAATGGGTTCTCCTCCATTGCTTCCCCTATGACCAAATTGAATCAAAAGAAGGTTAAGTTTGTATGGACAGATGAATGTGAGAGAAGCTTGTAAACATTGAATGATAGGCTTGTGTCTACTCCTATATTGTCACTATTGGATGGGCTTGAGGGTGTTGTTTGTATTGTGATGGATCTAGAGTCGGTTTGGGTTGTTCGCTAATGCAAAATGGGAAGGTCATAGATTATGCTTCTAGACAAATTAAAGTGCATGAAAGGAATTACCCTACCCATGATTTTGAATTGGCTGCCATGGTGTTATTTGATATCATTACTTGTATCGGGTGCATGTTGATGTCTTTACCGATAATAAGAGCCTCCAATATGTCTTCACTTAAAAAGATCTCAACTTAAGCCAATAAAGGTAGCTAGAGCTTCTCAAAGATTATTGCATGTGTGTGCATTATCATTCGAGTAAGGCAAATATGGTGGCAGGTAATGATGTTCATGCTCCAATAAGAAAGTGATCATTGTCAGCAATTAACCTAACCGCGGTTAGAATCGAATCCACAGGGAATACAAGGCTTGATTACAAGATTTTACCACTAATCATTTTTAGTATTTATAACTACAATCTCTAAATCTGGGGGGAGGGGGGTTATTTCAAAAACAAAATAAAACTATCACTAACTATAACGCAAGTAAATACTCAATTTTAGGGACAACTTGGGAATCGTGTTCCCCATGGTTCGTTGACTTGATTACCCTAGATAACATAACTACAATCGGTGATTTGCATGCAGGACAACAACTTAGATTCTTCCATCCCTCTTGTGAAGGTGAAGGTCAAATTCCACCATAGCACTTGGTCGGCAACCATGGCATGCCAACTAACCATTACCTATTGTCCCAGTCAACCTCCCCTTGGTCAGGCTCGGTTGATTAGATGAGAACAAATCAATCGAATTCTGTCATCTACTTTCCTTTTCCTATTCGTTACTACTTTGGTCAGGATCATGATAATAGGTGGAGTTTGGTGTTGGCCACCACCAAACAACAACAATAATGAAGGGAAATAGATAATACATGCAAAACCCCAATCATAGAAATGCAAGAAACCTAGGTCATCTAAATGTCAACTACCCACGGTTCCCATAAACCCAAGTTGTGGGTGCTTAACTACTCATGGCTAAGGAAAAATACACAAGAATGAAAATAATGAACATAATTGAGAGCTTTACCAATAGCAATGAAGAAAATAGGCACCACAAGTTGCAAACCTACAAGTTTGATTGATCAATAATGTGTACAAGGCAAGATTTGGAATCCCCAAGATGGGTTTCCCAAGAGAGAACAATAAACTATTCTAAAAACTAAGAAAAGATTCAAAATGTGATTCTTAATAGTCTAGTGGTCGAACTATTTCTAAAAATCTAACTTAAACTGTAAATAGTATTTACAAAACAACCCTAGAATTTACATAGACAAGATAGTTGGCAGCTGATAAGTTACACAGATATGACTTGTAGGATGACTTACGAGTCATAGTTCGGGTCTTATACCATGTTCTTGGCATGTTGGACTAAACTGATATGACCCATAGGTATGAGTCGCTGCTTGAGCTATAACTCGCATGTTGGTCTCATAGTTTTGTCTTCAGTTTTTTGGTCCAACATCTTGGCTCTCAAATTCTTTCTGTTAGTCAACCTATATAAGATGTAGTGTGACTTACGACTCATATGATGGCCTCATAGAGGTGACCTCCACTTAGCATATTTTTGAATTTTGGTCTCTGATTCTTGCTATCACCACCCTATGACTCGTAGCTTGATCTGCAACTCGTAGGTGGGCTAGTAAGGCCTATACTTCAGCAAAATCTGTAACTTTCCTTCAAAGTCATGCCAACCTAACTTTTTGCAAGATTAACACAAAAAAACATCAAAATACTAAAACGTCACTTTAAGAACTCACAAAATCCCTTGTTTCAGGCACCAAATGTGTTGTATTTTGATAGCATATCAACAACCTCAACTTAGAATTGTTGCTTGTCCTCAAGCGATGACTCAATCTACGTAGACAAAGAGAAATACCTAGCAGCTTTACTAATGGCATATACAATAACTCCTTTGATTCAGGTACCCAACTCCAATTTTTAAAACAGGGTTGTAAAGTTATGAGCAAACAAGAACATAACGGGATACCAAATAATCTAACTATGACAAGATAAGGAGCATTAACCATCTACAGTTGTTGGTATAGTCATATGCTAATCAAGTAGTGCAAATGCCCTTACTAGAAAGAAGTCCCTCATACTCACTTCAAATCCTTTAGAATTCAGGAACTGAGGAAACATTCTCACTCTCACAATTATAATTCAATGCATACTCACTATCGCCATATGCTTGCCTCTATATTTATCTTATGGCTTGGTGATAAAGTGGAGTTGGATCACTTTAGGACTTATATGCTTGTAACATAGGCTCACGGTGCTTTAGTGTGGCATTTTGGGCAAATAGGGGCTAAAATCTATCCTTGAACCATGTTTAACAACACTTTTAGCTTTCAAAATCCAACCCTTTTTAATCACTCCACCCATATTCTCCTGCTTTGAAATTTTCTCAAGTGCTTTCTTTCTCTTTTTCAGTTGTACCTTAATTTTAAACTCATTTTTGCTACTTTTTTTCAATTCAAGGCACTTTTCTTTTCTCTTTAATCACTCGATTTATGCTTTTTTATTTCTTTCTTGATTTTTTGACTAACCACCTTATTATTATTACTTTACCATAATAACGGTCACCCTCAACTTAGTCTTTTAGCCTGAGGTAAAGTGCACAATATCAATTGTTCAAACTAGGGCCACTAACTGTAGCCACCCTCAACTTAGGCCTTTGGCCTCAATCAAGGTTCACATGTTCAAGGATAGACCAGGGCTAATATCAAGGTATTTCATTAAACAAGGTTAAGCTAGCAAGGTATCAAGAAAGAATGAGTAAATGATAAGCTTAAAAGTTTGGAACAAGGGATTGACTCACTCATCTGGTAGGTCATTTAGGCTAAAAATGGATTCTCTCAAAGAATGAAGGCCTAAGATCTTTTCCATATCTACCACATCACCAAACTAATTTTAGAGTAATAAAGCAAGTTCTGGTATATATAAGATGCATGAAAACAGCAAAATAAGTTCACAACACACATGATAATTGCATCCACAATCAAGTATAGACTCACAGGTCATGTTTTCAGTCTCAACTTACCTTCACAATATCAAAAAAAACATTGCCAACTACTCAAAAATGTATGAATGCATTAATAATCACAACCTCAAAAATTTTGAGGAAACCCAGTTTTTCATCAAAACATTAAAAACACATCTACAAATTATGTATATGCCAATAGATAACACTACTATGAATTTTTCCATTATCTACACTACCTAAACATGCCCATGGTGCCTTGTGCCTAACTTGAGGCTACTCAAATTTCACCTTAATCCATAACTCCCATACCTCACAAAAATAGGATACTTTGTCCTCAAAATAAAATCACAAAGAAAATATGCAAGGCTCGTACATTGGGTTGCCTCCCAGGAATAGCCTGATTTATTGTTGGGATATGACTTGAAGCTATTGTGTTCATGCCTCTTCAAGGTCCCAATCTTCCACTATTTTGATTTCTTACAGTCACCCATATACCATTTGACCCGTTGTCCATTGACTTTGAAAGTTTTGCCATCCTTGCTTTCTAGCTCAATGGCTCTATGATTAAAAACACGCATTACTCTGAAGGGCCCCATCCACTTAGATATGAGTTTTCTAAGAAACCACCTCAACCTAGAGTTGTAGAGCAGTACCACGTCTCCCTGAGCAAATTGGCGATCTTTAATTCTATGATCATGCAAAATTTTCATCCATTTTTTGTACATGGCAGAGCTCTCACATGTACACAATCTAAACTCATCAAGCTCATTGAACTGCATCAACCTAGAAGTCGTAGCTTCATGCCAATCCAGATTCAACTTCTTCAATACCCATAGTGCCTTGTGCTCAAGTTCGACCTACAGGTGACAGGCCTTCCCAAACACCAATTGATAAGAGGACATTCCAATAGGAGTCTTGAAAGCCATTCGGTAGGCCCATAAAGCATTATCAAACTTCCTTGACCAATCGGTGCGATTCATATTTACTATTTTGGATAAGATTTGCTTTATTTCCTACTCGATACTTCTTCTTATCTACTAGTTTGGGGATAGTACAAGGTCACCACTTGGTGTTTCACACCATATCTTTCAAGAAGAGCTTTGAACAGTCAATTGGAAAAATGAGAGCTTCCATCACTGATAATAGCTCGCGGTATACAAAACTTAGAAAATGTTTTTCTCGAGAAACCTGATAACACCGTTATCCTCATTGTTTGGTAAAGCTATGGCCTATACCCACTTGGAGACATAATCAACTACGACCAAGAAGTATTTATTACCATTAGAGCTGACAAAAGGTCCCATAAAGTCAATGCCTCAAACATCAAATAGTTCTATGACCAAAATAGGGTTTAGAGGAATTTGTGCCTTCATGACACTCCACCCTCCTTTTGACAATGGTCACAAGACTTAACATATGGGTGTGTTGATGTATAGAAAGTCAATAATACCCACATTGCAACACTTTATAAGCAGTTCGAGCTCCACTATGATGACCACCCACCACTGAAGAGTGACATGCTCCAAGAATGCTCATCATCTCTACTTTCAAAACACATCTATGGATAACCCATCCATACAAATATGAAATAAATATGGCTCATCCCAGAAGAACTTCTTTACATCATGCATAAACTTGCAATGTTGATGGGTGTTTAAATCAGAAGGTACTATATCACTCATCAAATAGTTAACATAATCTGCAAACTAAGTTATAAGATAATGTGATGCTGCCAGAACTCTTTCATCGAGGAATGAGTCATTTATGTCTAGCCCATCAGCAAACTTCTTCATACCCTCATCTTCAAATCTAGAAAGGTATTCAACAACTTGATTTTTCAAACTTTTTCTATCAATGGCGTCAAAATTAAATTCCTGCAAGTGAAGTACCTATCTAATCAATCTTGGCTTTGCATCCTTCTTTTCCATCAGATATTTAAGCGTCGCATGGTCTGTATGCACAATCACTTTAGCTCCCAACAAGTATGAACATAATTTTTCAAAAGCAAACACCAATGCAAGCTATTCTTGTTTGGTCACAGTGTAATTCTTCTAGGCCATATTTAGTGCTTTGGTGGTATAATAGATCAGATATAGGACTCTCTCTCTTCTTTTCCCCAACACCATACCCAGTGCAACCCTACTCCCATCACACATTAGTTCCTATGGTCAACCTTTTTTTCAATTCTTCGAAGGCTTGCATGCATGCATCATCAAATATAAACTTCACATCTTTTTCTAGCAACTTACATAGGGGTGTGAGAGTTAGGAGAAATCCTTTATGAAGCTGCGATAGAATCCAGCATGGCTTAGAAAAATTTTGATACCTTTTATTGAAATTGGTGGTGGCAATTTCTCTATCACCTCAATTTTTGCTTTATCCACCTCAATTCCCTTGCCTTAAATTCTGTGACCAAGTACAGTGCCCTCTTTGACCATAAAATGGCATTTCTCCCAATTTAGCACCAAGTAATTCTCGATAAATCTTTGCAACACATAATGTAAATGTAAAAGACATTCTTTAAAAGCCTGGACAATGACACTGAAGTCATCCATGAACACCTCAATAGTACTTTCAACCATGTTTGAGAAGATAGACATCATGCACCTTTGAAATGTGGTTGGAGCGTTACAAAGTCTAAAGGGCATTGTCTTAAATACAAAGGTACCCTTTGGGCATGTGAATGTTATTTTCTTTTGATCCTAAGGCGAAATAACAATTTGGTTGTAACTGGAATACCCATCAAGGAAACAATACCATCCTCTTTTTGCCAGTCTGTCAAGCATCTGGTTCATGAAGGGCATAGGGAAATGGTAATTTTTGGTAGAAGCATTTAATTTTCTATAATCCATTCACACTTTTTATCCAGTGACTGGCCTCATGGGGATCAAATCGTTTTGTGCATTAGGCACCACTGTGATCCTCCTTTCTTTGGAACACACTGTACTGGACTCACCCATTCATTGTCAGCAATTGGGTAGATAACTCCTGCATCTAACCACTTGATAATTTCTTTCCTCACAACATCTTACATTAGGGGGTTCAACTGCCTTTGATGCTCAATACTCGATTTGTAATCCTTGACTAGCTAAATCTTATGAGTGCATATCCCAGGGGGTATGCCAATGATGTCTGCAATTGTCCATCCAATAACTTTCTTGTACTGCTTGAAAATTGAGACTAGAGCTTTTTTTTGGGCTTCACTTAGATCTGCTGCAATAATGACTGGCAATGGTAATGTCTTTAACTCTAACTCTGGTGGAACTTCTACAGAGGGATTTATAGGTGGAGTCTCATTGTTGCATAAGTCTAGCTCCAACCTTGCTTGTCACCATGACCCAAAATATACCCCAAGAACATTTACTATTTCCTAATAATTAGGAATATTCTCACCATTAAAGTTCATCAACACAGTTGCCAAAGGATCAACACCGAAACTCAATTCTACCGGGAGCTCTGATTCATCATCCTCATCTATTGAAATTGTTGAGATGACTTGGAACTCAGAACTCTTGCCGTCCGGCTAACCCACTTGAAACACCACTGCTTCTTTACCAAACCTGAAAGTAAGTAGACTCTTTTCCATATCTACTAATGCTTTCCCTGCAACTAAGAAAGGTCTTCCCTAAATGATCGGAACAGTAAAATCAACCTCATAGTCAAGTATAACAAAATATATGAGAAATATAAATTTATCTACCTTTACCAATACATCATACAAGATCCCCACAGGCTTCTTGATTATTCTATCTACCATCAACAATCGCATCTTTGTAGGAACAAGGTTCCCTAAACTGAGCTTTCTGAATATGGCGAGAGGCATTAAGTTGATGCTAGCCCCCAAACCTCATAGTGCTTTAGCAAATGCTAATTCTCTTACAGTACATGGTTTGGTGAATACACCTGGGTCTTCATGCTTTTACACAAGCGACTTTATGGTGATGGCACTACAACATTGAATATTTTTGGAGATCTTGGCTCACTTTTAATTTCTTCTTGACTAGGTCTTTCATCTATTTGGCATGTCCCGGCATCCTCTCAATGGCTTCTATTAACGGGATAGCAACTAACAACTTCCTAAGTATTTCCAAGAACTATTCAAACTTACCTTCCTTCTTTCTCTCCCCAAGCCTGTGAGGAAAAGGAGGAGGGGATCTCCGGAAGGTTTTATATTTCTTGGGTTGCTCTTCTGTATTGCATGCCTGGGTTCCCTCATTCATTCTCTTCTTGCAGTTCATATTTTCCACCTTTGGCATAGGGGGGTTCACAACACTTTTGCAACTCCGAGTTATCACTGCCATGTAATGCCCTTCGCTCTTAGGATTTTGAACTGCATTGCTTGGTAAGGTACCCTTTTGGTGCTAATTCAATTTCCGAAGAAACTTGTCTAAATTATTGCTCTAGTTGCATAATTGACACAGAGTGAGACTCAATTTTCTTGTTAATATTCGATTTTCTTAGTAATATTTGAAATATCTACTTTCATTCCCTTTAAAGTCTTATCTTGATGGTCTACTAGCTTCAACAATTTTTTGAACATTTTTTAATCTTGGAATTGTTTGCTCCGACATCACGATTGTATGGTGGAATATAAGGACCATTCCTGTAGCTCTCTCTTCTCCCCCATTTTGTGTCCATCACACACTCTCTCTCATGGTATCCACCCCGGCTGTCTCTATACATCCCATGACGGGTGAAGTTTTGAAACTTGCCTCCAATAATCAGAATTGGACCCTTGGGGGTTGTTTCAGAAACTCGCTGCTTAGTTGCTTACAAAACATGCATCCTCATCAAAGAATAGATCATCATAGGTAGGAACATTCGGAGGTTGGTGAGTGACTGCCTTGACACAAGCTTGATTTTTCCTTAAAACCAAGTCTATACTTGTGCAAAGCTGAGAAACTTGCTCTATGATCTCTTTGTTTACCTTTGCTTGCTCATTATTAGTGTTAATCGCACAAGAGGGTTTCATCACACCTTGCTCTCATTGTCCCCATGCTCGATTTGTTTTGACCATTTGCTCTATTAGTGTGACTATTAATGCAAAAGGTTGGTATCGGAACATTCCTCCCATAATCATATCTACGCAAGCTTGACTATACTCATCAAGTGCCCGATAGAAAATTTCAACCAAGGCATTGTCAACAATCTTATGATCAGGAACCATCCTCAATCATTTAGTAAACCTTTCCCATGTTGTGCTAATAGAATCACCCGGTAATTACTCAAAGTTGTTAATTTGGTCCTTGGGCTTCAACTTCCTAGATCTTGGGAAATATCTTTCAAGGAATGCTCTCTGAAGTTCAACCCAGCTTGTGATAGTACAAGGAGGATGCTCAAACAACCATACAGCTGCATTGCTAACCAATAATAGCGGAAACAGTCTTAAACCCACAACATCAAGAGAAAGGTCATGATACTCTTGCAAAAAAAATGACATCTTGAAGATGACGGGGGGATCTTCCGAAGGTAGCCCTGTGCATAGTACGTGGTTTTGGAGCATTTGGAGCAATCCACTTGATACTGTGTACTTAGTATTTGTCTATAAAGGGGGCAATACAATTGTACCAGTAACATCCATAGACATAGGGTTCAATCTATATTGATTACATCCATAAGCATTTTCATTAAAGTCCCTAAGCTGTGGCCTGTTACCCCTATATGGTTGATTCTCCTCTCTTCCCATATCCTCGTTCACATGCATATCCTCCTCAACCTTGATATCTTCACCCACTTGAGCCATTTCTCTTGGTAGTTAATAGATCTCCAAATTAAGTGGAGGTAAGTGATTGCGTTGGCTCCTTGTGTTGGGCATACAACCTAGTATACTTTGCAAATAAAATCAAACAACAAAAATAAAAGAAAAATACAAGAGACTCTAGAAATAAATACTAGAACTAACCAATAGTGAAATCAAATCAAAACCTAGCCGTATTCCATCAATAAGAACCTAGCGGTATTCCTCGACAATGGTGCCATAATTTTTGATGATGTTCATGCTCCAATAAGAAAGTGATCGTTGTCAGCAATTAACTTAACTGAGGTTAGTATCGAATCCATAGGGAATATAGGGCTTGATTACAAGATTTTACCACTAATCATTTCTAGTATTTATGACTACAATCTCTAAATGGGGGGAGGGGGTTGTATTTCAAAATCAAAACAAAACTATCACTAACTATAATGCAAGGAAACACTCAATTTTGGGGACAACTTGGGAATTGTGTTCCCCATGGTTCGTCAACTTGATTACCCTAGATAACATAACTACAATTGGTGATTTGCACGCAGGATGGTAACTTAGGTTCTTTCAACCTTCTTGTGAAGGTGAAGGACTAATTTCACAATGGCGCTTGGTCAACAACCATGGTGTGCCAACTAACCATTACGTACTGTCCTAGTCAATCTCCCCTTGATCAGGCTCGGTTGATTAGACAAGAACCCATAAATCGAATTCTATCATCTACTTCCTTTTTTCTATTCGTCACTACTTCAGTTGGAATCGTGATAGTAGGAGGGGTTTGGTATTTGCCGCCACCAAATAACAATAACAATGAAGGAAAATAGATAATACATGCAAAACCCCAATCACATAGATGCAAGAAACCTAGCTCATCTAAATGTCAACTACCCATGGTTCCCACAACCCTAAGTTGTGGGTGCTTAGCTACTCATGTCTAAGGCAAAATAGACAAGAATGCAAATAATGAACATAGTTGAGAGCTTTATTAATAACAATGAAGAAAATAGACACCACAAGTTGCAAACCCACAAGCTTGATTGATCAACAAGGAGTACAATGTTAGATTTACAATCGCCAAAATGGGTTTTCCAAAAGAAAACAATAGACTACTCTAAAAACTAAGAAAAGATTCAAAATGTGATTCTCAATAGTCTACTGGTCGAACTCTTTCTAAAAACCTAACTTAAACTATATATAGTATTACAAAACAACCCTAGAATTTACACAGAAAAGATAGCTGGCAGCTGATATGTTACACGCATATGGCTTGTAAGATGACCTATGAGTCATAGTGAGGGCCTTATGTCAGGTTCTTGGCATCATATACTAAACTAGTATGATCCATAGGTACGAGTAGTTGCTTGATATACAACTCGTATGTTGGTCTTGTAGTCTTGGTCTTCAATCTTGGATTTCTAATTCTTACTAGGAGTCCACCTATACGAAACATAGTGTGACTTATGACTCATATGATGGCCTAGTAGGGTTGACCTCCACTTAGCATATTTTTGAATCTTTATCCCTGATTCTTGCTACGACACCACCCTATGACTCGTAGTTTGAGATACGACTCATAGCTGGGCTCGTAAGGCCTATGCTTCAGCAAAATCTGCAACTTTTTTTCAAAATCATGCTAACCTAACTTTTCTGCAAGATTAATACTAAAACACTAAAAAGTCACTTTAAGAACTCACAAAATCCCTCATTTCAGGCACCAAATATTTGAGTTGGGTGTTCATGGGTTGCCTGGCTCATGTTGATGGGGGTGATAGGGAGATGTATAGAGAGGTGCATAGATCGATTGATGATTCCAAATCTTCCTTGGTTGATGAGGTGATAATAAAACAAGATCTTGACTCCTCTTTGCTTGAATTAAAGACCTTGGTGAAAGAGCGCAAAGTAGAGGTTTTATCCCAAGGGGGAGATAATGCCCTTAGGTACCAAGGTAGGTTATGTGTGCCTTGTGTTGATGGTTTGAGGGAGAAAATTATTGACGAGCCCCATAATTCTTCTTATTTCTATTCGCCCCGATTCCATCAAAATGCATAGAGACTTGAGGTATGTGTATTGGTGGGGAGGCATGAAGAGGGAGGTTGCCAAATTTATTTTCGGTTGCCATAGTTGTCAACAAGTCAAAGCCGAATATCAAAGGCCGGGTGGCCTAACCCAAGATATAGATATTCTTACTTGAAAATTGTTAGACCCCATAATTAATTCAATCGAAGTAAATTGTTCGATTGAAAATGTTTTGTCGAACATGGCGTATTCTAAATTAAGTAAGTTTGCAGTGCTTAATTATAATTGGAGCATATATTTTAAGTTGGAGTCGGGAGTCCTCGATTGGATTAAAATAGAAACGTTTGGGGACCTAATTGATCAATGGGATAACTAGGAGCCCTTAGGGTGCAATTTTTAATAAGTTGGTTTCTATAAATACCCCCCTTAGTTCAAAACAAATGAAGAAACATTTCTCTTGTCTTGTGAGCTTGTGCTTATGCTTTGAAGAAGGGAAGAAGAGAAGGAGAGGAAGA
>JAOTQJ010000001.1:5169475-5180992 GCA_025642045.1 Solanum sejunctum | reverse complement strand
TTTCTGTGCAGGTGCGGTTAGTTAATAAAACAGAGGAAACTCTGTCGAATTTTCGGTAGAATTCTTAGACTTTAAGTAGTGGCTTTGTGACTTAGTATGGGTTTAAGTGCCTAACCGGCACGAGTCATGGCCCCGGGGTTGGGTTGTGAAAATTATAATTGAGATAAGTAGCTGCCTTAAAAAGATTAATTTACAAAGTCCATGAATACTTTTATAGTAGCTCAAACAGACACGTCAATCTACAACTGTCTGCTTAGGCAAGCAACTAAAGTAGGCATGTCATCCAACAACTGTTTGCTTCAACTGCTTACCCTATATAGTAGCTCAAGCAGACACGTTAATCGGCAACTGTCTGCTTAGGCAAGCAACTGAAGCAGGCATGTCATTCAACAACTATATGCTTCATACCCTAGCCACTTATCTATAATAGAAAAATAACAATAAAAACAACAACTGAATTGATGTTGTATGCATATGACTATTAATCAAGAAAAAAATGAACAAATAATAAAATATATATGTATGGATGTACGTATATATAATTAAATATATAATTTCATTTTTAAAAAGATTACAAAGTTATTTGTATTACTTTTATTATTAGATGCTTTGTGAGAGTTGTACCATATTAAAAATAATTACCACTTCTAACTGTCATACACATATTGTAATGACCTTATTGGACATTTTTGATCTTATTTATAAAAATTATTATTCTATCTTTTTGTAAGTTGCTTTGGACCTATTTTGAACTGTCTATGCTATTGGAATTGAAATTTTGTGTTTTAAAAGTGAAACATATGAGTTTTGACTTTTTTGAAAGTTAAGTTGTTGAAAAAGTGAGTTTTTGTACCATTTTGAGTTTCGCTTGTCAGAACGAAAATCCAAGGATTCCATTAGTTCTGGAACATCGAATTTAGTTTAGGAGAATTGATAGAACTGGATTTGGAGTCAAAACAAAAATTTTAGACCCAAAGTTACATTTTCAATTGATTTCGGAGCCTAAGTTTGACTTTGATCAATATTTAGAGTTCGAAAGCTCTTATCGAAATTTCGACAGTCCCAATAGTTCTCGATGGTAAAACTAATGCTAAAAATAATCTCGTTGTAATTTTTGGAGTTTCCTAGGATAGTTTTAGTATTTTTAGTTTTAATTAGTTTAAACGAGCTTTATCGCGAACCAGGTCAATGATCCTCAGAATAGAATTTTGATTATCCCATTGAATTCAAATTGTCATTTTTGGTATGGATACATGTATGATTTGTGTGTATTTGGTTCTGAATGGACCCCCTGAGTCCTTTTCGAGTTGAAATTTATAGCTAGTTTGGAAATTTGGTGCAGGCCTCTTTTCTTCTCTGCGTTTGCGGAAGGGCTCTCCGTGTTCATGGAGGCTTGAGGTCATTGATATCTGCGTTTGCGGGCCCTATCTCCTCGTTCACGGAGGGGTGTAGTGTTAAGCTTTGTGTTTGCGAGCCCTCTTTCCATGTTCGCAGAGATTTGAATCTTCTTAAGCTCCACGTTTGTAGATTCATTCTCACGTTCATGAATAGTAAATTAACTGATCAATTTTAAAATCAAATAAACACCATTTTCAAGCTTTCTTGGGCGATTTTTGATGAGAATTTTTATGAAAAACTTTTAGGTAAGTGTTTCCCATGAAATATGGATAGAGAAAGGACTATAATGCCTTGCTTTTGAAACTAATCGTCAAGTACCGTGATGGGACAAGTCTGCGATGTGGACTTGTTTGACTTTAGTTCATTTTTTGACGAAAAACTTAAAACATATTTAGAAACTTTTTTTCTATAAAATAATACATAAATTGCATTTGTGCAAAATGTGTTTTATGTGTATTTTATGTAAAACACATTGTATTTTATGTAAATTGAACTTGTCGAGTGCGTCTTATGAATAAAAATAAAAAATGAATCGTAGCGGAGCAGGTCCACGATACGAACTTGTCACGTACCCTTCTGTTTTGCAATTTTTCTCCGAAAAATTATTTTTTGATCCAGTTATTCTAAAATTCATCCAAGTCCATTTTCCCCCACAAAGTTTCATGTTAATCGAGATTTTGTTCTCGAAATTTTTCAAAAAAGTTTGGAATGATGCATTATGCAAGTATTCTCTTATTTAAGAGTATTTTTATAATTTTACCAGATGTAACTGTTAATATTATGTCCATCCCACATCGTGGGTGGAACAAATTGTAAAAAGCTTTTTCCTTTATAAATTGAAGTGTAGCTTTTAGGATTTAAACACACCTCTCACTTGCCTTCTCATCTTCTAAGACATTTGTTCTTTTTTTCTCTCTTATAGTATTTCACTTGTAATTTTTTTGAGTGAAATAAAATTTGGCCAATTTTGTTCGAGGACATAGGTAAAAATATTTTTTATCGAACTTTATAAATTCATTATTGTTTTATTTTTCTTCTTTTACTATTTTTAGCGGCTTTTACTTTTGGGATAGTCATTGTGAAATAATTACTCTACCTAGTTCGCTTTCGCAACAATTGATATCAAATCCAAGGTTCTGTTGAGTATGCTCTGCGGTGCAGTATAGCCTGATCTTTCACATCAGAAAAGATTTTTTCATGGATTTGTATTATCAAGATATTTTTTCTTAGTATGTTGTGGTTGCAGCATAGTCTGAACTTTCACATCAGAAAAGAATTATCTTGGTTTGTGTAACCAGTTATCAAATAGGATTCATAATACGAAATGGGGGAGAAAAATAAAGAAGTATCAAGCTCAGACAAGCCACAGGAGTCCACCTCAAGTATCAATAACACGTTGTTGGTATCTTCGCTTATGTCAAGAATTTAGACAAATGTGAAATTTACAGTTAAACTTTTTGACAAAACAGGACACTTTGGGATGTGAAAATGTGAGGTCGAAGATGTCCTTTTTCAACAAAGACTAGATCTTGCTCTAGAAGAACAGAAAACAATATAGGAGATACAGATTAGAGATACATCAACCGTGGCATTTGTGGTACCATTCAGTCCTTCCTTGGAAAAGAACAGAAGTATCCATTCACAAAGGAAACTTCTGCTAGTAAATTGTGGAAGACATTGGAGGATAAATTTTTGAAGAAAAATATCCAAAATAAATTGTACATGAAGAAAAGAATATTTCACTTCACTTATGTTTCTGATAGTACAATGAATGATCATATCACCAGTTTCAACAAATTAGTCATACATTTGCAAAATATAAATGTAACATTTGTTGATGGTGATCTAGCGCTAATATTGTTGGCGTCCCCTTCCTAATGAGTACGAGCACCTTGGAACTATTCTACTTTATGGGAGGAATGAAGTGGATAAAATTTCTCTTAAAGAAGTTTGTTCAGCTTTGTATAGCTATAAACAAAGAAAGAAAGAGAAATAGAAGAACAGAGAACAAGAAGCATTAGTGATGAGAGGTCGTTCTCAAAAGCAAATGAGAACGAAAAAGGGGAGATCTAAGTCAAGATCATCCAGACCCAACAAAGATGAATGTGCCTTTTGTCAAGAAAAAGGACACTAGAATAAAAATTGTCCAAAGTTGAAAAAGAAGGCCAATGAAAAAGTTGTCATGAATTCAAATGTAGACGACTGTGATAATTTTGATTTCTCACTAATTACAATAGAGCCATCCACATCATCTGATGTATGGTTGATAGACTCAACTTGTAGCTATCATATGTGTTAATCGGGACTGGTCTGTTGATCTACAAGAAGGAGAATGTGGAGTTATTCACAGTGCAGACAATAGTCCTTTTACCGCATATGGTGTATGTTTAATTCGATTAAAGAATCATGATAGATTGTGCAGAACATTAACAAATGTTTGATATGTATCAGATTTGAAGAAAAATCTCATCTCTATAGGAGCCCTAGACTCAAAGGGGTTCAAAATAACTGAAGACAATAGAGTGATGAGAATATGCTCTGGTGCACTGGTGGTAATGAAGACTATTCGAAAGGACAATAATTTGTACCGCTATCATGGTAGTACAATTATTGGGACAATAGTAGTAACATCCAGTGTTGACAAAGAGGCATAGGCAACTAGGCTATGACATATGCGCTTAGGACATACAAGAGAAATATCCTTGAAAACCTTATCAGATCAAGAATTGTTGAAAGATGTTAAATCTAGATATCTGAATTTTTATAAGCATTGTGTGAAAGGAAAGCAAACAAGGGTTAAATTTGGAACAACTATTCATAATACGAAAGGTATTTTAGATTATGTTCATTCTAATATTTGGGGTACTTTCAAAATACCTTCATTAGGTGGGAAACACTACTTTGTAACCTTTGTTAATGGCTTTTGACAAAGAGTATAGGTATATACGAGAAGACTAAGGATGAAGTGTTGGGAATATTTCTCAAATGGAAAACGATGATAGAAACTCAAAGTGGCAAAAAGATCAAATGTCTTCTCACAGACAATGATGAATAATACAAAAATAATTTTTTCCAAAAGGTCTGTTAAAAAAATGGCATCATCAGATATTTCACCGTCAGAAATACATCACAATAGAATGGAGCGGCAGAACGCATGAATCGAACTTTGCTGGAGAAGGTTTGGTGTATGTTGTCTAATGCTGGCTTGGGCAAAAAATTTTTGACTGAGGCAATAACATATGCATGCCACATCATAAATCATTTGCTTCTGCTATAATTGGTGGGAAAATACCATTTGAAAAATGGTATGAAAAACTTGTTATGACTCTGTACATGTATTTGGCTCAATTGTATATTATCTATGAAAGAGTCAAAATTGGATCCAAGAGCTAAGAATGCTATCTTTATAAGAATTACTTCTGGAGTCAAAGGATATCGTATATGGTGTTCAAAGACAAGAAAAATAATATTTAGCCAAGATATTACTTTTGACGAATCTGCTATGATGAAAAAGGACGCAAATGAAGATATTAGAATAACTGATAGTGCTGAAAAGCAGGTGGAGTTTGAGAAAAAATTTATTTTTCCTCCACAAAAGTTAGATGAAGAAACAAATGACGATTTGGAAGAAAACCTAGTTGAGACATAGATTCTAACTCAGGAATCTGAACAATAACTTGAGTCAATAGTAACCCATAAGTCCAAAAGAACTGTGAAGAAGCCTATTCGTCTCATAGAGACGATGACATGTTTAACTTTAGTCATTATTGATGATATTTCAACCACTTATAAAAAAGCTATCCAAAGTGATGAAGAAAAGTGAAAAGTTGCAATGAATGAGGAAATAAAGTTCCTTCATAAGAACAATACGTAGAACTGGCCAACCTCCTGAAGGGCAAGAAAGCAATTGGGTGCAAATGGGTATATGCAAAGAAAGAAGGATTTTCTAGCCAAGAAGATGTTCGCTACATAGCAAGATTGGTGGTCAAAGAATATGCACAAAAGGAGAGAATTAATTATAAGGAGGTATTTTCTCCAGTCGTGAAACACTCCTCCATTAGAGTTTTGTTGATTCTGGTTGCGCAATTGGATTTAGAACTTGTTCAGATGGATGTAAAAATAATATTTTTACATGGTGATTAGGAAGACAAAATTGATATGACTCAGCCAGAAGGATTCAAGGTTACAGGGAAAGAAAACATAGTGTGTAAACTTGAAAAATCTTTGTACGGATTGAAAAAATCTTCAAGACAATGGCACAAAAGATTTGATAAGTTTATGCTACGACAGAAGTACGTGAGAAACTAATATGATCATTGTGTATATTTGCACAAGCTTAACGATGGTTCTTTCATATATCTTCTCATATATGTTGATGATATGTTAATAGTTTCCAAGAATTTGGGAGAAATTGAGAAGCTAAAAGTTCAACTAAGTAAGGAGTTTGAAATGAAAGATTTGAGAGATGCGAAGAAGATTTTTGGCATGGAGACAATAAGGGAAAGACTTTCAAAGAAACTTTGTTTATCTCAGAAAGAATACTTGAAGAGGGAGCTAGATTAATTTGGTATGAATGAGAAAACTAAACCAGTTAGCACTTCATTGGCTCCCCATTTTAAGCTTAGTGCTAATATGTTGTCAAAAGATGAAGTCGAAAGAGAATATATGTCAAGGGTACTATATGCAAGTGCTGTTAGTAGCTTGATGTGTGCAATGGTTTGCACAAGACCTGATATTTCACATGCTATTGGGATTGTGAGTAGATATATGCATAATCCAAGAAAGGAACATTGGCAAGCTGTGAAATGAATTTTGCGGTATATTCGTAATACTGTGGATGTTGGATTAATTTTTGAGCAAGAAGAAAATTTGTATGTAGTTGGATATTGTGATTCTAACTATGCTAGTAATTTGGATAAACGAAGGTCACATACTGGTTATGTGTTTACTTTTGTAAAAGCACTAGTTAGTTAGAAGTCTACTTTATAGTCAATAGTTGCTTTGTGTACAATTGAGGTAGAGCATATTGCAATTACAAAGACCGTAAAGGATGCAATTTGGCTTCAAGGATTGCTTAAGAAACTTGGTATCAGACAAGAAACTATTACAATATTTTGTGATAGCGAAAGTACTATACAGTTGACAAAAAATCAAGTTTATCATGCAAAAACGAAGCACATTGATGTTCGGTATCACTTCATACGAGAAATCATAGAAGAAGGTGGAGTCGTAGTACTAGTGTAGAAAATCAAGAATACAAAGAATCTTGCTAATATGCTAACAAAAGTGGTGACTGTAATCAAGTTTGGACATTGTTTGAACTTGATCAACATTGTTGAACATTGATGTTCAAAAGTTGAAGACACAATTGAAATTTGTTATTGAGAGAATTGGAGATGTGGAATGGCCAAGGTGAAGATTTGTTAATATTGTGACCATCCCACATCGTGGGTGGAACAAATTGTAAAAGATTTTTTCCCCTATAAATTGAAGTATAGCTTTTAGGATTTAAACACATCTCTCACTTATCTTCTCATATTCTAAGACATTTGTTCTTTTTTCTCTTTTATAGTATTTTATTTGTATTCTTTGGAATGAAATAAAATTGGGTCAATTGTGTCTTTACTTATATTACTTATATTAGTGAAATAATATTGAGTTAGTTGTGTCTGAGGATGTAGGTAAAAATATTCTTTACTGAATTTCTTCCTCTTTTACTATTTTTAGCAATTTTTACTTTTGGGATAGTAATTGTGAAATAATTATTCTAATTGTAAAATAATTACTCTATCCAATTTGCTTTCGCAACAGTAACAATTAACACTTAAAAAATCAACATCATAATTTGCCTTTTTGTTCTTTAATTTTTTTAAAAATAAGAATTTATTAGCACAACATAATCCAACATACAAGCAAATTGTGTTCTACCTCTTTATATAACACATATAATACAATAAATTATTCGTATAAGAGAAATTCAAAAGACAAAACAGAGGTTTGAAATGATTTCTACATATTTGAGTAGAAAGAATGCTAGACAATTTGCTAATATGCAAGCACCTTAAGCATTAATTTTAAAACCAGTAGTAATTAAATCATTTTCTTAACTAATATATCATTTGAACATTAATCATATTTAAAGCATACTTGAGAATTGAGAAACTATGATTATAGTTTCAAAGATCATGCCACAAATTATATTTGTCGTAACATCTTTCTTTATGTGACATATTTGTGATTATCTTTGAAAAATGATAATAATCACAATCTGAATATAATAGAAATTTGGCTCGAGTCTTAAATTGATAATGTGTCATAAAAGATAAACAGTTTAGAATTATGTGTGTGTGCGCGCACAAATATGTAAAGAGTAAAATATAAATATATATCATATATTGTATGTGTAAAGAGTAAAATGTAAATATAAATTGAAATCACTGCTAAACTCATCAAGTCAAATATTATAATTATATTAATAAATACATTACTCTCCAAAATAATTCATTGAAACTTATGTATTAAGTAAATAAACAATTTCACTAATTCAATAAATTTTTATAACAGAAACACCTTGAAATTTTATTTACTACTAATATAATATTAGTATGTAGGAAAACATGTAGTTATAATTTCAAAAATTTTAAAAAGAAATTCTCAAAATAAATGATGGAGTCCATTAAATTATGGTTCATAATTTACGAAATAAATAACGCTTTAAAAAAAATTACGTGCACACATTCAAAAGGTGAGAAAAACCAATGAGCGGAAGCGAAGGGAGTTCCGGCGGTGGAGAACCGGCGGCATCACCGGCGGAGATAAAGAAGAAGGAGAAAGCGAGGGTGAGTCGAACATCGCTTATTCTATGGCACGCACACCAAAATGATAAGGTCGCCGTCCGTAAACTTCTAGAAGAAGATCGTACGCTTGTTCAAGCTAGGGATTACGATAACCGCACTCCTCTCCACGTTGCCGCACTTCATGGTTGGATAGATATCGCCAAATGCTTGATCGAATACGGCGCCGACGTTAATTCTCAGGATCGATGGAGGAATACGGTACCTTCATCCTTTTCACAATTGTATAAAAATTGTGTTTTGTGTTTGAAATGATAATATTTAGTAAATTTTTTTTTCCAGAATGTTTGTTCAATCGCTGTTGCATTCTGCACAAAATGAATAGAAAGACCTCTAATTATGAGGTAGAAAGAGAAGATATTTGAGAGGCAAGGGTCAACAACTAAATAAATAAATACAAAGGAATAAGAACAGTTAAAAAGAATCTCTCTAGTAGTGAAATACCTTTTCATCTTTCTTTTTCTTTTTATTATTGTTTACTCTGTAGCCATATTGTTCATTGACGAGCCTTTCTGTGTAAGAACTTCATATTCTTATTCTACTTCACTCATTTAAGTTTTAATTAACTATTGAAGGTTTACTTGTACTAATCTTTTGCCAAATCCCTATTAGACATCAAAATATATGTTTCATACAGAAAATTTTGTTTTCACCATCTTCTAATGACATTACCTATGTTATATTTCCGTGATTACCTGTGTATTTGGTGATCGCCTATATCTAATGTTATAGTAAGAAGTGATGATAAAGATCCGTTCCTCTCTATTTTTCCCATTCTGATAGGAAGTCCAAATTGGCAAAGTCTGGTGAAGACAACGAAAAAATCGCAGAGATGAGTTGAGCATCTGGGATTCAATGAAATAGAGAGCAATAGTATTTTTTTTTTTGATAGCCGAGAAATCCATATGTGGCTTGCCCTTTGGACCAACCACAGGCTTCTATACTCGGTGTAAAATGAGTGTTAAATTCTTTTCATCTAAAATAATAAAATTTGATGATCAAGATGGAAAATGTGCATCAATCCAAACAATCCAATTGACCTATCAAACGTTGAGCAATGAGGAGAAGCATGAGGTTGAAAGAGTCGAATAAGAGATATATAAATGTTTTAGTTTGAGCAATCTCAATCTACGACAAACTATCTTTAAGTATGGTAGGCAATCTATTCAACATGATATTGTTTTAGACCATTGCTCATCTCTTGTTTGTTGAATTGTCGGCTTCATATTGTGATTGATGATACCGGTAGTATATTGATATGATGGCCATTAGATGTGGGGTAAGAAATTTTTTAGATATGTCCAAAGGTTTTTATAGATTTAAAACAAGATTTAACTAATATAATTAATAAAGCTGGTTTTGGACATTTCTATAGCTAAAGGAGTAATATTGGAGGTCTAGTTGCTCTCATGGAGGGTTATGCCATTTTTACGTCACTCAGATAAATTGAACCCAAAAAAAGAATGAGTTGAATTTTTGGTTGGCAACAGACCTATTTGCTTGGACTTATGAGGCAAAGTTGTTGATGGAACTATAGATATTGTCTAGAAAGATAAACCATGGAAAAACATTTTGATTTTGAAAGTTCTAACCAATTTTTGAATACCCACAAGAAAAAGATGCAACCAAAAAAAAAAAAAAAAGAACCACAAGTGATGGGCAAGATGTACACACAACTGGTGATAGCTACAATGACCAAATAAAGTGATAAGTTGATAACATAGGGAGTAGTATAACAATTAATAATATTTTGGAGACGGCAAATTAGGTTGAATTCAAACAATGTTTACCTAATTTTTTTGAAATGTACTCTTATTCCCATCCTTTTCCTTCACCTTAATCAAAACATCCCAATGTCATCTCAAAATTTTGGGGATGTCACTCAGGTGCTTGTCAACACTAAGGATTCTTCCCATATATTTCAATTGTCTAACATGCCACGTCTTCAACTAAAATGACCACAATCATGACCAAGTTCCCATAATTAGTAGCTAAAATTAAATAAGCATGAAAAGAACACGACACAAACCTCCCAAATGCATTTGATAAGCCAACTACAATGTATTTTACTAGGGTCTTCTCTAGTTCATCTTCCTTAGCAATCTTTGCGACTCTCAATAACTTTGCCTTGTAAGTCCAAACCGAATAGACTTGTTTAACCAAAACATCAAAACTCGTTCTTTTTTTTTTAAACCCAATTTGTCTAAATAACAAATAAAGATATTACCCTTTATGGATGCAACCACACCTCCAATATTGCTCCTTCAACTCTAGTAAGTGTCCAAAATCAAAGTCATTATTCATTTTAGTTAGATCTTGCTTTGAATCTATAACATTCTTGAAAGACTTCTAATAATTTTTCATCACCTAGCTGCATATTACTGTATCATCAATCACAACATGGAATCAATAATTCAACAAAATAGGTTGTTATCAATGGTTTAAAATAATACTATATTGATAAAAATACAAAATCGCTTAAATGCAACAGACATATAGTCTACAATAATTAAAGATCACATATTCTAAATTGAGATAGTTCAAACTAAATTTTATATTACATCTCTTCTTTGAGTCTTACAAGTTACAACCTTGCTCTCTCCTTCACATTTTTGTATTTCTTGTTCCTCAAAATCTGGAATTTGATTGCTAGATTGATGTACATTTTTCATTTTTATTGTCAAACTTATTATTAGGACAAAGAAAAAAGAAAATTAAAACTCATTATCAAAACTCACAACTTACATACCTTGATACCATTGTCTTGATTGTTATTGTTAGTCGTTGAAATCCCTGGTTCTTCGATTTGCCCATTGTGAAAAACTTAATGACCAATGTTGATTATTCCTTTGATTAATAAATACTCGATCCATATTTCGATTCTTGGCTACTCTGTTGGATTTTGCCATTTGGAGTTTCCTATCAACAGGAAGGATAGAGGACAAATAAGCAATTTTTATAGTCACCTTTCTAATATAGTATTAAATATAGGAAATTACCAAGTGTCCATAAGTGATTTCATTAAAATATAGTAAAATAATTTTTTTGGGGGGGTAAATGTGATCAAGCGGAAGAATAAAAATGATGGCTTGGGCGCAAGCCTGAATATTTAAATTGTTAAACTGAACTTTTAAAGTCTTGTAGGGAGTTGATCAAAAGATCAGTACAAAAAACCTTAAAACTTTTAATCTGTTATTTGTATAGAAGTGGGAAAGGAAATATATCCCACATTGGTTAAGTTAAACATCATACTCTTTCTTCTAGC
>JAOTQJ010000001.1:5151480-5169375 GCA_025642045.1 Solanum sejunctum | reverse complement strand
GACATCTTCACCAAACCTCTTAGAAGAAGTCGTATTTCTTATATTTGCAACAAGTTAGGTCTATTTGACATGTACGCTCCAACTTGAGGGGGAGTGTTATTTGTATAGAAGTGGGAAAGGAAATATATCCCACATTGCTTAAGTTAAACATCATACTCTTTCTTCTAGCCTATATAAAGGGTTTCACCTTATATTTCCTTTATATGTTTCAACATAATCAAAACTAGAATGAGTGATGTAGAAGAAAGATGTTCTTACTGGGAAAGGCTTGTCATGAACTTCACGAACAAGTATAGAGTGAGGAGTAAGAAAGATGAAGTAGCATGTATCTGTATGTGGGAGTTGGAGAAAAAAGCACTTGATTGTAAGAGATTCTGTGTAGACGTTCTTGTTCTTTTATATTATCAATTTAGTCATTGATAGTCGCTAGTCAAATCCTCAACTATGTAGTGAGAAAAACTCTGAGTTTGACGTTGAATAGCCATATTGAGTTCATCACCAGTGGCATACTCAGACAGGCCAACTCTAGCGCCTATAGTAAGAAGCCCTTATAGCCAGTGCTAGCTCTAGTTATACTATTGGGATTGAAGCAGAAGTGGCTCTCTTACTTGGAAAATATGATAAAAAGAATAATTTAGAGGGTCAATCTCTATGAGAAAGCTGTAGTTTTGTTGTTGCTGAAGATGATATAAATTTACTGTAGCTAATCATCCTATTATAGTATTATACCATGGTGAATGGAGCTGGTAAAGGTTATCTTCAAGAATTTGAGTTTACTCAGGCATGTATTCAGTTCATATCTACTCATGCCCAATTATAGCAGCATAGAGGTTTAGACTCGATCTATAACAGATTGCTGCTATTTTGCTTTGATGTTGCTGAAGTAAAATTTGATGTACCTTGTCTTCCTATTATACAATGTTGCTGTCAAAGGTCATCTTACAACAATGTGCTATGATCAGTCTCCAAACTGTCTAATTTTTTATGGGATTCATGTGCTATATGGGTTAATAAAAAGTTTTTGATAAATGACAGTGATGGATTTCTGAAAATTTTAGTATTTATAGGAACAGAAAATGTCTGACTTGGTTATTTGTCCTTTCACATATTTGTCTTGAGTTCTTTCTTGAGCATGTATGGAGAAAGCACAAACATGTAAATAGCTTTCATGTTACTAGGAGGATAATTAAGAAAAACTCAAAATGCTGTGGAAAACTTGTTCTGTTATATACTTTGGAAAAAAAAAGAAGAGGGATAGCAGAATCATAAGGGATAAAAAGTTTTTCTTTATAGTGTGGAAATATACCCTTTTCTGTTATAAAGGATTAGGAAGAAAGGAAAGTTAAGAGGGTAGAGGGGAATTATCGACCTCCCACATAATTTTCTTTTGATATCTATCTGGCTAGAACTCTTCATATGGGAGAAGGTATTTATAGAACTTTTTCAATGTATGAATTGTCAATAAATTTGGAATAACCCCAGTTAAGTTTATCAGCAGGATTATTCTTAAGAAATCTCAGGAGTCACTAGTATGCTTATTTTGATCGCTAAACACATTGAAAGCTTTGATGAGAGTTCTTTCTCTTTCCATTAATTTTTCTTTAAAGTTGAATTAGGATGCTAGAGGTGATAAGTTTTGACCTCACGAGTTCAATTATTGGCTGTTGAAATTCTTATCGTTGTCATCCAAAATTAGTGAGCGATATGAAACTATGGATTCAAGTAAATTGTCAAAAATTTAAAATGGATTTTGTTGATATTCCAACCATAGCTAACCCGTCTACTTTTCTTTTCAAATTAGACTAAATTTGCTTTGTTGGGCTTATGACTTTAGACAGAAATGATTTGCTCTGGGTTTGAATGACCCAAACATCCTGAGCATGCAATTTGACATTTTTAATGATGCAGACGTGAAACCTCCTGATCTTCTTCCAACTATTGTCACATACTCGCATGTAGATGTGTTTGGTTAGATGTTGAAAGAACTTGTGTTTGCTTCCCGTGTACAGGAACATAACCACCACAATTTGTTTTACTTTCAAAATGTTCTTCTGTAATTCAGTGGAAATCTATTTATTTCTGTTTGAAGAATATACCCTGATCTAGCTTAACCTCGAAAGCTAGCTCATTAACTGAGGATTGTCCAAAATAGAAGGAACAACCTATTCCTTCAATCAACTTGAGAGACTTACCCCCACCTATGCACCTAGGACGAGACATTTGGTACTAGATAATATAACATGGGGTCCTATTATTGGGTAAACCAAAAATATGAATGAGTCTAGCCCAGATACTATGTTATGCCATATTAAGCATAAAAAACTAATTCTCCACCAAGCTGAGACACTTAGCACCCCTGCATGCCAAAGGTAGACATGTGGAGCATAGACAATATAACACATTGGGTAAACCAAAAACATAAAAGGGCATGGTGTAATATCTTGCTGAGAAATGGACCTTGAACCTAACTCTGCATCAAAAGCTAGCTCATTAGTAAGGGTTACGTTAGACCATGTAAGGAGATAACGACCAATTTCCTCAGTTAGTGTGGGTTTCAAATTTACTTTGAGATGAATCAAATAATATTTATGTTAACTTCTCAAAAAAAATAATATTATATTAATATGCTCCAAGCGACACAAAAAATACTAGACTTGAGTGTTGAGCTTTGAGAAAAATATTTCCATGATTCGACACACATTGTTTGTTTGTGAGAAAATTTAAACTTAATATTGCTTTGTTGTCCAGCTCCTTAACAGATTCAATTCCCTCCCCTACCTCTCTGTTCTTGTGATATATACGTGGATGCAAATATCGACCCTGTTTTTTCTGTGGAGTTGTTGGTCCTGTGATAGATTCACTCTCTTGTATGCTATTATTGATTACAGCCTTTAGCTGATGCAGAAGGAGCTAAGAAACATGGCATGATCGAGTTGTTGAAGTCATATGGTGGCCTATCGTATGTGAGTTCTTTTGTTATACTGTTCAGGGTTTCCGGCTAAATCTGATACATTTGATGTCATTTATGTACTATGCAATCTGGGAGTCTTCTGATTTTTCAACACCTAAACTCTCAACTTGTATTAGGGTCGAAAGTACCTTTTAATATGATATTTACCTGGCTGCTAGCTCTATTTCCATTATGGTCTAGGTGCTCATCTAACAAAAACCACATGAATCAATTAATATGATGTTGATTCATTTTCATGGTTTCATTTGTTCTCCTAACTTCGTGATTGATTATTTTCTGTGACATATTCTAAATTCTTTTAGCCATCATGTCATTAATGACCATAACTATCTCATGGTAGGAAAGAAGGATACTTGATGAGCCAGCGAATAAGTACATAGACATGATATGCTGGATGTTTGCTGAAGTTTGTGGTAAAATATGGACATAAGTGATTTGTGCAACTTGGATTACCTGTAAGCTGGATCTGACACACACATATTTATGACCATAATTTTCTCATGGTAGGAAAGTTAAGGATTCTTGATGACCCAGCGAATAAGTTTATAGAATGGCATGATATGCTGGATATTTGCTGATGTTTGTGAAAGAATACCGATATTTAGGAAATTATTGATTCTTGTGACTTGGATTACCTGGAAACTGGATCTGACACACACACATATTGCGAGTGCTTCTTTTCTGTATATTAACTCATCTTCCAGCACTTTGTAGAATACTTCTCTTAATATTGGACTTGGCTGCCCCATGCCCCTGAATCTGCAATTCATTCTTTGATATCTGCGAATTTGTTTTTTAAAGCTGGCTATAATTATTTGTGGAAATGTTGCAGGGGCAAAATGGAAGCCATTTTGAACCAAGGGCTGTTCTACCCCCTTTGCCAAAAAAGTGTGACTGGGGGATTGATCCTACTGAGTTGGATTTCTCAAACTCAGTAATCATTGGGAAGGTACAAGTTGTATTAATGTATGATTTGTGAATAAGCTTATTAGAGGTTGAATTGAAGTCATATTGTTTGATTTCATATAGCTTCCATTCACTATCTTCTCAACTAAACTAGTTAGTAGTTAGTTGCTCATGATGATGGTTAATCTTATACAATATGTCTTGTCTTGTTCGAACTACAATTTTTACCAATGTTATGCATACTATATACAACAAAGAATATTGCAGCTATATCTTATATCTCTGTGTATAAGCTAACTTCTTGGCTTCTAGTTGCTTCAAAAACTTTGCATATGATGAAGCTTTTGAATGCTGGAAAATTGTGAGAATTGTATGGAATTTTATTATGTGCTTTTCACTTCCTTTTGGTTAAATTTAGTGTAGTGTTTTCTGGTTTGAAGTATCTCGAGTGTGTGTCCCTTAGGATATTCCACCTAAAGAGGGGAAGACAGTACTTCTTTTGTTTGGGGCCACATTCTACTTCTAGGTGTTTTCTTGCTTGTTGCATTCCCCTGGCAACTGTGATATTGATGACATCACCTCAGAACAAACAGACAACAGGGTTATCTTCACAATTGGTTGTCCAGTGCTGCTTCAACCTTTTTTTTTTCATGTACTTATTTCCTTGTTACCAATTCTATATTTGCTTTCTAGTTACTTACATTGTTTCTTTGTCAAATTTCTTCTAACTATGAGAATATGGATCTACATATCTAATATTCATCATCACTAATTAGATCTGATATTGATAGGGGTCTTTTGGTGAAATACTAAAAGCTTGTTGGCGTGGAACACCTGTAGCTATTAAGCGCATTCTCCCAAACCTTTCAGATGATCAATTGGTGATGTAAGTATTTAGTGGAGTTATTATTTCAGTGTTATGTTTATCTTGTAGCTATTATCTTTATCTTGGCTGTTTGTTGAGGTTTTGAAGTCTTCTAGTTTGGTAGGTTTGTTTCATTATGTTGATTTAAAGTCTTAGTTAATTGATCAGAAAAAGTGAAAAAGATAGTGAGTGATTATTAGAACTTTCTTGCACCTAGGACATTGGTGGTGCAAAAAGGTGGCATCCTTAATGGTCAATCAATAATAGCGTTGCTTTGAAATAATAAGTTTTAACCTATTTCTGTTAATTTCTGTGAGGACTTCGAAATAAAGTGGAGCAAGAATTACTCCATATTTTGCACTACTATAGGGTGTGAACCTTCTTAATTCTATGCAATGTTTTTCCCTATTAAGGTTAACAGTTAACACAGACTCGGATAGCTGTAATTATGTAGGCTGTTACACCACCCTATGAAAATTTATTGTTGCCATACGCTAATTTCTTTTGTATTTATACCTGATGTAATTCCTTTTGGATTGAACATAACATTGCTTTATTTTTGATACAGTCAGGATTTCAGACATGAGGTAAATTTGCTGGTGAAGCTTCGTCATCCAAATGTAGTGCAGTTTCTTGGAGCTGTTACTGAGAAGAAGCCCTTAATGCTAATAACTGAATACTTGAGAGGGGTATGTGATTGATTCTTCTTTTTGTAAAACAAATGTTGAATTCTTTTCTAACTTGTGAAGATTAATGCATTTATTCTGTTATTAGGGTGACCTCCATCAGTACCTCAAGGGAAAAGGTGCTCTCAATCCATCTACAGCAGTTAATTTTGCTTTGGATATAGCAAGGTAATTTTGATGGATTATAAGATTCCAGTGTTAGTTTACTTGAACTCCAGGTCATTCCTGCTTCCTATTGCTTTTGTCACTCGGGTATATCTGATGCCCTTGGTTATATGATGTATAGATTCATTTTTTGTGCACCCTTGAGGTTCCTGTGGGGATAGAAGATTGGGTATCATTTTAGAAAACCATATCCTTTTGTAAGGTTTTCTACTATTTGGTGTACTACTTGTATATGGGTATTTTCATGCCCTTTGTTGATAAAATTTGTTAGTAATTTGATTAAAAATGGTGGAAAATTCATTTTGGAAACTAAGGCTGGCATACATCAATAAACTCTTACTTATCAAAAGTTCGATTTGGAAAACTAACCTGAACAGGAACAAATTTTTTGGTGCTTCTATCTTTTCTATTTAATAGCATTCTGTTCGCGTTTGCATTTACTGGCAGATATCCAACTGTACAGATTTTTTAAACTGTTAGGGATCGGACAAGAGGCAGAAAATATCGACTGTTTGGCAATTTACCTTCTGTCTATTGACTGCTTGGTTACCTTCTGTCTAAAACTTTCCTTGTTTATAGTTATCTGGCCTTTTTCCTGATATGGTTATCTGATTGAAGTACTTTTGTCATGCCATTTATATATTTTATACAAATCACTTTGCCTTGCATATGTAGTTTTCTCACGTGAGTCTATGTTTATGTGGGCAGAGGCATCGCTTATCTTCACAATGAACCAAATGTTATAATCCACAGAGATTTAAAGCCCAGGTTTGTTGATCTTCTCTGCATGGTTCTGTTATTAGTTGATCCATGTAATTTGTGTATGGAGAAACTCTTATTCGATGCTGATACCATGATGCTAGTTTCATCTTTACAATCTATTATCTGTAATGCTGAATATGGTAACATTTCCAGGAATGTTCTCCTTGTCAACTCCAGTGCTGACCATTTGAAAGTAGGAGATTTTGGATTGAGCAAGCTAATAAGGGTTCAAAATTCCCATGATGTTTATAAAATGACTGGAGAGACTGGGAGCTGTGAGTGAAGCAGTTACCTCCTTTCATACATTGATGTTTTTATCAATGGTGTGATACTGTTATTCTTTCTGATATCTTTCCATATGATCAAACCATAGACCGGTATATGGCTCCTGAAGTTTTCAAACACCGGAAGTATGACAAGAAGGTTGATGTCTTCTCTTTTGCAATGATCTTATATGAGGTAATGTCAATCCAGCTGACTTCTAGCGGAATGAGATAGCAAAATAAAACTCATCAATGGATAATGAACAATGATGCAGATGCTAGAGGGTGATCCACCACTGTCACACTATGAACCATATGAAGCAGCAAAATATGTGGCTGAAGGACACAGGCCGATATTCAAGGCAAAAGGTCTGACCCCAGAATTGAAAGAGTAAGTAAACATTGGATATCGATAAGTTCATCATTCCAGCTTTATAGAGTTTTGGAACTTGATACTTGACCTCATGCCAAAAATGAAAAGATTCAGTAGTCTTATGCAGTGTTCTAAAAGGTGGTTCTGGGCGGGCTAAGAATTTGGGGTGGGCCCAGGGGGAGGTTGTTTAAATTCCCAACATTTTAGGTATAAGTCCCAATCTTCCAGGCGTTCATTGGGATGTAATCCCAAAGAACTTCCCCAAATTGGAGTCAAAATTGTTTTATAAGTCCTTTCTAGTACTCCCTCTTTTCCTTTTTACTTGTCCCTGTACAAAAAATAGATTTTTCTCTGTAAAAATCAAGAGATTTATTATTTTCTTCCAATATTATGCTTTATCATCAAGTAACTACATATGTAGTCAAACTTAGATTACCAAAGTATACAATAAGACTAATTTAATAAAGTAGACCTCGATGAATACTTCTTATAAGAGGGAGGGTCAAGTAGCCAAAGGAACAAAGGCAATTTAAATACTCAAAAGTCATGGATTGTAAATTCTCTAAAGTTACGGGCTTAAAAAAAATACTCATTGTAAATTATTAAAGTAAAACAATTCCAAAGTCACAAAAGCCTTTTTAACTGTTAGCCTAATTCTATAGTTTTTTTCTCTTTGTTGTTTACTGAGTAATTAAAACTTTCTGGCTCTTTCTTTGCAAAGTATGAGTTTTGTTATCCAACACTTTACTCTATTTCCACGATTCTTGCTTGTTGATTTGTTCATTTTCTTCAAATTCTTTCTGCTCTCTTTTCTTTCATTACAAGTTCTTTCTGCAACTTCTATGTAAGTTTACTTTTGCATGATTTCTATGCTTATTTTATTAATTTGTAAAATATTAAAGATTAAATATCTATGGGGTGGATGCCCTTACCTCATGTTTGGTAAAATACCTCTCGCTCACAATATTGGTCGCACAGATTCATAAAAGTTAGGACCAATTTGCTCAAGGGAAAAGAAAGAAGAAATAGTGTTTTTTTTATTGATATCAGAAAAGAGGTTGGCCTCCAAAAGATATGATACATCACCTAGTCAGTCTGCTGGCGACTACCTTTGTTGCTTAATTACTTCTAACGCGTTTAGCTCTAACAAGTATAGACATGTCTAGAATTGCTCCTTTTAGCATTATGTAGACGTAGCATGTTGGACCTCGCGACTCTTATGGAGTTTGAAGTGGAACTTGATTCTGTTTTTGCATTAACTTCAACCACTTGGGCACAGGTTGGTGGAGAATTGCTGGGCTAAAGATGTCGACAAGAGACCTTCCTTCTTGGAGATACTAAAGACACTTGAAAAAATCAAACAAGTCTTGCCATCAGATAATCATTGGAACATCTTCACTTAATGACAGAAATGCAAGAACTGAACAGACATTAAATGATGTGTAGTCTATGTACATGAATCTCCCTTTCTGATGTGCTTGTATATAGGATCAACCAGCTGCTGTTGGAAAGGGCTTTTGCTGTTAACTAATTCTTTATTCATTAAAAAGGAAGCATACAACAAGTCTGAATATCCGGCGGGAGCTCTGGCCAATCTTCACTTCTGGGTGATAAATCTCACCTAAGGCCTTGTGCAGATCATGTTTCTGGTAAGTGCATTCTTTGTACTCTATTCGATGAATTTTTCATACAGTATGTTTGAGCAGAAAGTTTGACTAGTGGACTTTGTATTTTAACAAAGTTAATTGATGTTCAGTTTATTGTAATTGATCTTCTCTTGGTTGTTCTACTGTGATTATGTTTAAAATGGATGCTTAGGGGCTATCAAACTTACATATCTGGACGTTGACTTTTTCTTTTCCACATTATTTATAGCCAACATAAGTTAGGTGGGCATCTATATATTTTCAAATTTTGCTATTAGAACTTTTGAAACAATGAATGGAGTTTCTTTTTCCATTTTACCCTTTTACTGATTATTATTGCATATGTGCTAGTCCATTTTTCAATTTTGTACTTGCTCATGATCTAAACGAGTCAAACGTAGATCCTATTACATGTTCCTCAATCTTCAATGCCGAGGGTACTTTTAAAGAGGAAGGAATTTCGTGACATTTTTGATTGATTGACTTGCAGTTTTAATGAGTTGTTTAATAATTGACATATTAATTGTATCTAATCTATACTATGATAGTTTGTAATATAGATTTCTCTAATCGAATGATGATGAATTACTGTTATTTAATAAGTATTAAGTCAAAGGAAAAAAATCTCAAATTATAGGCTTGCAGAAAGTCCTTTACATTTTGGGAATGATGGAAGGACCGAACCATTTCAATCGTTTGTTTTTTTTACTCAAAATGATAGGAGGTTTGAAAAAGATCTTATATGATTTGGATTAAAGTAACTAAATTTTCTTATGTAAAAAATCAGAGTTTCATTTAATAATTTCTACGAATATACACATACACAGAGCGCACACATATATATATATATATATAATAATAATAATAATAATATTTTCATTTATATTTAGTTGTTCATGATAAGTTTATTAGATTTTATTAACAAATGTATATTTTATTATAATATTCATATTAATTGATGTATAATTACAATGGACTTTAAAATGAGTAGTCAATATTAAAGATAGAAATAAGTTTATCTTCTTCTCGTTATGTAACCAAGTAAAAGTGAAGGAAAGAAGTAACAAGTACTCCTCTTTTTATTTGTTTTAAATAAAATAAATGATGTTTAACAAAATTAAGATGATATTTATTTATTTAGGAAATTTTAGTAATTTAATTGATTGATTTTCTAAATTTTTACTTTGTTGGTAAAATTTTAATTCGTTAATACCTCCTCACTCATTTCTCCTTTTCCTACCCCTAATGTAATAATTTATTTCTTCTTTAAAGAAACAAACACGTTTGTTTTCCCTTATTTAAATAACTGAAATTTTACATATTTAAAAAATTCAAGATATAAGATATTCGACTATGAATAAATTAGTAAAAACACTTTAAATAATTACATAAAATAGTAACACTATTTGGAGTTCTAAAGCATCATTACTAAAGTCAATTTAATAAAATACACATCTAAAATCAACTCTTAGCAAAATTTTCTTAAGATCAATAAGAGTCATGGAAAGTAATTTCTAGGAGTATGTTGTTTTCTTAAAAGATGTAAAATGCCAAACATCCAATAAGACTAGCGTTTTCATTGACATTAAATCGTCTCAACATATTACACAATTGATTCAATCTTCAACTAGATTGTGTGTGCCAAAAAATTGTACAGCAGGAGGGATGATAATTATATGAGCTTCTTCTTTTCAAAGAAAGTCTTCAAGTGCCACACTTGCAAACCTGCCACAGACAAGCATATAAGAATTGACAGACCAGTCATCCAAGCCAATTTATAGCTGGTATCTCTGTTCAGTTCCTGCATTTCTTCTTCCCTGTGACACCTCATTAGTTATTAACGTCGATTCATGAGTTTTGTATAAATAAAAATAAGGTAAGATAAACACACCTTTCTCGGAGATAAAACATTTCATCATGGACGCCTTGGACGATTTCAAGCATATGCTTTAGTTCTAATTCCATTGCCTAGTAACAGCAGAGATGAAAAATCATCACATGTCTAATTCAACTTCGGAAAATGTAATTACTAACTACAATTCTGCCGGCGATTTTTGGATAATAGGGGATTAACTTAACTAAAGGCGAGAAGAAAGACGAAACAAGCTTTAAGAGATGATCACATGTACAACTTCAATCGAGTAGCTTTAAGAGATGAATAACATCTACCACTTCAATTAAGTTCTCATTTCTTTTTTTTTTCTTTGTTTTTTTTTTAATTTGCACTGTCCGAGTCTCCTAGAGCACCGACTAATCCTGAGGGTGCACAGGCCCTCGGCAAGGAGTTTTCCACAAGTGCACCATGGTTAATTTAGGTTTTGTCCAGTCCGATGACCCTCAGAAATTGTTTGCACACAATGAATTTCAAACTTGAGACCTTGAAAGGGAGCAAACTTCAATCTTTAAATTAGGATTCAGTCTGCGGCATTACACATAATAATTACAATAAGAGTTTTTGGGCTACACATAAATTAGCGCAAGAGTTATATATATCGTCAATGAAGTGCCTTAGTTACATAACTTGGCCGAAATCCTAGGGGGGAACAGATGAGCTTCCTACAGTATACTTGGGTATGCCATTGAAGACAAAAGCAAATCAATAGGAATCTGGAATGGGGTTCTTGAAAAGTGCAAAAGGAAACTATCAAACCAGAAAAACCAATATTTGTCAATATGGGGGGGAGATTGATCCTGTTAACCAATGTACTAGATGTCATGCCCGCATATATGATGTCCTTGTTCCCTCTCCCCTCTAACCCTCTAGTGTTATCAAGAGACTAGATGCAGAAATAACTCAGAAGCCTCTAAAACAAGATTTTCCTAATATTAACAACCTGTGTCAACAGCAGAGAGCTACCGCAGGAAGACCGATGGACAAAACAAGAGCGGAAACTCACTTTTAGGAGATTAAACGATAGGGAACTGGACAACATCATTGTTTTTTTTTTTTTTTGATGACAAGAAGATACCACCTAAACTCAAAGATAAGTTTTACAGAATGGGGGTTAGATCACCGTTGTATGGGGTGGAGTGTTGGCCAATTAAGAAGGCACATGTTCAGAAGATGCATGTCGCAGAGATGAGGATGCTGAGATGGATGTGTCGTCACACCAGGAGTGATAAGGTTAGGAATGAGACCATTCGGGAGAAGCTAGAGGTGGCCCCGGTGGCCGAAAAAATGAGGGAAGCAAAACTGCAACGGTTTGGACATGTGCAGAGAAGGAGTACCGATGCTCCTGTTAGGAGGTGCGAGAGGTTGGTTTTGGGAGATACTCGGAGGGGTAGAGGTAGACCGAAGAAGTACTGGGGGGAGGTGATTAGACATGATATGACGGAACTTGACCTCACTGAGGACATGACCTTAGATAGAAAAAAGTGGAGGTCGCGAATTAGAGTAGTGGGCTAATGGTAGGGTTAGGTGCTTTTATCATGTGTTCGCATTGCCTATGTATTAGTTTTATCTTATTTACATAATGTCATTTGTAGTCGCCCTTTCTGTTCCCTTCCCTTCCTTTTGTCATATCTAGTTCTTTCTTGAGTATGGGTTTTGAAATGAAGGTTCCCAGGAAACAGCCTCTCTACTTCTACGGTAGTGGTAAGGTCTGCGTACATTCTACCCTACCCAAACCCCACTTGTGAGATTCTACTGGGTATGTTGTTGTTGTTTTTGATGACAAGGGGAATCAGCAGCCGCTACCCTTTGAGTGCGCACAGAGTAAATCCCCGCTCCTATGCAATATCTCACAAATTACACAAGAGAGGTAACCCGCACTAGGCAAACAACATCATTGCTTTTTTCATTCACTAGTACAGTTTAACGGGACTTCCTCAACAGAAAACAATATGCTTTGGACAGGAGGCAACAAACAGAAATTTTCAATGAAGTCAGCTAATAGGATATAACAACAACATACCTAGTGTACTTTCTCAAGCAGGGTCTAGGGAGAATAGAGTGTATGCAGACCTTACCCTTACCAAGGGAGGTAAAGGAAATATTTCCGATAGATAATCAAAATAAGGCTCAAAATACCTCTTTCTATCTATTGAACAAAAGTACACTCAACGTTAAATTTTTAAATTCCCCCAAAACTAACGGTTGACTAGTTGACTAGATAAGGCGTTATAAAAAGGCCATATAACAGTGTATGATTGGTCCAGATGTGACTTAAATTAGCAAACCAATATGAATTGATCTGACTCGCCCATATAACAAATCTAAATACCTGATTATGAACCCCTACCCTGATTCTTTTCTCTTCCTCACATATTCCTTCAATATTTTTGTCTTTAACTAGGATTCGGAAATCAGTGAAGAAAATGAATATTTGGCCGTTTTCCGGAAAATGAATCACAAATTTTGTCACAGCACAAAAGAGGCCCAAAATTTGATACCTTACAGATCAAAGAAGAAAGTACACCAGACCTTCTAATCCAATCACTTCGTTCTTTTCTTTGTTGAAATATGGGCTCTCAAAAGGTTAAAAGCTAAGTTTCTCAGACTCTTCCCTTTCGATGCCAATCCTCCAAAAATACACAACTTTTGGAGAATCCGAGATACACCCATTGACATTTTTTAAAAGTCCGAACAACATAGTTTAAAAGTATGATAAACTGTGTTAAGATGCAATCCTGAGCGTTTCTCAAACTAAACAAGATGCTTCTATCAAACAAGCCAATGTTAAAAGTTTAGGGAGATTTAAAAGTATAGAATGCATGCAGCACTATATGCTACAAAACAGTCATTAAATTTCTCAAAACCCAAAGGAGGCACAGACACATTTCAAAGAAAATTAAATTATGCAAATACAACGGTCAACAGAAGTCAATTTCCAACATTCGTCTAGACAAAATAGATGGCAAATCAAAAGAAAAATAAGGGTTTACCTCAACAGAGGCTTTCTTCGCAACATTTGTCCAGTCTTTAGCTGCAACGCCACTTTTCCACTCAAAATCAATATTCAACTTAACCGGAGGCTTGTGATCAGCAGCAGTAAAGCAAGTGTGATAGTCCGCACCTTCTGCAGTCTCAAAAGAAAAATGTCCCTCATGAACATTTTCGGCGTAGTGATGGGCATGGCTATTCTCGTGTGCAGACGTTACCTAAAGCACAAAAAAACCAGAAGACATCCAGATAATCAAACATATATCATAAAACTCAAACTTTGAGCATACAAAACCATCAGAAAAATTATATAGCCTCGGCATACAATGGATCGAAACACAATGGAACTAAAACAAGATTCATATATCATACTCCAACTAATTTAGGATTGAAGCATAGTTGACTGATTGCAAGTGCATAAACAAATAACTAAACAGAGAACTAAATCAACTAAGTTTCAAGAGTCCACCGTTGACTCCAAAATGAAAACAAATCAAGTAGACAAATATTTGACCAACCATAATTTCCATATGAAGCTTTATACAAATCTATCACATCCCTAACAATAACACAGCAAAATTCATTGCTTTAACAACAAACATCTATATACAAACCAAAAAAGAAAAAAAAAACTTGTACTAGTCTCAAAAAATTTCACAGTTAAAAGATCAAACACATCTAACCTTTAGCGTAAACTCGAATATTAAACAACAACAACATAGCCAATGTGATCCCACAAACGCGGTCTGGGAGGTAAAATATTCGCTGACGTTGCCGCTACCTCATCAACACACAGAGACTATTTCCCGAAAAACCTAATCTCAAGAATAAGTATAAGCAGAAAAACTCGAATATTGAAATTTCTAAAATAGATTTTTACATTTAATAACTCCACAAAAATACCTACACCATTTATAGTCTAAATATTACTCATTAACATGTTTAAATCTCCAATTAAGTAAAAACCCACTTGCTAATTTGAAAAATAAACATAAACCGATTTGTTTTCTACCTGATACAAATCTATAAAAGAAAAAAAAGTCAAAAGAAGTAAATTTACCCTGACGGTGACTTTGTGTATATCAGGCAAAGGATAACCATCATGTGGGTTAACGATATGATACTTGCCAACAGTCATGGAATGGCCTTTGATTTCTTCAGCTATGCATTTTGTATGACCAGATTCCAGTTCAAATCTTAAAGATTCAATTTGGGTCAAAAATACTCCAAAGATTACAACAAGAAATAGGGGATTACCACTTCTCCCAATCGTCATTCTCCTGTTAATTGGAGAAAACAATTGAAGTTGAAAGAGGCCCTTTGTTTTAGGGAAGAAGACAGGAGGAAGAGATATGGAAGAAAGTCAAACAAGGACTTTTTTTTTTGTTTTGGTAGTATTTCTGTGATCTAAGTTCTCACTTTCTTTCATTTTTGGTTTTGATTCTTTCTTTGATTAATTTTTTTTTAATTAGAAATGGTAATGACATGACGTGACTACAAATACTATTAATTAGAATAATAGGAGTATAATAACAAGAAAAAAGTACTAGCATTATACTTTATTACTAAAAAAGAATTTCGTGATTGACTAACCAAGGTCAATAGAAAAAAAAATTGGGTCAAAAAATTTTTGAGTAGTAAATTAAAAATTTTGAGTGTAGGCTAATTTCAGATAAAATTTGAGTCATGTGAGATCCAATGAAATCTGATAATGAATTGAAAGTTGAATTATAAATTTGATTGTTTGAGTTGATAGTCCAGATGATAAGGAGCACGTATGGCTTTGCCTAATTGAATTTGGGCAAATAAAATTCTAGAAAACAATCTCAACGCAAAGGGTCAATTATTTAACATCGTGATTTGAGAGTGTGTTATCAAAATAAAGGGTTGGGACACAAATTTATAAAGTTTTTATTTTGGTGCAACCTGCTATAACGGTGCTACCATGTGGGGTAAGTGGTCGCCAAGGAGGGGCAGATGCAGGTTTTAAGTTAGAAAAGTCCGAAATTCATTCTTATTTTTTTCACTTCGTCCCTGAGAGACTAGAAATGACTTAGCGTTATTTCTCTTTAGCTTTCACCTGGTTCATTGCCAAAAGGTAAGTTAATCACTTTCCTAACTTGTAATTTGATTTCTAGACCTTAGATTCTAGGGGGCATTGTTGTAGGGAAAGATTTAGACCTATAATTAATAGTGGATAAAAGCTTTAGTTAGGGGAGATGTTTTTTAAAGTGACCAAAGATTAGAATTTTGTTATAATCCTGATAAATTAGGTCACTATTATTAATTATATATATTTTCTTGATTGTTTATAGATAAAGAAAGAGTTAAGACATTGGAAAAGAGGAAAACTCCAGTTCTATAAAGTTCAAAATTTAAATATGAGGTAGGTGATGGTTTAATATTTTCATTTGCATAATATATGTTTATTAATTACTTCGTACTACCTTGTGCATGTATGTGAAAATAGAGAATGATTTAAGGCTAATTGATGATTTTCATGATCTAATTGCATGTAATGAACCTATTACTTGACCTTGGTAAGTTGTGAATTATTCATTATGATTGTGATTGTAATTATGGATCAAGTATCACATTCTGACATATTATTGGGTCACACGTCAAGTCAACATATTATTAAATTCGGTATCACGTTTCGACACATTAAATTGGATATCACATTCCGATATATTATTGAACTGAACATCACATTTTGACACAGAATTTGTTAGAATTGTGGGTTCCTTGACATAACCACGATTGAATTTGTACTAAGATTGTTAATTATATGGTTTGTCAAGCACGATTTGTGAATTTATTACTTTCAAGTATACGTATGAATTGTGTTATGTTATTTGAGTATATCTTATTTATTGGAGTAGTAGTGTGATTCTACTAATACACTATTGTTACGTCTACTAGTATTGTACTAGTTTTCTTTCTTTTTTTTTGGTTATATAAAAAGTATTTCAGATGACTATAAACACACCTTAGTTAGGCGATTGCTAATTCAAGGGTGAGCTAGCATGTTTCGAGTTACCATGGATTCTTTCCTTATCTCAGTCTATTTGTTCGGAACTCAGATAATTACTTATTGAATATTAAGATTTGGGGTTACATCCCCATATGTTAGACACTTACATAGAGTTTTGGTGCAATGACTTTCAGTTCTAAGGATTATTTATTATTTGATTAGGTTTCCGCTTAGATTTAGGGGAACTCAACCTATTGCTTATTTAAACTAGCAATAACTTTAAATTGCCTAAATTATGCTAATTGGTTAGTATGGTTAGAACATTGATTCTCTCATTGGAGGGTTAGTGTGGGTGTCATTCATAGCCCCTTTGGAGTAGTGACATATGTACATGTCGGGCTTATGAAGATCCACTCGGATTTTTACTCTAACTTGTGTATGTGTGTACTTTCTTGATTTATGAGGGCCAATTAGATTTAGTTAGTTGTTACTTACTTTTTTTGTTTTGTTATACTCGTGTGAATTTCTATTAGATTTTCATTTCTTTGACCTATGTTGTGTCTAATTCTAGCATGTGATATTGTTTTTATTTTTTTTTTCTCAGTCAACCTATGATACTTATTGGGTACCTATTATTTTGATACTCATACTACATTCTACATTTATTTTCATGATGTAAATCCGACCATTAATTATCAACATTGATATCGAGCCTCCAGTTGCCTGATTTCAAAGGCAAAGTAAAAACATGGCAGTCTAGATCATACCTATCTTCAGCTGTATTTAGTGACTAGTTCTTTGCTTTTGAGATAAATTTGTATATATTTTCCCTCCATTTTTGGGACTTGTACTTTTTTTATAAGTTCTATACATGTGACTTTTAAATTCTGAAAATGACATTTATTTGCTGGGTATGTATATATACAAACACATAGAGTTACACAAAAGATACACAACAAATATATGGCAAGTTATATATGTGTGCGTGTACATGTGCGCATGTGTTGAGATACATGAAAAACTTATAGAAAAATCAGTAGACCATTGAATAGACCACAACTAACTATAGTAGCCCACTCTTAAATTCATTTTCACGAATACATGTACTATTTTTTTTACCTTCAAAATGAAACTAACTAAATAAAAATGTGGGGTGGGGTGGGGGGGTGGGGAGAAGGAAAAGATATAATTGAGTGTTCGAGGGGAAAACAAGGAGAGAAAACTGACAGATTTGGAGTGAATGTATAAATTAGAAAGAAAAATAAGTGAATAGATTAATAACTGTTCTATTTAAAACTAATTTTATGGAGCGATATATCTCAATATATTATGACTTCAAATTTTCGATACATAATTACTTAATAATAGGATAATAGGTAATAATTTAAAAGTATAGATTGGA
>JAOTQJ010000001.1:5112416-5137552 GCA_025642045.1 Solanum sejunctum | reverse complement strand
TTGGTAGAAATTAGCTGCAATTAGTCTAGAAGCTGTGTAATTAGTCTAAAATAGTTGCTGTAACAGGTCTAAGAATATGTCTGCCATCTGTAATTACAGATTGTGTACAACTGTACATGGCTGACTATTTAACCTAATTACTTGTATAAATAGATGAAGGAAATATATGAAAGATATACTTGTTAGCATAAAAGAAAAAGGCTTCATCATACATGTCGTTTATCGCCCTAATATACACCATTGGAACACCTTTTGCCTCTAGACACCTTCATAGAACCTCCCTCGGAACTCTGTCATAGGCCTTCTCAAGAATAATAAATACCATATGAAGGTCCCTCTTTCTTTCTCTATAGTTCTCCACTAGTCTCCGAATAAGATGATTTGCTTCAGTAGTCGATTGCCTTAGCATAAATCCGAATTGATTTTCTGAAATAGACACTCTTCTTCTCACTCTCACTTCCACCACTCTTTCCCAAACTTTCATAGTGTGGCTTAGCAACTTGATGCCCCTGTAATTGTTGCAATTTTGAATATCATCTTTGTTTTTTTACAATGGAACCATTGTACTCCTCCATTCATCTGGCAACTTAATCGTCTTTAGAATATCATTACACAACTTTGTCAACCATTCCAAACTATCCGTAGTCGTGCTCTTCCAAAAATCCACTAGAATCTCATCGGTCTGATCGCTCTCCCTCTATACTTATAGCACGTCTAACCTCCTTAGCTTTGAAACGCCTACAGTAACAAAATTTCGATGACTATTAGAATGTGCCAAATCACCCAACTCAATATCTTGTCCTTTTTTCCGTTTAGGAGTTTGTTAAAGTAAGCTTGCCACTTTCACTTAATGGAATTCTCATCTACCAACACTTCACTATCCTCATCCTTGATGCACTTCATTTGGTCCAAGTTACAAGCTTTTCTCTCTCTCTATCGCGAGCCTATACAATGTCTTATCCTCGCCTTCTCCTCCTAGATCTACATACAAGCGTTCAAGTGTGTTGTCTTAGCGCTCATGACCGCTGTTTTTGCTTGTCTTCGCCGTCTTATAGATATCCCTAGGCCTTCGTTTTTCATCCTCGCCCATACACTCCGCCACTTCGTATAGGTCATCTTCTTAGCTTTTACTTTGCCTTGAACTTCCATTCCACCACCAATCACCTTGATGTCCACCAAAGGTCCCTCTCGATACCCCTAGTACCTCGGTAGCTACTTTTCTGATGCAGCCAGCAGTAGTATTTCACATATTGTTGACATCCCCGCTACTACTACAAATTGAAAAACCACTGTAAAATTATATATATTCTCTCAAAGTGCTCAAGCAGACATGTCAACCTGCTGCCCGCTTGAGCAGCTACATGGTCGGCAGACACGACCATGAAACAAACTCAGTGTGGCATATTAGTTAGTAAAAAAGAAGGAAACCTTCGAATCCTTCTTTGCAAATCCAAATTCTGCTTCTGCTATACATGAAAATGAATAGGAGCTGTATAAAACTTTAAGCTGTCATAACTCCAATAATTTCTCATGCCGTGCAGGAAATTATACAAGTAATGGGTTTCTTCAGGTGTCCTGCAATGGTGGTTTGAACCAAATGCGTGCGGCGGTCGGTTTTTTTCCCACTTTTTCTTTGTATATCAATTTTCTCTTTTTGGTGATGAGGAAGTTGGAAATTGTACAGTTTGCATTCAAATTGAATGAGACCGACAAAATTTGGATACAAACTCCTAACCTGATAAATTCAGCCAATTTGAATGTAGATCTGTGACATGGTGACTGTTGCACGGCTTTTAAATTTAACTCTGGTTGTCCCAGAACTTGATAAATCATCATTCTGGGCAGATCCTAGGTAATTCTGGTGTTATGTAATGCTGTTTTCTTGGCCTGTTAGTGATTTATTATAACTGTAGCATACCTTGGCAGCGATTTTGAGGATATTTTTGATGTGAGACACTTCATTGATTCATTAAGAGATGAAGTCTGCATAATAAAGAGACTGCCAAAGAAGGTTACCAGGAGCTACGAATACCATCCGATAGTAATGCGTCCTGTTAGCTGGTCAAGTGAAAAGTACTACTTGCAACAGGTTAGTCTATTTGTTTCGGCGGTATGTTGTTATCATATAATTTATTAACAGTAGATGCCTGATTGACCTGACCAAGTTAGTTGTTCTTCATGATTGTGCAACAATATTAATTGGTCACCATTTGGAAGACTGAGGGTGTTTCAAAGTTTATAAGCCGGTCAAACTGTTATAAGCACTTTTTGACTTATCTACGCGTTTGGTAAATGCCCAAGTGCTTTTATAAGCCAAAACTAATCATAAGCTGTAAGTTGGTTATCTCCAACTTATGACTTTATAAGCACTTTCAATTTGACCAACCTTTTTTTTGCTATTTTATCCGTAATATTTTTTATAATTCTCAAAATACTTTTCCCCAAAACAAAATCTAGGACTTCTTCTTCACCCCATATTTGTCGTACCTCTTCTTTATAAAAGATACATTTAATTTTGATCATTGGTAAAAGTTTTAAGAGTATTTTCATCATTTTAAAAAGGACTAGCGTATCAACATTTTTTTACCAAGTACATCAACTACTTATTTTCAGTTTCATCACTTCAAACACGAGACTCGTACCTGCTTGTAAAAATTAGTTTCAGCACTCAAAATGCTTTTCATCACCTAAAACTTATCAGGTATGCCAAACAAGTTCCCATAAAGTACTTTCACTTCACAAGTCTTGACTAAGTGATGTTGTTGCTATGTATGTGTACATTCATATACTACTTAGACATTGTAATCAGTATGTAGTGTAATGATGATTTTGTAGTCATTAAAAGTCAGTAGCCTTGATAACTGAATATTCCTTCTGTCACACACTGAACATTTACATGTTATTTAACAGTAGAAGATCCTATTCTAATGCATGTTATATGTATTAACAGATTCTGCCTCTCTTCAGCAAGCATCAGGTTATAAAGTTCAACAGGACAGATACTAGGCTAGCAAATAATGGGATCCCTCTTGAGCTTCAGAGACTTAGATGTCGGGTCAATTTTCACGCTCTGAAATTCAAACAAAAGATTGAGGTACTGGGACAAAAGTTGGTCGATATGCTTCAGCAGAGAGGGCCATTTGTAGCATTGCATTTACGGTATGAGATGGATATGTTGGCTTTCTCTGGTTGCACTCAAGGCTGCACCGAGGAGGAAGCTGAGGAGCTCAAACAGTTAAGGTGATTGCCAATTGAAGTAACGTATAGTATTTACATTACACTCATGTATCTTCACGAGGGATAATATAACGTTTTACATAGGTTAATAGTTGAATTTAATGTTACTGTATGATGATCTGCAAGTAACATCATTTATTTGGTCATGCTTAAGTCATGATCAGATTCAGTAACATCTAGCACTGCAAGAATTGTTGAAAGAATAGCATTTCCTCTCCTACCTACTTAGGTACATGGGCTTTTATCTTTCTTTTCTTTTTGGATAAACTAATGATTATCTAATTTGAAACTCCATAAAAAGTGATATAACATGGACAAGGGACACCGGACAATACAAGAGTGTGAAAATCAATTTTGACTTATGCCTGCTAGATCTACACCATCCATGAAGGCTATACTCTTGCTATGAACATTGATGGAAATCGGCAGAAAATTTACACAGGTGTCCTTAGAAGTGTATGATAGAGTGCCAAGATAGAGTCCTTTGGTGGGAATTGAAGAAGAAAATAATTCATACTGAATATATAAGTGCCGTAAAGGAATATGTATGAATAAACCATCAGTGCTGTGAGAACAGTAGTATTAGATGCAAAGTTATTTCTCATGACCGTGGTTTACACTACGAATCTACATTGAGTACATACCTTTCTACCTTGGTCATGAATGAGCTAACTATCATTATTTTGGAGGAGTTCTTGTGCTATTTGAAGATGATGTTATGGTAATTGACGTGATTGAGCCAACCAAAGTAAGGGGTCGTTTGTGCATGGATAAGGTAGGGTATTCCAGTAATAAGTTTGAGCTTAAATTTATACCTTGGCTGAAGGTATAAGTTTATCCCAATAAAAATTTTTATCTTCAACCAAAGTATAAATTTAATCCCAAACTTAGTCCTGGATAAGGTAGGATGTTCCAGGAACAAGTTTGAGCTTACATTTATACTTTCTTTGGCTGAAGGTATAAATTTATCCCAACAAAAATTATAGCTTCAGCCAAACAAGTATAAATTTAATCCCAACTCTATCCATCAAACTTGGTGTTATTTTATCCAACCTCCCAGGTGGGATAAATTGGTCCAAGGATTATAATGCCAGGATTATAATTCCCGGATAACGTAGTTTGTGAACTAGCTCCTTCCCATGCTAAGAGCCTTTCTAAATAACTGTCTCTACCAGTATCTCCTTTTTTTGATTCCTAAGCTCATCATACATAATTCGATTTCCTCTTCTTCATTTATAAAGGAGGAAAAGTCCAATCTTTCAGGATTTGCAAAGCCATCAAGACCCATTCATTTGAAGTTCCATTAGAAATAATGTTAGATAAAATGGAAAGAGGGAACTCCTTGTCTTGAGAGGTCCCACGAAGATCTCTACGTACTTGTCCAGGACAAGTGAGATCTTCGGTCTGCGTGCCTGGGAGCAGCTCAAACGAATCTCAAGGGTTTTTAGGATAAGTAGAAGTAAAAATGAATGTGTAACTGTGGCTACTTGCATAAAAAGTGTGAAATTGAGGTGAGATTAGATGGGATTGCATGCTTAATTGCAAATAATTCAAATATCGATGCTTGATGTTCATGGAGATTTTGGTTTGATAGATGAAGATATGTTACAAACATAACCAAAATAGTTTGATTGAAGCAATAAGTGTTCTTGCTGTGTTATATGATATAATGGTGCTTATGAAATTTAAAGATGTCTTTTAGAATGGTCATAGGACGATCAATGTTGCATGGAAGTGAATGTTGGGCATCTAAAATCCATATATATCCATTAGATGTGTGATTATTGCAAAAATGAACATGTTAAGAGGGATGTGCAGATAGAAGATTAGACAAGATTAAGTGACTACATTCGGCAGAAGGTGCAAGTAGCAAATAGATGATTATATGTGAGAAGGTAGCTTGAGATAGTTTATTTATGTTCTAACTCCTACTTGTAGTTCTAGATGCACCAGTTTGTAGGCATCAAACCATGATGAGCGAAGACGTGGGATCTTAGCAGGAAATGTGGTTCTCGTTGTCCACCGTTCCTCCTCTACTTTGAGATCTGTGCTCAAAGAGTATGGGAAGAAGTGGAGGAGGTCCCAAACGAAGTCATGCACTTACTCGAGCAGTGCAAGAGACTAGGGAATGGGTCGAATAAATAACAGACAAAGCTTTACTTAGATGAAGCTTTGATTGATATTTTCATCTTTGTGACAGACAGAAGTGTGTTGGCTATGTTGTAAAAAGGGAAGGCGGAAGCATCAAATGCCAAAGAGGCGGCTCGACAAGGAAGGAATGAGAAATTGTCTAGAGTGACTTCTTTGGTGGCGGAAAGAAGGGATAAATAACAATAATGATTCTCTCAACTGTTTCAATGTCTTGAGAAGTTGGTCAAGATAGATGGCATCGCCTTTTTCAATTCTTTCTTACCGGCTGACACTCTTTGGGATGCGGTAGACGTAAAATCATGTGGAAGGAAGTTATTTTAAAAAAAACCTACGATCTCTTGGGATTCACTATGACTAAACCTAGTAAAAATTAGGGCTCAGCGGAAGAAATAAAATCTATATGGGCGATGACAATCAGTTAGGATTAAGTTTTACAAGAGTCCGACCTAGTGGTTTGTAAAGTGTGCCTTTAGAGACCATTATTCAATGCCTACCAGATTTCTTCCCATTGCGTATGTTAATGGGTGGAGTTATCCAATACATATATTGGGGAATTTGATTGGTACTCGACATATTAGTTGAGACTAGCACAAACAACACATTTAAAAATGAGGTTTTAGTATTGTTAGTTGTTAGTACATTCCCTAGGGTCTAATGTTTGATAGAAGATTTTTTAGTCTCATTGAACATTTATATGCTAGTGGCTAATGTAGAGGACTTATAATGCTTGAGAAACTAAGTTTCTATATATTGCAAGGAAAAAGCTTAATTGGAGTGACATGGATCGTGAGAATGAGATTGCCTACCTGAACTTACTTGGGAATAAGGTGTAGTGTTATTGTAACTGTTGTAATGCTTATTTAATTTCTGGTTCCTCATAGCAGCTTCATTTTTTTTTATTATATAAATCTAGATAGCTCCATGTTAACATTAATTTAGTATGGTTTTCATGCCCTGGTATTCCCATCATGTGGTTATACAATGATACCGATGCATGCATGTGAAATTGAAGAATAGCTTTTTGATTTTTCTTTGCTCTTTTGAGATCCCGTTGGCAGCGAATGTAGAATAATGCCTAACCCAACTCCCCCAACCTAGGCAGAAAGAGGAGGATAACACCAGGAGGTAGCGTCCTATTTTCTCTCTTGGAAACACACACAAGTGGTGAGACATTAGAGCAAATTCTTATAGTGCAAGAATACATCTAGTATCAATATTTTGATCCCAATTTTCACTTCAGTCTTCTTTTACTTTTATAACTATTTACCTGGACTGATCACCTAGAATTTCACCATGGCGGTAGCTGTAGACTAATAAAGTCGATTAGGAGTGGTGTGTGATGACTAACTAGTGGTATTAGTTGTTATGGACCAAAACTGAAATGGGAATAGCTATAACAACATTTGCGTATAATTTTCTGTTTCCGTTTCTAACTTGAATTTAAAGTTTTGACGTTGTTGAGAAACTTCAAGCTTTTATTATTCCCTCTGTTTAAAAAAGAATGATCTCCTTCCGTGTTTAATCTATTCCAAAAAGAATTACTCCTTTCCTTTTTGGCAATGTTTTAATTTCAGCTTGCCACGCGGCATGTTTAAGGCCACAATATTTTTGGTACATTTGACATAACTTTAATTTAGAACCACAAAATTGAAAAGTCTTCATTAGTTTCTTAAACTCCATGCCAAGTCAAACTAGGTCATTCATTTTGAAACGTAGTTATTTTCCCACCTACATGATATTCTTGATTGTATCGTTTCGTTGTGTCCAACATTTACACACCCCATTTGTCTACATGGTAAAGTTTTGTTTTACTTTGTTCACTCAGGTATGCATTCCCATGGTGGAAAGAGAAAGAGATTGTATCTGATGAGAAGAGATCTCAAGGCTTGTGTCCCCTCACACCAGAGGAGGCAACTTTGGTTCTACAAGCATTGGGTATTGAAAAACATATGCAGATTTATATCGCATCAGGTGATATCTATGGCAGTGAACGGAGGCTTGCTGCTCTAAGAACTGCCTTCCCAAAGATTGTAAGTGTTGATTGATTTGCATTTCTTCCCTTTTTTTTCCCGAGATGTTTGGATTATAGATCTCAAACCTTTGTTGCAGTTATTGTATTAGGAGAAAATTTGTTCATCAGTTGCCCAACTGCATACTCTCAGATAGTTGGTAATCGTTGGTATCTTGAAAATCAACATTTTGTAGCTAAAGACGATTCCTAGCAAATTTTGACAACATGGTGACATCAAAGAGATATGAAAACTCTATTTTGATGAACTCTTTATATTGCTGATAGATTGAAAACCTTAGCAATATTAGAGAATTATGTTTATTGAAGTTACCCCATGAAAAAAGTATGAATTGTTGAAAAACCTATGATACAGATGGCATACAATACTGGTCGACCTATTCAGTACTAATCACCTATTCCCAAAAATAAGAGTGCCATTAAACTGAGGGATTTAGGCCAATAAGTCTCATCTCATCCGTTAGTAGAATGAATGAAGAAGGTTATTAATGCCTTTCATCAAACAAAGACAAATAATATTGGGGGATCAAATCTTGGCTTCCTGAAGTTATGTGTACATTAATTATTGAATAAGCTTTTGATCAAGTACATTGGTTATGGCAATCTTGAGTAAGATGAGTTTGATGTGAAATGGTTAAAATGGACGAGACAATTACAGTTAAATATGCATTCTACACTTTCTATTAAGCAAAATGATGGAGAAAACCAATCAACTGCATTGGATCCAGTGTTCAGCATTGGTGGCACAAACATTGAAATCACAATTACAGTATCACATCTTTTGTATGCAGATGACACGTTCATCTTTTATAAGTTTGAAGAGACTCAAATGTCATGTTTAAACCTCACTCCTCATTTGTGAAGCCTTGTCAATGCTACAACAACAACAATATACCCTGTGGAATCCCACCAGTGAGGTCTGGGGAGGGTAGAATATACGTAGACCTTACCACTACCTTATAGTGGTAGAGAGGTTGCTTCCTGGGAACCTTCGTCTCAAATACCCATAAGCAGAATAAATTAGATATGGAAAAAAAAGGGAAGGAAAAGAAAGGGAACAGAAAGAGCGACTAACAAGGAAAAACACATGATAGTATACATAGAAGCCTTGTCAATGCTACATATCAAAATACTGAAAAACATTATTTATCGGGTCAACAATTTTCAAAACATTGATTAACTGGTTGGGATTATGGAGAGCAACATTGAGACTCTCCCTAGCACATATATGGGTCTTCTTTTGGGTGAACTTTGGAATGATTGTGGAAAAATTTGTAAAGAGGTCGACTTCATGACAACTTCACTCCTATCTTTAGGGGCCACAATCACCCTTATCAGTAGTGTACTTTGATAGCATACTCATTTCATGTCTCTGTTTCCTATCCCTACTAAGGTGCTAGAAAAAGTGGATAAGATTTTAGGAGAGACTTCTTACTGGAACGCAATAATAGCTCCCACAAAATTCATGAGGGAGGACTAGGGGTGAGAAATCTGTGAGTTCACAACAAAAGTTTATTAATGAAATGGCTTTGGACGTATGACACGGAAAACCAAGTCTATAGAAAGAAGTGATCAAATCTACACATAGAAAAAAGGACAACTTGAAGGAAGATCTAATGCAGACTATTCATAATTTTCATCAAAGGGGAATTTTTGAAAAATCTTTCAATACCACCCTTACAGCTTTGATCCCAAAAGAACCAGGGACTGTGGAACTCATGGACGTCAAACCTATTAGCTTGATTGGGGGCTTACAAAGTTATCTCTAAATTGATAACTGAAAGACTCAAAACAGTTATTGGAAAACTAGTGGATGGACACCAGATGGCATTCTTGCAAGGAAGACAAATTCTTGATGCATCCCTGTTTGCCAATGAACTGGTTGACTCAAGGGTTAAACGAAAGAACCAGGGATCATAAGCAAATTGGATGTTGAAAAGGCCTATGACCATGTCAATTGGAATTTTTTCCTCAAAATTCTAAACGACATGGGTGTTAGTAGTAGGTGGATCAAATGGATCTGTTTTTTCTTATAATAAATGGCAACATAGAAGGCTTCTTAGAAATTATAATAAACATAAGAATTAGTCAAATAAATTCACAAATAAAAATTATATTATATAGTGTGATTTTTTATTAGAAAAATATGAAGAATTGTCATAAAAATAAGTGGTGAAGGTTGCGAATGCTATTATACATGGTATTAAAAATAATATGAAAATGTGAAAAGTGGTGTATAAAAGGGTTTTAAAGGTATATCTTTGTCATTTTACCTGTTACTTATCCCGGGATTACTGTATTACTCAAGGGAGACAGATTATCTGGCACTACTTATTAATCTCTACTAATTATTAATCTCTAGAAAAGTTGTTCCGAGTTTGCCAACCAAGCAACAAATTAAGTGGTACCATAATTTAATCCCAAGACTATTTGGTGTTATCCTTTAGACACAACGATTCCTAAGTCTATAGAGGAATGTCAGGGTATCCTGTTAACAGGGCTGTGGTGTCTTGTTTACGAGACCATTAATGACTGAGAAATTAGAGAAGTTTCAATCTATTGAAATTTCTGAACTCACATTCAGCTTTGTATGTGAGACATGAGAAACCTAGATGGAAACTACACAGTAAGGATGTTCACAGTGAAATTGCGTTATTGGGATCTTAACACACTACAGATAGAGCAAGACAGATGGTCTTGGAAGCTAGTGTGGAAGACCAAATGCCGTCCAAAGGTAGCTTGTTTTACTTGGTTAGTATGCAGAAATGCATGCCTAACTCATGAGGCTTTACAGAAAAGGGGCTGACAGACTTGCTTAAGATATGTCATGTGTGAGCACAAAGAAGAAATCAATGATCATTTATTCTTTTATTGTAAGACATGTATGAGCCTAGGGAACATATTTTTTTGGTTTGTTAGGAGTTAACTGGGTGACGCCTAATACAACAATGGAACTTCTAAGCAGTTGGAAAGGTATTATCAACAAAGAAAGAAAAGAATACTGGTGGAGAACAGATAATGCTTAATGATACCTCTTACAGATTGAAGTATAGGCAATCGCCAGCAGTATAAACCCAACTCAAAAGTGGATGTCGATCCCACTGGAACAATGTGTAGGCGATTAAAACAATAAAGAATTACTAGCCACTAGTTTGAATCCAATCTAACTTTACAATTATAATAAGAACATATTGGCAACAATTTAGGATTAGAGAATAAGGGAATAGGGGCTAAGGTCTTTCAAGCAAGGAATCACGAAAAATTAGGGAATGGAAAATCAATCAATATCTATACGATCCATTGCACATAAGTCTCACATAGTCTCAAGTAATCATGAGTCAAATCATTATCATCTATGGATAAGCTAGAAGTCAAAGAACAATAGCCATCTCCCGGTCAACTAACGTATTTAACTTGGGTTGTCTTGAATCCCAAATCCTACGCCAAATAGAAGTATTCTAGCCTTAATCGAGCTATACTCTTCCCAGCTATACCTGTAGCAATTAAAATTGCAATGATTAACACTTAATCCATCCACTTTAGTACCATCTCTCGAACAACACTCAAAGATCTAATGTAAACTTGAGTTCATGACCTCAGATTATAAATGAACGTTGAAGAAATAGGATGAACCCAAAATCAAATAGCGTAAATTGGTAAATCAATGAAGACCCATTTGATAAATGAGAAAATATTCAACTAATTACAAAAGCACAAGATCAAAATCAATAGCCCATGAATTGTCTATTTCTAGAACAAATATTCAATTCTTCAATGATTAATTTCACCTACAAGTCATGCAAGATAAAACAGGTATATGAAGAAAGTATAAAAATAAATACACTTGAGGACAGAACACTACTTGGATTTCAGATTCAATTTCAAAAAAAACACAGAGGACCTAAAGAACAAATTGAAGAGAATTGCTCTTGAACAGCCACCCCAGAGCTCATCCGAGGCAAGCTGAGAGAAAGATTTAAAAAAACTGTTATTGATTTTTATTCAATTTCCAGATGCCTTACAAATGGATGAACCTATCCCTACTTAATAAGAGAAGTGTTAGAAAGGAACAGGGGATCTCGGAGATTTAGTTTTAGCTAACTCTGCACATGCAGTTACATGTCAGCTAATAACAACTACCTGCATCACTAATTGATCTTCTTCCTAAAAAGGGAAATTATTGCAAAAGGATTATATCAACAACTCAATCTTCACTCCAATGGTGAATTGTAAGGAAACGTGCGGTGAAATCTTAAGCCCCAAGCTATGGAGTGTTATTCAAGGTGTAAAACTTCAGAAAATTTCCTTTTCAAGCATCCAAAATGGCTATACAGGAGATTATTATCAAATTTGGGATCAAAATGTGAATTTCCAATTATGTCTAGCCGCTTGAAAGTTTTCTTCTAAGTGTTCGTGACAGTTGAAAGTTGATCAGCCCTACATGATCTCGACTTATGATCTCGCGATGTGTTTCATTGTTGACCGCAATCGCGAACATTGACCACACGATCGCGATAAATTAGATGGCTGCTAATTATGATTGTGACCAGTTAACCACGCGGTCGAGATGCACAAATTGCTGCCCATGCCAATTTTTCAGTTTTACTCTTTTTGCCTCATAAAAAGGTAGGGTAAGGACTAAATAATGCTCTTAGGCACGTCTTTCGAGATCACTTTGCCGTCAGTCATTTTGAAAAATATTTCCATTTTAGGTGGAATTCCGGCAATGGCTAGTTTTACACCCCATCGCGACAGCAGCATTTACTACAACTCAGGATTCAAATCTTACAAGATTACTAGCATAGCAGGATCAGAATCATGGTTCGAATGGACAGAGTACAACAAATATTTAATGAGAAAGGGCAGATTAGCCTTAAAGTCCTAAAGTGATTGGTATCAGTATTAATTGAAGCATCGAAGAGTAGGGGGAGTATCATTAAAAGATGGAATCTGAATGACCACTTTGAGGAGTTTTATGGCACCCTGAAATACAACGAGAGTGGACGTTATGTCAGCTTCATTGCCATCCAGGTAAGAAAAGATCGATCATTATCACACCAGAGCCTTCACAGGGAGGGGGATGGAGTAATATCACTCACAAAATTGCTGGCTTCATTTACGAGCCCAACAAAAGGCCAGAATAGAAGAAATATGAGAGAGAAGAGAGAACATGTCCTATAAGGAGGTGGTGTACAGTAGTAGATATTCAATGGAGAAAGTAAACAGAGCAGAGCGGCATGGAGTTGAAGACTATATTGAGGTCACAAAGGCAACAGATGGTGGGAAGTCAGATCTGTTGAGGAGATGTCTCGTGGGAAGATTCCAAAACCAACAGAAAGAAAGCCCAACCCTAAACGATGTCAGAAGGTGGGCATGCAACAACTGGAAAGCTGCTTCAGGGGTAAATGTGTTCGCCATGAACGATAATTTATTCCTTTTTGAACTTCCGACAAGAGAAGCGACGCAGCATGTGATGACGGGGACATGGGGCTAGAAAAAGATAGTAGTGTCCTTAGAATGGTGGTCACCCACCACCGGATGCTGGCCAGCAGATCTGAGGAGAGATTGGGTGTGGGTAAGAGCCATGGGACTTCCTTCGAGTCTATAGTCACAAGATATATTCACTGAAATCGGAGATCGATGTAAGGGCTTTATTGAGACTGAGGAAGAAACCAGTCTTAAGAACCATCTTCAGTGGGCTCGAATAAAGGTCAAGGGGGATGGCACGAAGGTCTCGACGAAGGTGAAAATATCCTATGAGAGTTTTTGCTATATCATACCTAGTTGGTGTGAGATTTCGGTGACGATCAGTTCGCCGGGAAGTCGGAGTGAGGAAGAAGAGTTCGACCCCAGTGGAAAAAACCCTCTGCCGTGTAATACACTGAAAAACCTAGTGGTTAATGACCTCAATCACATGGGCACCTCATTCGAAGGGTGTTTTTTAAATTTGGAGGCACATGCGAAACCACGTGAGAGAGAACAAAGAGGAAAAGGTCATTTGAATGGGCCGATCTGCAGATAGAAATACAAGCGGCCCAAAAAGGAGGATAAATAATGCTCTTCCAACTCTCAAAGCCCAAAAGGAGGAAGCCCAACGGGTGGATCTGATGAGCATAGAAATTCAAGCCAATTTATCACACATCAACCTCAAAAAACAGGAAATTAAAATGGGAGCAGCGGTATGCGAAACAAGTCCTCATTCTAGAGAAGGGGAAGAAGAGAAGATAGAAAAGGGCGGTAATGGTATCGTTATTTCAGAGGCAAATCCAGAAAAAGATCTTACAATGGCCATCTTTCATCCGTCACTCTCGGATGAGTCGGCGATAACAGAGATTGTGACTCCTTTGAAAATCCAATATCCAATTGGAACTTCAGAAGAGCCTTCTAACCCAACCGACTGGATTAAACAGCATATACTTAAACTGAGCTCAGAATTTGGGGTGGATTTCAGAGGTTGTGAAGACAAAGCAGAGGAACTTTTCAGGAAGATTGATGATAACAAACAAGAAAATAAGGGGGAAGAGTAACAAACAAGAAAATAAAGGGGGAAGAGTAACAACACAAGAACAAGAAAGAAGGGCATTATGAATTAAAGGGTCTTATTTTAGACACGAAATTCATGAGCTACGGACTAGAAGCAGAGGGGATTACTAGCCATAGAACAAGGATGAAGCTAAACGTGATATCATGGAATGTTAGGGGGTTAAATAGCGCAAGAAAAAGGGTGGTTATCAAAAATATGATGAGAAAATGGAAAGCGGATGTGGTTTGCTTGCAAGAAACCAAGGTGCAGGGGGACATAATTCATCTGGTGATGGAAGTTTGGGGGAGCAAATGGGCTAATTTTGTGCAACTAGAAGCCAGCGGAACAAGGGGAGGGATCATTATCATGTGGGACAAAAGGGATTGGGAAGGAGAAATTAGCTCCGTGGGGAAGTATTCAGTCACTTTCTCTCTTAAGGGACTGAATAAAGATTTCAGTTGTCATATAACCAGCATTTATGCTCCTAACGGTAGGATTTTGAAAGAGTTGAAACATGGTAGGAGATAGGGGCTGTCAGGGGTCTATTTTCAGGTCCTTGGGTACTTTGTGGGGATTTCAACACTGTGAGGTACCCATCAGAAAAGAAAAACTGTAGTAGAATCACTAAAAGTATGTCTGAATTCTCTGATTTTATAGAGGATATGGAATTGGTGGATCCGGATCTTTGTGGGGGTAATTACACATGGAAAAGGGTGACAGGCACACAGCAGCTGCTAGACTTGATAGGTTCCTCTATTCTAAAGAATGGGAAGCAAATTTTAGACAAACTATTTTGCATAGAGTGACCTCTGATCACTCCCCTGTTATGCTGCAATGTGGGGCTTGGGATAGTACCAAGTCTTATTTTAAATTCGAAAATTGGTGGCTAGGTGTGGAGGGCTTTTATGATAAAGTCAGAGAATGGTGGGACTCCTTCAATTTTAGGGGAAAACTAGGCTATGTGCTGATGGCAAAACTCAAAGCTCTGAAGGACAAACTCAAGGAATGGTCCAAAACTTCACAAGGAAAACTGGGAATGCAGAAGCAACATGTGTTGCAACAGCTAGCTGTTCTAGAAGAGATATAAGAACAAAGGGAACTAGCACCTGGAGAGATTGCATCCAGAATGATGCTCAACATGGAGTTTGAAGACATTGCTAAAAAAGAAGAAACTGCTTGAAGACAAAGATCCAGAGCTACATAGCTAAAGCAAGGGGACAAAAACATTGCATTCTTCCACAGAACTGCAAATGCTCATAGAAGGGTGAATACAGTAGCTAAACTGAGGGTGGGAGGGGAAGAGTTGTTTGAACAGGAACTGATACAACATGAGATAGTAGCATACTATGAGAAGCTTTACTCTGAACCTGAGGAATGGAGACCACTACTGCATAATTGTCTAGTGATTTCTGAAGATGAAAACAACCTTCTCCAGGCACAGTTTGAGCAAGAGGAGATCCTGAACAACATTAAATCTTGTGCAGCTGGTAAGGCACCAGGGCCGGATGGTTACACTATGACTTTCTTTAGCCAATGTTGGGAAATCATAAAGTTGGACTTAGTGGAAATTATTCAGTATTTTCACAGGTCAGGAATTTTTGAGAAGAGTCTCAATGCCACATTTGTAGTTCTAATTCCTAAGAAAGCAGGAGCTATGGAACTTACAGATTTTAGACCTATCAGTCTCATAAGAGGAGTATGCAAGATCATGACAAAAATGCTGGTAGAAAGAATTAAGAAGGTTATAAACATGCTGGTAGACAGACAACAAATGACATTCATCAAATCAAAACAAATATGGATGCAGTTCTGATAGCAAATGAATGTATAGAATCTAGAGAGAGGAGCAAGTTACCTGAAATTCTATGCAAGCTTGATATTCAGAAGGCCTATGACCACTTAAATTGGGACGTTCTTTTGGCAATGCTAAAAAAGATGGGCTTTGGAGCTAAGTGGGTCAGCTGGGTAAGATTTTGCATCAGCACTGTCAGATTTTTAGAAGTCCTTGTGGTTTTTTTCCTTCCCAAAGAGGATTGAGACAGGTGATCCTCTATCCCCTTTCCTATTTATTTTGGCAATGGAAGGTTTGAATAATCTTATGCAGACAGCTAGACTAAGGGGTTGGGTAAGAGGATTTCAGGTGGATAATACTAATACACAGGAGTTGGAGTTTACTCATCTGCAATATGCAGATGATACTCTCATTTTTTGTGCAGGAGAGAGGGAGCAACTGTTATGTCTCAGAGCTATATTCATCATTTTTGAGTCTGTATCTGGCTTGAATATCAACTGGAGTAAGAGCTTCATTTACCCAATAAATGAAGTGTCAGATGTGCATAGTCTAGCAACAACTTTAGGAGGGAGAATTGGCACCTTACCTACTCTATTTAGGCATGCCTTTGGGTGCAAAGAGCAAGTCCAAGGAGATATGGAAAGAGTGATTGAAAAGTGTGAAAAGAAGTTGACTAATTGGAAGAGCCAATATTTGTCCAGAGGGGGCAGACTTACACTAATCAACAGTGTTTTAGATGCTATCCCTACCTACATGATGTCTGTTTTCCCAGCTCCTGTCAATGTCATTTAGAGGATAGATACTCTTAGAAGAATTTTCTTTGGCAAGGTTCAGAGGACAAAAAGAAATTTCATCTAATCAAATGGGAAGAGGTTTTGAAAAGTAGAAAAGAAGGGGGCATGGGGGGTGAGAAACGTTGAAGAAACAAAACAGAAGTCTGATGCTCAAATGACTTTGGAAATTTATGTCAGGGGATAATATGTTGTGGAAGGAGGTGATCAGAGCAAAATATGACAGGGAAAATAGCTGGATGACAAAGATGGTCTCAACCCCCTATGGATGTGGAATATGGAGATCAGTTAGAAATCTCTGGCCTTTGATGCTGTCTTGAATCACATTCAAAGTGGGGAACGGAATGAAGGTGCTTTTTGGGGAAGACAAATGGATTACATAGAGGCCTCTAAAACAGATGTTTCCAGAGTTGTTCAATCTGTCCTTACTGCCAAAAGCCACTGTTTCTGAACTATGGATTGGCCAAGGATGGAACTTGAACCTCAGAAGGAACCTAAATGATTGGGAGCTGGCAGACCTAGAAGTTTTTCACGACACAATGGCAGATTTTAATAACATGACTGCTGATGAAGATAGGGTTATTTGGCAAGTTGGTAACAAAGAAGTTTTCAATGTCAAAACTGCCTAGAACAGCCTCAACCACTCTAGTAACAGATTGAAGCTTTGGCCTTGGAAGATGATCTGGAAGACTAGAATTCCCTACAAGGTGAATTGTTTTCACATGGTTGCTGGCAAGGGAGGTGGTTTTGACATAGGAAAACCTGAAAAAAAGGAAGTTTCAGATGCGTTCCAGATGCTAGCTTGAGACAATCAACCACCTTTTTCTGCATTGTAAATGGACAAATCAATTATGAAGAATTTTTAGTAGCCTCAGACAAATCAACTGGGTAAAACCAAAAGATATTGAATAATTACCCAGCTGTTGGATTAATGTGGGAAATGCTACAACAAAGGAGGAGAAATGGAAGATGGTCCCAGCCTGCATATGGTGGACCATTTGGAAAGAAAGGAATCAGAGGTGTTTTGAGGACAAAAAAAGCAACATTCAGACTTTTAAAATGAATTGTTTAGCTCTTCATTACTTTTGATGTAAAAAGGAAATACTAGGACAGGCAGGAGATCTTTTTAATGTTATTGACTATCTGTGACAAAAAGCTCAGATAGAAATCTCTATGATGTAACTTTTTGCTAGGGGGACTACTTTTTGTGTAGTATACCTGTGGATATTTATAATAGAAAAGTTACCATTCTCAAAAAAAAAAGGTCTTCTTTTTGCCTCGATTTGTTTGGTTTCTTCATTTATCTTCCGAATCAAATCTAAGTTTTATTTTCTTGCAAAATATGCAGAAAACAACATCAAAGGCACCGATTCTCCATTTAATCAATACAAAATCTTTAGAGAAGTGTTGTGAAGTGTAGATTGAAGACAATGTATAGAATTTTTGTAAGAAAGGAAGTAGAAGAAAGTAAAATAGAGTAGATGAGGAAAAAGAAGTAATGTATGAGAGAACAGAATCTTAGTGTATTGGAATTGTTCTTCCAATGAATGAATGATATATAGGATGCAATCCTACATATACTTGGTAACTAACTAACTTATTTCTTGAATGCTACTTAATTATTCTAGCTGACTTTCAATCAAGATATATAAGATATTGACTAGACCATATTTGCTTGATCCTTCTCTTTTTCAACACTCCCCCTCAAGCTAGGTGTAGTTAAGATATTTCGAAGTCCAAGTTTGGAATTGAGATAGTGATGTTGCACTTTAGTAAGCCCTTTAGTTTAACGGGTCAGCAGGATGATCTCTTGTTGGAATGTACTTGGTTGTCACCATTTCTTGATTGATTTTTTCCCTAATAAAGTGGAAATCAACCATTTGGCTGCAATCTGCATTGCAACCTTGCTTTCTGTGAATATTTGAACCGGTTGTTTGATCTCCATCTTTATTTCCTTCATCAGTCCCAACAACCAGACTAATTCAGTTACAGTTGTAGCCATGATACTGTTGTTTGTTTTTTAGATTTCCAGGACACCAATGTGTCTCCCAACTTCACAAGGTATCTTGAAACAGACTTCCTGGTGTGTGGACATGAAGCCTAATCTGCATCACAGTATGCCGTTACAGTAGTGTTGTAAGAACACCTTGACCAGTATGGTTTTTAATGTATATCACAATTTTCGAGGTAGCTTCCATGTGAGATTTCTACGGTTTTTGTAGGAATTGAGTCAGTGTTTGTACTCCAAATGTTATGTCAGGCCATGTCATAGTAAGATATAATAATTTCCCTATAAGTCTCTGATAAATAGTTTGATCAGTTAGAGGATCATATTCTTCCTTTTCTTCTGTGAGACTGATATGATCATCATATTGTTTTGTTGTAAGCTTGATGTTTGTATCAATAGGTGTGACTGCAGGTTTGGCACCACTAAGTCCAGTTTCTGCAATAAGCTCTAGAGAATACTTCCTTAGGTGCATCAGTATTCCAGCTTTAGATCTAGCAAATTCAATTCCTTGGAAGTACTTTTGACTCTACTTGGTCCTTCATTTTGAATGTCTTTTTCAAGTTTGTCTTTGTTACTTCTATACTCTTGAGATTATCTCCAGTTATTAGCATATCATCAAAATAAGTGAGTACAACCACTATCCCATTTTATGTCTTCTCGATGAACAAGGAATGATCTAGCTCACTTTGCTTGAAATGACCTCTCAGTAAAGCTTCAGATAGTTGTGTGTTCCACTGGCTTGATGCCTGTTTTAATCCGTATAGGGATATAATGAGTCTGCATATTGTATTCTCCCCATGACTCTGAAATCCCCGTGGAAGATCCATATATATCACTTCATTTAGATTACCTTATAGAAAGGCATTATAGACATCCATCTGATGTATTTGCTGTTGATTTTGAGCAGCAATAGTAAGGACTGTTCTCACAGTTCACTTCTTCTCCACAGGAGAAAAAAAAGTTTCTTGATAATCTATGGCTTCTTGTTGGCTATATCCTTTAGCCACAAATATGGCTTTTAGCCTCTCAACCTCCCCTGTGGATTTGTATGTGACCTTGTAAATCCACTTGAGTCAATTGGCCTTTTTCCTTTAGGAAGAGGGACAATTTCCTACGTATTGTTGCTTTCAAGTGCAGCAATTTCTGCGTGCATGGCTTCCATCCACCTAGGATCTGATGCAGCCTCATGAAAGTTCCTTGGTTCAGTGATAGTAGACATGTTTGCTAGCTTGATCGGATGTAGACATGCCTTCATATGAGACGTAGTTGGACAAAGCATAAGAACCTTCCTGAACATTCAAGGATACAAACTCCTTCATCCATGGAGGTGGTTTTCTATCCCTACTTGATCTCCTTTGTTCTTGATTATTTTGAACAGGTAGAACAAGATTCATATCTTCTAAAGATTGTTCAGTGTTTTCATCCTGTCTACTATACTTAGCTGCTGTTCTAGACTGTATGTCATCACTTTGGACGTCAAGAACCAATTGTTGGGCAGTTAAAGGTGGGTGTATTCTCCATGATCTTCTAGAATCATATCTACAGGTTGAAACATGGTAGCCTCTTGTTTCTGCTGTTTGAATGGAAATATTCTCTCTTTGAACAATACATTCTGACAAAAAACATGTTGTTAGTCATATCATATAGAATAAAACCTTTCTGCACATCGGAATATCCCATAAGAATAGCAGGTTTAGCTCTTGATTTCATTTTATCAGTTTCTTGAACAACTGTAGCCTAGCACAAACACCCTATTACTCTAAGGTGACTTATAGAAGGTTTTCTACGATGAAGTCTTTCAAAAGGAGTTATATTATTAATAACATGACGAGGTAACCTGTTAATAATGTAGGTTGCAGCTTGAACAACCACCCAAAAAGGATATAGGAATATGAGCCTGAAACCATACTGCTTTTGTTTGTTCTAGAATGTGTCTATGCTTCCTCTCTGCAACACCATTTTGCTAGGGAGTATGGACACATGTCCTTTGATGTATGATCCCTAAAGAAGTGAACAGATTTGTGCACTCTGAATTGACAAATTCAGTTTCATTGCCAGTCTTGATTATTTTGACACTTCTGTTAAACTGAGTGTTTAGATAGATGAAAATTGTTTAAGAATCACACACAACTGGCTTTATTTTTGTTACGACCCAAAAATAGGCGTGATGGCACTCGTCTTATCCCACCAAGACAAGTCAGCCTACAAGCCAACTACAACGTTAAGAATACAGAATTATAATAAAAATGAAAGTTTAATTGCGAATAATAAGTCAACTTAATTCAAAATCCCCAAAATCAGGTTGTCACGTGTACAAGCCACTAGCAATACAAAAAATCAAAGGAACAAAGGTCTAAAGTGTCTTTCTTCTCGAATAGAACAAAGCACTATAGAAATAGGAACAAGAGAGTCAGCCCGATGGCAACAGCTACCTCTCTAAATCTCCAGGGAAGCCTCGAATGATTAAGGAAAACACTACTCACTGTCCGGGCTCTGAACCTACACAAGTGTAGAAGCAAGGGGTGAGTACCAAAAGCAACACGGTATCCAGCAAGTAAACGAATTAAACAAAGTAAGTCTAACAGAATACACAAACTCCTTTCGTTCCAATCTATCTCCACAACTACAACTTGCATAGAAAATCAGCCAGCCCAGCAAGATATAATACACAGTAAAAGTAAGTTTCCAGTATACTACAATTCCACATCACAAGTCACAACTCACAAGTGATACGTAATCAATCACCGAAAGAACATCATTCTACACAAGAATATGCAAGGATGCAACGCTTATATAATGATGTCAGGCATAATGATGCATGTCTGTCCTAGTGATACACACCCACTGTCTCTCAGTCCGCGACAGATGCATGGACTAAGAGTCCCCCATGGGTCTCGGACTGAGAGACAACGGGTGTGTATCACTAGGACAGACATGCATCATTATGCCTGACATCATTATATAAGCGTTGCATCTCATCCTTGCATATTCTTGTGTAGCATGATGTTCTTTCGGTGATTGATTACGTATCACTTGTGAGTTGTGACTTGTGATGTGGAATTGTAGTATACTGGAAACTTACTTCTATTGTGTATTATATCTTGCTGGGCCGGCTGATTTTCTATGCAAGTTGTAGTTGTGGAGATAGGTTGGAACTAAAGGAGTTTGTGTATTCTATTGGACTTATTTTGTTTAATTCGTTTACTTGCTGGACTTATTCTATTGGACTTATTTCTATAGTGCTTTGTTCTATTCGAGAAGAAAGACACTTTAGACCTGTGTTCCTTTGATTTTCTGTATTGCTAGTGGCTTGTACACGTGACAACCTGGTTTTGGGGATTTTAATTAAGTTGACTTATTATTCGCAATTAAACTTTCATTTTTATTGTAATTCTGTATTCTTAACGTTATAGTTGGCTTGTAGGCTGACTTGTCTTGGTGGGATAAGGCGAGTGCCATCACGCCTATTTTTGGGTCGTGATAGTTGGTATCAGAGCCCAGGTTCATAGGTCTCACGTGTGTACGAACCAAGTCTAAATAGAGTTTTGAGGATCGGTACGGAGACGTCTGTACTTATCTTTGAGAGGCTATGAAGACTTCTAGAAAATTTCTTTTTATTTATTCTCTCTTATCGTGCGTGGTTATCTTCGTGAGTACTGAGTTGTGCCATGTTCTTTCAACAAATGGCAAGGATTAGAATTACTGTTACTGGCGGTAGAAGTGAGGCAGCTCCCGAGACAGTTGCTGAGGGCCCAATTAGAGGTAGGGGAAGAGGACGTGCCCGTGGAGTGGCATCAGTGAGAGGTCATGCCCAAGGAGCAACACGAGTTAGAGGGCAGACTGGAGGGGCTTCTCTAGAGGCTCAGATAGAGGTTGGTCAAGACCAAGTTCCTTTAGAGCACGTAGTCTCACCTTTGTTGCAGGATACGTTATTGAGGGTGCTGAATGTACTTGAGAGTTTTGCTCCGAGTGGTAATACGATAGGCATGCTAGGCGGTTCTCATACTGGAGGAGGAGCTCAGACTCAAGATCAGCATCATGCTCCCCTGGTTCACGATCCGGTAGAGCAACCACCATTGGGTACTAGAGTTGAAATTGATCCTGCACCAGCTATTGAGGTTCGGGGTGCTCTATCGGCTACATTGACTGAGAATGAGCAGCACTGCTATGAGAGATTTAGGAAGATGAACCCACCTCAATTTCAGGGTGGGAGGACAGAGGATGCTCATGAGTTTTTGACTACTTGTAGAGAGCTGTTGGATACTGTTGGCTTGTAGGTTGACTTGTCTTGGTGGGATAAGACGAATGCCACCACGCCTATTTTTGGGTCGTGACAATTTTTAATAAGAATGTTCAAGTCATTCTTGAATAATCATCAGTAACAGTTGAGAAAAATTTGTTTACATCAAAAGTAGCTTTTATATGAAGTCCGCAAAAATTTATATAAACTAGTTCAAAGGGAGAGAAACTTTTAATACTACTAACAGGAAAAGATTGTTTAGTTTGTTTAACACATGAACAAGTCTAGCATTTATTCACTATTTCAGTAATATCATCAGCCATTACAACTAAAATTTTCTTCTTTAGCAGAGGCATAACCAAATCTTTTATGCCATATATCTATGTCAACTTGAGATTTGAAAATAATATTAGAATGAGAATGATTAATAGCTAAAGACGTTATGTCTTCTCCCTCAATATCATAGTTATAAGTCATCTTCTTGTCTACCAATTATCTTCACCTTCCCATTGTAAAGCTCCTGAAACACGAAGAAGTCAGAAAAGAAAAATGCAGAACACTGTAGAGCTAGAGACAATAAGTTAAACTTAAACTGAGGCAAATGAAAAACATTTGTAACAATATGTACTTTAGTAAGAGTAATGACTTGTGTGTAATTAAAGAGTTATCTCCATTAGGAAAAAATACTTTCTTGGGATTCCACTGGGTATGTTGTTTTTGTTGGGTAAATAGAATTTGATAGGCGAGATTATAAAATTAGTTGATTTTATAGGAAACTTGTAAAGAATATCCGATGTGGTGGATATAAGTTTCCAATTTCATCATTTTTTTGTGTGAATATAAAGTTTTCCTTTTCTTTTTTTTTTCTAAGAGGGCAGCTTGAGTACCTAGACCTCTAATGCTTCCTAAGGAGTAGGACTTTGGAACTGCTAATAATTTATATTAGTAAGGAATAATATGATGTTGGTCATTTGTTTGCAATACATTTTCTTGGATAATGTTGTATAAAATTTTATGTACTAACATGAAGATTTGAGTAGTTCAATTAAAAATTCTAAAACGTTATGTACTACAAAGAGTTGCCAACTTCTTCTATTATGATTTAAAATTTTTTTTAATCTAAATTTTATATAATTTAAGCAAAAATACAATCATAAAAGTTCTCTACTAATTAAAACTTTTGGTCCCTCAATTTTTGTGGGGTCTAAAGCAAAGGCTTCATTAGGCTTCCCTGGACATTATAATGATGATAGAGAATCAATTTGAATATGTGCTTTATTAGATCCCTAACAAAGACTAATTCTATTAGGATGGTTGATGAAGGCGGCATGATAGAACTTTGGAATAACGAATAGGTTTTAGACTTAAAAACATCATAATGATGATAGAAAATGAATTTTAGTTTGTACCATTGCAAAGACTAATTCTGTTAGGATGGTTGATGAAAATTTTTACTGAGCAGAAGGAGGATCTTCACGTGATATCTATGTTCACAAGATTGATTACATAAAAATATAGATATGAAGATGATTGTTCAGTTATGGAGAAGATGGATCAGGCATGATGAGAGATGATCACATTCAGTAGAGGATGCATGTAACATATAACATACACAGAATACAATGAGAGAAAGTAGTCTGTTTAAAGTTAAACTCTTGGCTAATGATATAAGTGCCCCCTAAACTTGTCTGCGTCTTCCATTTGACACTAGAACTAAGACCTGTTCCTATTAGGCACTTGTACTATTCAAAAGGTTTCTTATTAAATAGTTTTTGCTGACATGAAATTGTGTGTAGAACACCTAAATTGGGGTGTGAGGTTATTGTTTGGTCTAATTTTTGTTTTTTTTCCCCTCTCTTCTTCTCCATTCTATCTCGAAAATCTCTCGCCACCACCTACATTGCCGATGATGCCACCAGTGACATTACCTTCTCCTTCCTTTTCTTTTTCAGGCTATCTCATATCTACCACCATTAACAATCATTTTTTCTTCAGATTGTTCATTGCTGCCACCACATCACCTTATTTTCCTGAAAATGGAGTCCATGACCACAACTTTATCTCTCACGCCACTGCGCCTCCTTTTGACACCTCCAACAAATGGAAAGAAAAGTGGGTCAATGCTTCTTCCTCATATGGAGTGCAGAACCTTAAGGCAATCATTCACTTATATGTCTTCTCATAAAGTCATCTGACTTATGTTCCTCATGTAGCATTCAGACCAAATGAGCGAATGACTATGAAATTACGTCAATACTTCTACATGTTATTGGGAATGTAAGAGACATCAAAAAACTAGTTTTGAAACCAAAAAGAAAGACCTGAATGGGGAACAGGAAGAAGATGTAAGGGGAAGAAAAATACT
>JAOTQJ010000001.1:5089369-5102499 GCA_025642045.1 Solanum sejunctum | reverse complement strand
AGGTTTCCAAAATTGCATCATAAGGGCTCCAATTTAATCTATAGTTCACTTAGGCTCCAAACTTTTCTATTTTTAATCCAATCAAGGACTTCCGACTCAAACTTAATTTAATAAATATGGGGTCTAACAATCGTGATAGAGTGAGACCCACATTCAGTCGAAACCACCTGATATGAAAATTTTGACTGCGCTATTAAATTCAAAATATTTATTTGGATAGGGTATCATAGTTCATTTGCACATACAGGTTCCTGGATGAATTTCGAGCACCGCATCAGGAATTTGGACCTTGAAAACTTAGCTTTTCAGCAGGTTTTCTGGTGTAGGTGACCCACTCCTTCGCGGATGTGGGCCAGCGGCCGAGATTGTGGAGATCCCTGTATTCTTCATTTACGCGGACCGTGGATCGCGATCGTGGAGGTCAGGCTCCTGCGAGCCTCGCGAATGCAGAGCCAATTTCAAATGGAGGCTTAAGGTACTTTACAACTTTTATTGATGATTACAACAGAAAAATATGAATTTATTTTTTACGAGAAAATTCTGAAGTTTTTGAAGCTCTCAAGAAGTTTAAAGCAGTAGCAGAAAATGAAGCAAGAAAGTCGATTCAAGTATTACGCACAAGCTTTTTCAAGGTTTTGTAAGTTGTATGTCATTCAAAGGCAAAAAATAGTAGCCTATACTCTATAGCAAAATAGAGTGAGTGACAGGAAAAACTGAATATGGTAAGAAGCATGCTAGTTAAAAGCAAAGTATCTAAGAGGGTTTGGCTTGAAGCAACAAACTGGAGTCTAGATACTTTGAATAGGAGCCCACCTTTTATTGTTTGAAACATGATATCAAAAGAAGCTTGGAATGAAAGAAAATCTGATGCAAGTCATTTTAAAATTTTTGGCTGCATTTTCTATGCACATGTACCAAATTAGAAATGGAAGAAGTTAGATGATAAAGGAAAAAAATGTGTATTCGTCAAATAGCAAAACAAATTGTATACTCCAACAACACATTCATAAGACGATTATTAGTAGGGAGGTGGAAAAAGTGAATAATTAATAATTGAAGTATGTTTTAATAAATATTTGGTGATAGTTCAGATAGCAAATTTACACACCTAATAGTTCAGATATGAAACTAAAAAAACTTAATACTTTAGATATATTTTTTAGCCTCCACTCTAACACGTAGTTTTTTATGTCAGATTATGAAAAAGATATCTATGAGTAAGTTTTCCTAAAATGCACGCAAGATTACCAATATTCAAAATCATGTAATAAAAATATGCTACTTCCTATAAACACATATAAATACTAATAATAGACAAATTAGGGGAAAAGTTCAAATATGTCATCAAACTTTAACAAAATGTTTATTTATGTTATCCATTAAAAGTTTGTTTTAAATATGTCATTATTGTCAAGGAAAAAGCTCATCTATGCCATTATTTTTTAACAATGATTTTGCAAAACCACCTTTTATATATAACATGTTTTAATTCGACCACGTCATTTAAAAAAAAAATTTAAATAAAATAAATAAATTGAAACAATGATGCAAACAATAAAGTTTTGCCTAATTTTTAAAAACTAAATAAGTAAGAATTAATAAATAATCTATTTTAATAGGAGAAGCAAAATTGCAAAATGAAGTGAAGATTAATAAGTTAAAAATCTTTTACATAAAACTTAAGAACAAGTCTCCAGTTTTTGAAAAACTTCTGTTCCCTGCCAACGTGGTCCTTTTAATTATTAACGAGTGTCTCCAATTTTAATTAGGTCATGTCATTTTTTAATAAAAAATTAAATTTTAAATAAAATTAAGAAAAAAGATTCACAACAATTAAGCTTATGTAGCAATGAGAATAATACAATAACATATAAATTTTACGCTATCAAACTTGTTGCCAAAGATTAAAGCTCAAATGATCTAAAATTACACTCTTCAAACCTCTAATTAGTGAAAATCACACAAATACCAAAAAATCTATTTTAACTTTCTTCTCAAAACAACAAAATTAAGGTTAAAAAAAAAAGTAAGCAATAAAATTCTTAATTTTATTTAGAATTTATTTTTTTAAATGACGTGGACTAATTAAAATATGTCATGTGTTAAAGGTGGTTTTGCAAAATTATTATTTAAAAATAATAGCATGGATGAGTCTTTTCCTTAACAACAATGACATATTTGAGCCAAACTTTTAACAGATGACATAAATGAATCTTTTGTTAAAGTTTGATAACATATTTGAGCTTTTTCCCTAAAAATTATTTACACTAATTAATAGTCAGGGTTAGTGTTAGAATACAACTTATGAGTCTAGCTAAACTCAATAGCTTTGGTCTAAAATTATTTTAAAAAATTCACTGAATATAAAGGAATTATTAATTTTAGATTGCACAAGAAACATAGAGGTGTCAAACAGGTGAGTTGCGTTGAAATTAGGAATGTTAGAATGGGTTGAAATAGAAATTGTGTTGGGTTATAACTCATCCAAATTTACTTTGGACTCAAACGGGTTGAGCTCAAATGAGTTAAAATTCGGGTTAGGTCATGACCCGCTCAATATCAATAAATTACATGAATACATGACTTTATTATTCAAAATCTTTAATATTTCCTTTCTTTTTAAAAAATTACAAAAATCTCAACTTTTCCTTTCCCTCATAATATTTTTGATACTTGGCTAGTTTAATTTTTCTGCAAAGCTATTTTTACGCCTAAATTAGGTAGAAGTCCAATCAATATCAATTACATTAATTACTATCCCTTCACATTTATTAGTTAATTCAAATTTTTTTCCTTTTTGATTCTCTCTCCTAAATTCATCCATATTCATCATTCCCAAAATCGACTGTGTCCTCTTCTTGTTTTGTTTTTTTTTAAATTGCATGGTTCTAAAATGGATTCCTTGCCATCTTTTAGTTTGGGTTTAACCCAAATTCTTGGTGAAAGTGGAGAGATTACACCACCTTCACCAGCCCACTTAAAGATGATGCTAACAATGGAGGTGCTGATAATAGCAATGAATCCATTCGCCAAAAGATGAATGTTCGAAGGTTGTTCCGTCATCCTCAACATCGCGAACTCAAAAAAAAAAAAGGCAAAAGTTAGAAATAAAACTCAACCCCCCAATACCCGCCCAACATTGCCAAAGATAAATCTATCAATTTTTTTGAAATTTAGTAGTTGTTTGTGTATTGCTCGTCCCACATTGCCAAAGAAAAAAGATGATTTTTAGTAAATCAGTCAAAGGTAGTTGACTATGTACTGATGATTTCTTTCAATATTTAGATACACACAACATCCAAATTGATCATTGATACCTTTTTTATTTTTAGGGTTATGCATTCGAAATTTTGATACCAAATGTTTTAAAATTGATACTCATTACAAGTATCAAATGTTTTAATATATTTTGATACATATTTTAGTACTATTAACTTCTTTTGAATGCACATTATTTATGCATGTAAATTTGGTGATACTTATTTTTGAGAAAAATAAATAATTCTACTTCTTATTTGTTTGCAATTATAGTATCAATCAACAATATAAATTGAATAATCAAGTATCTAGCATTCTGATTCTTATATTCAAGTATCAAATGCTATGAATAATATATAACCAATAGATACCAAAATAATTATACTCAAGTATTAATTAGTAAGAAAAATATTCAACTATTAGTTACTAACTTAATCATAATCAAATATCAAATAGTAGTACAAATAAAACCCAGGTACTAGATACTAAGTTAAAAATTACTTTTTTTATTATTTTTTCCTTAAATCTAACTAAACTACTATTGTTTAGATTGAATGTTCAAACATAACCCCTACAGAGGAAGAATTGGCATCAATGGATTTGCCACCAGTTCCTGCCGATATGCTTAACTCTAATACCTTGCCATCAGGTATCCAAGATGATGGATCTGAAACAAAAAGCAACGCTGAAAATCACAATCCTATTACCTGTGAGGATTTCACGTCTCCACCACAAGCACAACTGCTTAGATAGTCTAAGCGCAGTTGTATTCTCTTTGTTTTTATACTAATTGATATTTGTCATATTGTATTCTCTTTGTTTTTTTGTTGATTCCTAACTCCATTGAGCAGCTCTGACATTAACAAAGGAGATATTCTCACCCATAACAATTCCATCACTTTTATATCCAATATATTTCACATCAGATTCCCAGACTCCACTGTGACGAATCCAAATCGATATATTTATCTTCACTATTTTTTTACTCTTTTTTTTTCGTCGAGCACTTTTACGATTTGAACTATTAGACTTCATTGTTTTTCAAATTTAAATAAAACATATTGTTATGCTTTTAAGGGGATTGATTGTTGTAACCAGAACATTAAGCATTAATTATGAAATTGCAATCCAAGTACAGTTCGTTGTTCCTTTTTTAGCACATGAGTTGCGAATTTCGGCTATGTTATTCAGGTATCAGGATTCAATCTAATGTATCATCAAATTAAGTAAAAGTCAAATTTTTTGTAATTATAAAAAGAGTCAGAATTTTTAGTAATTAAGTTAAACCAGTATGGGAAACCCATAATTTTTTTACATAATTTTAAAATATTAATTATTATTTACTTTTTATAACCACAATTTGAATTTTAACTCAAGAAAATAAAAATAAAAAGTTACAAATAAATGAATAAATCATAGAAAATATTGTGTTCATTTTTGACACCCTTAAAGAAACATGGTTGAGATGAATATAAATTTGGTTGAAGACACAAAGAACGTGCAATATTTTCAATTGTTGGGAACATGCAAAGACTATTGACAATTTTGAGAAAGTTCACAAGTAACCAATGCCTAAACCACTTTACATAATCCTAACACATCTATATATAAGATTGACACACAATTTTTCACTTCTACATACATGCCATATATAATTTCCAATATTTTCTCATAGGTCATCATCAAACACAACATGGGATTGTTAACTTTATTAGCTTGTTTGGTTTTGTCATGGAAATTCATCAACACATATAGGCAGAAAAATAAGAAAGGCCCAATAAATTGGCCTATTGTTGGGGCAGGCTTAGAACAATGGGTGAATTTTGACAGGATGCATGATTGGCTGGTTGAATATTTGGCTCAATCACCTACTGTTGCTGTTCCTGCTATGACAACAACTTATACTTACATTGCTCATCCAACTAATGTTGAACATGTTCTCAAAACTAACTTTGATAATTACCCAAAGGTTTTTATATACTACTTTCTTTCTTTTTAATTAAACTACAAATAACATGAGGATACATAATGTATGTAAAATTCATGTATAATACTTGTATATATACACTACTAGAAACAAAGATTTTTTTCACCGTAAATTAGTGAAAAGTTTGTACTATAAAATTTGATTTTCTCACTCATTTCCCATCAAACCAACTCACAGAAAAAAGGCGCTGTGGAAAATAGATTTTCACTGAAATAGTGAAAAGCTTTCTAATCTTACCATATGAAACATTTATTATTTTTTCCTTTCACACCAATTCAATCAAAATATCAATGGGGATAGCCACTAAACATTTTTCAGTGAAAATTCGTAGGAAAATAGTAGGTTATTAGGCTATATTGTCTAGTTTATATTTGTTATATATTATCATTGACTTTTCACTTTAGTCGATTTTCTTTTTCATATCTAGTATCTTCTGTTTTTGGTGCTTAATATTTTTTAGACGAGTGTCTTCCGAAAATAGTTTCTCTATCTCTATCAGTTAGTGGTAAGGTCTGCGCACATTTTACCATCCCTAGACCCTACTTGCGTGATTTCACTGGGCATTTTGTTTGTTTATTTTATTCTTCAACAAAAAAACACAAGATTTTTTTCTGTTATAAATTAGATTACTCAATGGAAATATGGCTATGAACTTACCTATAGTTTTTAGTATTATTATAGCATGAGAAAGATTGATTTTTTCTTTTGGCACAGGGTGAAGTGTACCATTCATATATGGAAGTTCTGCTTGGAGATGGTATCTTTAATGTGGATGGTGAGCTTTGGAGGAAACAAAGAAAGACTGCTAGCTTTGAGTTTGCTTCAAAGAATTTAAGGGATTTCAACACAGTGGTTTTTAGGGATTATAGCCTTAAACTCTTTAACATTCTCAATCAAGCATCTTTCAAGAATGAGCAAGTAGACATGCAGGTGAGTTGTTGTAATCTATTTGGACTTAAAAGACAATGATTAAGATGCTCCGTTCTAATATGATGGTATTTGACTGAGCATGAAGTTAAAAAGTAAAAGATTTTAGAGTTAGCGATCTAAAGTAGATGCATAGTCATTTGTGTGAATATAAATTATATCATTAAGGGGTTGTTTGGTAGAGTGTATAGGGGTGTTTGGATTGGCTTTTATTAAGTGGCTCATATGTTAAAAGCCATAAGTAGAGAACCCCCTACTATTAGATTGGCTTTTAAGCACTTTTGTCTTATTCATTTTAAAACTTAAAAGTGTTTAAAAACGAAAAACTAAAAAAATTAAGCCAATCCAAACACCAAGACTAGCATTGCATAACATGTTTTCATAATGGTGAAATTAATTATGTTGTGAGTAGTTATGTTTGGATTATTTCGTATCCACTATTTGATTTTTAGCAAGAGTTGTTCCATCCTTAATCATACTTATCCATGTATGAATAATCCTTGTATTGCTAAAACCATGATTTGTTATGTATTAGTTATACAAATGTTGGAAATCTTACCAAACGTAGAATCAAATAAAAACTATGGGTAATACATGTATTATCTTCTTTAATACATCCTACCAAAGGATCCCAAGGGTAGAGTTAAAAGTTTAAAGTTAAATTATTTCCTATTGACCCCCCATTAGTGCTTTGAGGGTAGAATAGTCTCTTTGTATAGTTTTGGATAATCTTCACTTCAAGAGCTAGCTTTCGTAGTTAAAGCCCAAGATCCATTTCTTTATCATGACATCAGAATTAGGTCCATCACAATTTATTGTTTGGCTGATGTTGACTCCATCTTATATTGTCCATGCTTCTGACGATCCTAAAATCCATTTCTTTATCATTTAAAATCAAAACGGAAAAAAAATGTATCATTTATTTTTTAAGAAACTAAAAAGAAAGGCATATCACATGAAACACAGAGGAAGTACAAGTCTATTCTGTTTTTCTTTTGTATATTTGCTAATAAATAACCAGAAAAGAATCTCTCTACCTTCTTGAGGTACTAGTAAGGTCTGCATACATTTTTACCCTTTCCAAATCTCACTTATAAGATTTCACTGAATATATTGTTGTTGCTGATGAATAATTGTTTTTCCAGGATCTGTTGATGAGGATGACTCTGGACTCAATATGTAAGGTGGGATTTGGTGTAGAGATAGGGACATTGGACCCAACTTTACCAGAGAATAGCTTTGCAAAGGCATTTGATGCTGCAAATGTCATTGTGACTCTAAGATTCATTGACCCTTTCTGGAAAATCAAGAAATTTCTCAACATAGGATCAGAAGCCATCCTTGATCAGAGCATTAGAGAAATCGATGATTTCACGTATAACGTCATAAGAAAAAGGAAGGCAGAGATAGAAACAAATGACAAAGTAAGCTTATACAAACTTTCTATAATTATGGTTTTACTACATTATAGCCCGTAATAGTGGCGGAGTCAATATTTTCATCGAGAGTGTTCATACTTCTAGAATATGGGTGATGAGTTTTGTATCAAAGGTGTTCAACAATTGGTATACATATCAAAATATCTATATTTAATCTATATATTCGGAAAAGTTTTCCGACGAAAGATGTTCGTCTGACCACCATTGAGTGAATGTAGTTTTGTCCTGAGCCTGTTTCGTCAAGCTTCTAGAAAGCCAAAACTACTTATTTTTAGAGGTTGACATATACTATGTTGATTTCTTGTTGATTTTTATCATTACCAGATTAATAAGCATGACATATTGTCAAGATTCATTGAGTTAGGAAAAGACCCTGAGAACAATATGACTGATAAAAGCCTGAGGGACATTGTCCTGAACTTTGTCATCGCGGGTCGTGATACGACTGCAACGACTTTGTCTTGGGCTATATACATGATTATGACTCACGAGCACGTAGCAGAGAAGTTGTATACAGAGCTGAGCTCGTTGGAACAAGTCCGCGCTAAAGAAGAGAATGTGAGATTGCATCAGTATGACGCAGAGAATCCTGAATCTGTCGATTCGAGAGCCATTCAATTTGCAGGGCTCCTGAATTATGATTCATTGTCAAAATTGTACTACCTGCATGCTGTGATTACAGAGACTCTTAGATTGTACCCTGCTGTTCCTCAGGTCAGTTACCCTGATTCTATTGCAAAATTCAGCAGACATTCTTATCTATTAGTCATCATTCAACTTAAACTAATAGGATTTAAATTGTATATTGTAACAACTCATTTTGAGATGAGAAGTCCCACATTGACAAAACACGAGAGAGATGTTGGGTATATAAGTAAATAACTGGTCTAGGCCCAAGAGTGGATAATATTTTTCATTGTTGGTTCAGGTCGTTACAATATTCCTAGAAACACACGTATTTCTCATGAAATTAAGAAAAATGTAGTGCTTTTTTCACATCAAACTTATGATTTCGTTTTAATGCGAGAAGGATCCTAAGGGAATATTGGAAGATGATGTTCTACCAGATGGAACAAAGTTGAAGGCGGGAGGAATGGTAACTTATGTACCTTACTCTATGGGAAGAATGGAATACAACTGGGGTTCTGATGCAGCTTCATTCAATCCAGAGAGATGGCTTAAAGACGGAGTTTTCCAAAATGCATCTCCATTCAAATTCACTGCTTTCCAGGTATATATATAAATAGAGCGGTTCAATAAAATTGGTGGCCTAAAGTCAAATTATAATAAGAGACTTTAAATGTATTTAAAGAGAAATAACCGAGGGAAACTAACAACTAATAACAACATCTTGAGGGCTTTCAGATTTTTCAAGACCCAAAGCAATGGTTTCAATAACCTTACCTTAGAGTCAGCCTGATGAACCGATGAATGTTAAATTAAAGCTATCGGGCTTGGTTGAACTCAGTAACTTTGGCTTAGAACCTATGTGTGTTAACTAATCTACTAAATATGTTTAAACAATCATAAAATCAAAACAAAAACTTGAATGATACGAGGCAATATTCTAAAAATTAAAATTCTGAATTTGCCTTTGTCCAGACTAGTGGACTACCACATTTAATATATAATACTCTCTCTATTTATAAAAATGATCTACTTTTCTTTTTAATTCGTTTAAAAAAGAATGACGTCTTTCCTTTTGTGGCAATACTTTAATTTTAACTTTTCATATGACATATTCAAGATCACAAAATTAAAGGATATTTTAGTACACTTGCACAAGATTAAAAAATATTTTTTACTTTCTTAAATTTCGTGTCAAGTCAAACTAGATTATTTTTTTTTAAATGAAGGGAGTAAGTATATAACCATGGACGGATCTAGGCTATTATTAGGGATTGATTCATCCAAATGTCCTTCATAGGAAAAATTACATGGTAAATATTATGTCAAAAATAGATTTTTTAGGTATATATAATAAATATTGAATCTTCTTGGCTTCTTCCTTTGAATCCCCTTAGTAAAAATCCCGAATCCGTCGCTCTAATACATAACTCCACTTTTGATGCACAGGGAGGGCCAAGGATATGCCTTGGAAAGGACTCAGCATATCTTCAGATGAAGATGGCACTTGCAATTTTGTGCCGATTCTATAAATTCAAGTTGGTGCCAGGCCATCTAGTCAAGTACAGGATGATGACTATTTTGTCAATGGAATATGGACTAAAGCTGACAGTTTCATTGAGATGTTGAAAATCCAAAATGTGTAAATGTTTATGATGGATAGATTTTAATTGCAAATTGTAACTAACTTATTATATGGTTTAAATAAAGTCAGCCATAGCAATTGAAAGAATTATTGTCTCTACAAGATTCATCATCTGACTGTCAATTAAAAAGATACCTATACATTCAAGTAAATGTGATAACACATGATGTGCTAAAATTCGCTATTCCTGTCTATAAATTAAATCTATCCTTTCAATATTCTGGTAACGATACCTTGATTCACATTTTTAGATAAAATACTACAATATACACCAAGAAAATTAGACCATGAACTTTGATATGCTCACAAGATTGTTATACATAATTACTAGTAAAATTGTCGCGCGGTCATCAAAGAGAACAACTATTATTTTATATGACTTGTTATAAATTTGATTGAGATAATTCAAGCACTACATTTTGTATTTATGACAATACATTTTAAGCACAATAATTCATATAAATTTGAAGTTTTATCGTGCACGTGAAAAAGAAGAGGCAAATTTATGATTCTCTTCTCTTAGATTAACTTGAATCCTTTCTTTGAACCTTGCGTTCCAACAATTCTATGCAAGTACTTGTTGTTATGTACTTCAATCTCTAGCTAGGACTTCTAAACTATATATTGTAACCTGATTTTCTAGTGTGAGTGGCTTATTTGATCCCAATATATTTGTAAAAAAATAGCATATAAGTTGAAACTATATCCGAGTCATCTTATCTCAAATTCTAAAAGTTTAAAGATTTTTTATTTTGGAGAGGATCATCTCAAATTTTCATCTTAGAGACAAAGATATGAGGGGAAATGCATATGGAAAAATTAATGCAAATGGAATCATCTTAATTTAAATTGTACTATTTTTTTTATATATAAAAAAAAAATACTAACTTGTACTAGATAAATGTCAGGGATAATAGTAGTTCTTAGAAGGCCACTAACCCAACAACCACTGATAATATAAATACAACACTAAAGTAAACATACCACTTCTTTTAAAAATGACAAAAATATGCGGTACATTTAATTATATTATTTTTACTCCTGTTGTAAAAATAGTTGCTGAAAAAAATGTGATCAATTCCTTCATGGCCCCACATAAATGAGATTTTTGTTGCAATGCACATGATCGTATTAGAATTTTATCATATTTAGCGATAAAAGCAAGAATTTTTGAAAATTATTATTTATTTTCATCTGCATATGATTCATGTATAAAATAAAGTTCTTTAATTATGGTAAGTAAAAACATAGAGTGTTCTCATTTTTAGAACTTAAAAATTCTTTAACTTGACATACATATTATTTCATCACTACAAAAAATTGGTAAGAAAAAAATAATTACTCGATTAAAGAATAATTGATTCTATGCGTGGGAATAATTATAATTATTAATAATAATAGAGCACTACATAATAGTTGTTAAATCATTACTTGATGACTTTGGGATAAAATACAAAACATGTAACATGTAGGTGATCATTTCAAAGCTTGTAAATTCAGAAACAATAATTAATCAAAATATATTAGAGAAGAGTTCATTTCTAATATTTAGTTAAATATGGATATGACTTTGTCAAAAGAATGACAATTTTTAAAGAATCATTTGGATATGACATTTATGCAGATCGCTCCTGAAGGATCAATTGTTCTTTATAGAGTATAACCTTAGCAAAATATATAGGCAATGTTATTGTCGGAAATCACATTATTAAGCTTCATTAAAACTATGCAAAAATTATATAGTAGTCTATTTTATTTTAACTTAATCGTACCTCCAAAAGCATGTAGGATTTGTCATGTTCCCTTTCTTTGAATTCAAAGTCCTTATCATGTCCTTCCCTTGCTATTACTTTCTTTTTTAAAAAAAAAAATAATATGGCCAATGTCACAACCCAACCCAGGGACCATGATTAGTGTCGATTGGGCACCCAGACAAACACTAAACTGAACCCACTTATAATGCCTAAGAAATTTATCAAAATTTCGACAGAGTTTCCTCTGTTTTACTGACTAACCACACCTACAAACAGCGAACCCAATAAACAACAAATATCACTATATATATATATATATATATATGCGGGCCAACAAGGTCACCGCTGCGGTAGAACCGCCCAACAAACGTATCACTCATACGAAGCCACACCAAACACAGTTCCCACACCCATATGTATCCACAGTCATCTAAACATACGGATTGAATCATAGGACGGGACAAGGCCCTGTCATACCCTCGAATATACATAAATGCAAAATATGAAAAATACTTGTACATGTATATACCAAAAGATCTGCTCCTGATGCAAAGAGAGCACGTCAATGGTAGACAAAGATCCTAGGCAGATGACTCTCTAACCTGTAAATCGGTACCTACGGGCATGAACGCAGCCCCCCCGAAGGAAGGGGGTCAGTACAAAAAACGTACCGAATATGTAAAGCTGAAAGTACGAAATGTAACTGAGAGTAATAATCCGAATAAAATATATAAGTCAAACCTATAAATAAACCTCAAAATATTTCTTTATCCAAAATATTAAAATAATGCGTATCGGACGAGAACGATGGAGACCTCCAAACTCGCGCCATACCACAGCATAACACCAGAAGTTTCAAAACTCCAAAATCTCCAACACAAATCCCAACTGTAACATAGGTGAGCGAGGCGAAGGGGCCACGCACTCACGTCATAGGATAGGTGAGCCAAGGCGAAGGGGCCTCGCACTCACGTCATAGGATAGGTGAGTCGAGGCAAAGGGGCCAGGCACTCACGTATCATCATGCGTAAAGGTCATAATGCCCGTATATATATAAGTGAGCCATGGAGAAGGGGCCACGCGCTCATGTGGGCCGAGGCAAAGGGTCCAAGCACCCACACGTCATGATGCCAACATATCCTAAGCCCAGCTTCTTATGCCTCCAAACTAAGCAAAGCCGGCCAATGGGCAAATCGACCTGCCGTATCCAACCTACTTCAGAACATATATACTTATATACATATAGTTATACATAAGCATGATAATAACTGGCCCGGGAATCGATGAGCGAAACCAAAAATGGCACGAATAGAATCGCGAGAATTACATGCATAAAAACTAGTTCCAAAAACTTAGTAATGTGCAAAATGTTCATTTTTTTTAAATCAAAAAATTATTCATTTATGAAATTTGTCGAAATTGCTCAACTTCACACATAAAAGTGATTTCAAGGAACTTGCTTAATTTCTCATCATACACATCACTAAACAGAC
>JAOTQJ010000001.1:5070990-5089269 GCA_025642045.1 Solanum sejunctum | reverse complement strand
CTCTGGATTTGAGCAAGAACTCCATGTACCATTCTCGTACAAAACATATTGATATTCGGTATCATTGGATACGCGAGATGATGGATCGACAACTGTTGAGACTAGTAAAGATCCAAACAAAGGAGAATCTAGCTTACATGTTGACGAAAGTGGTGACTCGAGAGAAGTTTGAGCTATGCAAAGATATAGCTAGGATGCTTGTTCCGGATATGGCTGGAGGGGGAGAATTGAAGAAGTCCAGCCATCATATCTTTGAAGTTCTTAGACCATATTTTGGTCAAAATCTTGCAGCCATCAAGCCACCAAACAAGCCACCACAATCCACTGTCCAGCCACCATTTTTGAAGATGAAGTCTTTTTGTTCACAACTGCAGAAGAACTCTAAAATCAACTATAAATAGAGGTGCAAATTATCATTTGTTATACACCAAAAAAACACCAAGATAAGAGTGTAGTAAAAGTGTGAGTTTGAGAGTTGTTTTGTAATCTATTCTTGTGAGTAATAGAAGAAGTTTTTCTCTCAAATTCGTGTTTACCAACGGCCAATTGTTCTCTTGGGTTAGAACAAGAACTTATATTTTCAGACAAATCTAAAGGCATTGATTGGTGAGAACAAACGGATAACATGTCATTGTCCTAACATAACTCAAATATGAGTGCATAGTCTTAATAACAATGCGTGCACTCAATGTGATTTCAACAAATCTCTTGAGCTATGGTAGACCAAATATCTTTAAAACCATTTCAGCAACTTTTGCAACTACACAAAATGATTTAAAGATCAGTCCAGTTTAGCCTTTTCAAGCTAAAAAACGAACCAGGGATTGAACAGGAGAAATCATTAATTTTCTTGGTTACTATTTAGCTATGTTACATAGACTCTTTAAAAATGACAATGAGTGTGTGCCGAATCCGACACAAATATGGTATCGAAAGTATAGAGTCCGACAACTTAGCTACTTAGTGAGTCTCCCACATATAGTAGTCACTTGTTCCTCAATTTTTGAACAGCAATCTTCCTATTAAATTAAAAAGTAAACACTAACTAAAGAGTTCCATAATGAAGCTTCTTGTTATATAGGTCGCTCAACCGTTCAAGGTATACAACACAATTCATGTATAATGGATATCGCAAATTTGTATATGAAAATAATATTACCTGCTTGGAGGTAAACCCGTAAATTAAGATAAATGAGGAAAGAGATGTGCACAAGATTCACGCCACTTCAGCACTTGCTGGCGTAATAACACAATAGTAAATATGATCATGAGAATTAGCATAATTCAAAAGTGAAACTAAATCGAATGAAAAATATGAATAAAATAGGCTAGTGATATTAACATATTTATTATATGAGACTCTTCATCACCTTTGTTCCTTGCTGAAATGGCAGCACAAAAGGAAAGAGGCTTAGAGAAGAACAAATGAAACTGGTATGAATCAAGTTAAGACACAAGAAATGCTAGCATTTACAAATTCGATCAACAGGTAAAGTAGTTATATGTTTAGTTTTAGGAATAACTAATAATGAATTTATAGTTATTTTTGTAATATTTGGAGTCTCTGGATTGAAAAGTTGCAAAATAGCAGGGAAGATAAATTGAAAAAACAGATGAGTTCACAAATTTGCATATGAAAAGGCAACTGCACAATTCAGAATAACTTTAATACAACCTTAAAACTTTCACACAGAGGGAAAGAAACCTGGCATATCACCATATATGCTAAAACTTTCAACGTAGAGTTGGCAATTAAGGCATCAAAATACCAATAGAAGACTAAACAACTTAGTAAACACCCATTGTGCAATCTTTAGAGTATAAATTCCGAGAAGTCAAGAACTTGAATAGATGTTCTCAGATTCGGACACAAGCATTCTGATCCAGACTATTGGAATTCGTTTAATTGTGTAATCTTTTTCCTTTTGTCAAGTGAAGGGATGTCACTGAGAAAAACAACGGGTTGAACTGCGACAAAAGGCTAATAAATACTTTAATCGAGCAAAATAGTTAATATTCATATGATAAACAAAGTTTGTTCAGGCTCTCAACTGGGACTTTAATTTGCTGGAACAGTTTCAGTATAATACAATCTCAACTTGAACTTACTTTCATGGGACAATAGTAAAGTGAAAGCGCGAGCAAGCGGGAATGCAGGTTACCTGGATGATCCGTAGCATGTCTGACTGGAGCAATGGAGGAAGTAGAAGCCTACATTGGTCTCTTTTTTTTTTGGCGAGTATCCTTCTCCATGATTATCAACTATAGGACATACAGCCTTAAGATAAGTATTTGTGACCAGTGTTCCATACCTATAGAAGTGTGGATCAAAGATAGTTCATAGGTATGCCTATGCGTGATGCACAGGGCGTTCAGGAGGAGTCGATAAAGTGGATAGCTTCATTAAAACTATAAATAGCGGTAAATATAGAGAAAGGTGGAAAGGCATTACCATAGTATTTTAATTTGCTTATTGTAAAAGCCTTAACTAATAGATCATTAAAAATGCACAGTGTCCTGCCTCAGCCAGATACAATTATGTCTTAAAATAAGTTGTGAAACTTTAACTGGTATGATGACAAAACTTACTGGTGCTTGAACACTTCTTATTCAGTTTCAAAAAAAAGTATTATTTACTGTTGATATCTTCTCCTAAGTATCTCTATGTCATATTGATTCATCTATAGAGTTACATCCTTGATGTCCATCAAAAACGTCTTGCATTTGGCATATAGCATTGTGGTTTCGGAGTATGTTTTCCAGGATATCTAAATGCACCTGAGTGCTTCATTCTTGTATGTTCTTTAACCTTGGACGAAAGCCTGCAATTCTTGAAGTTGAGATAGTTCTGACGTTAAGTCAGATCCTTCCTATATTGGGGTGATATTTGTCACAAAAAAGAAGATACACCACGGTATGATTTGCCTAGTTTATACGGGTAGTTCTCGATGCAGCCGAAGAGGCGCAACAGTTGGAAGAGACGCAAGGGTGGAGGCGCAGATCTCTCTTCTTCTTGCCGACGCTGTATCTGTGTGTAAACTTGGAAACTCAATTGGCAACGATGTGATTCTTGGCGTCCATCTAATTGACTGTACAATAAATGATGAAGAATATTTTGTTTGAAAGTATTCTTTTTTCACCACTCGGCAATTGGATTAACAACAATTCAGGTACAATATTTTGGTTGAAAGTTATCTTTTTTGCGGCTCTGTAATTGGAGGCATAGTTCCCTCTTCTTCTTGCCGACGTTGTATCTGTGTGAAAGCTTGAAAACTCAATTGGCGACAGTGTCTTTTTTGGCGTCGATCTGATTGTCTGTACAATAAATGGTAAAGAATATTTTGGTTGGGAGTTATCTTTTTCACGGCCCTATAATTGGACGCGCAGATCCCTCTTTGTGGGGATGAAGGGTGTTCTTCTTGCCGCCGCTGTATCTGTGATGGTGCGGGGAAAAGGATCGAAAGGAGTCCAAAGGGTGCAAGGGAAAAGTAGAATTGTAAATGTATAAAGGAAAAAGAATTGATGGATTGTGGTGGCGCCAAGTAGGCGTGTTCCCAATTCTCTTTTATATATATGATGACTGAAACTAGACATATCCGATAAATTGTTAGTTGTTAAAATACTAATTAGAAATTTAAGTAACAATATTAAGAAATAATTATTAAAATGTCAACTAAAAATAGTTAATTAGTTATTGAGATGTTAATTAGCTGAAAAAAATTAAATTCAATTGAAAAATAAAATAATTTTAAAATTTAAGAGGGGCGGGTGTATGCGGGGCGCGGAAGTTTGAAATGAAAAAAGTCATCATGCGGGGCGGGGCAGGGTGAGTTCAAAAATTTGGGGGTTGAGTTCAACACGCCCCGCACCCGCCCCATTGCCATCCCTACATGGAGGGTTTCTCACAGTCCATCACTATCTCACAAATATTGGTCTTAACATTTCTTTGCTTGTATTTCTTTTTATTAGTCATTTTTTCTTCTTCACATCGAATTCAAGGATGAGTCAACTCTTCCAGGCTATTATGGTATCACCTGAGATCCCAATCTATTTCTTTTGAACTTATATATGTTTAGAAATTATTTTTTTCTTATGTTTTCTTGGGATTGCATTCCATTTTGGTACGACGACTTTTTCAGGTTTTGGGAAAGTATTTTTCTCGCTGCTTTCAACTATTTTGTTTGGGTTTACGAGAGCTCAATATTTGACCAATTAACCTAACTAGGTTCCACTTGTTAGATGACTATCTTGTATTAAATATTTTAGTTGGGTTGTAGCAATAATTCTCCCATCGGAGGATTAGCGTGGTTGCCGATCACGATGAATTTTTGGGATTGCATTCCATTTTGGTACAACGAATTTTTCAGGTTTTGAGAAATTATTATTCTCACTACTTTCGACTATTTTGTTTGAGTTTATGGGAGCTCAATATTTGACCAATTCACCTAACTTGGTTCTGCTTCTTAGTTGACTATCTTGTGTTAATTATTTTAGTTGGATTGTAGCAATGATTCTCAGATCGAAGGATTAGTGTGGATGCCGATCACAACGGATTGAGATTGTGAGACTTTTTCAAACGAACTTATCATAAAATTATTCTTTTTAGGATGTAGCACTACACAAAACTAAATATTTGATAATATCTTCCCCAGTAAATCTTTTCCTGTGCTATGTAATGCCCACTTTTGGTAATTAGAATGATTAGTTATTAAAACAAAAAAATTACTAAGGCAAAGAAACAAAAAAGAAAAAAGAAAACAACAAGTTTGACATATAAGCATCATGTCTATTAATGCTGATTACATACTAGTAAACTTGGGAGAAATTCCATATTCTCCAATTCATACAGATACTCCTAAATGAGGGTGGTAAAAGAGTCCACCACTGGATTGCAACAAAAGAAACACAAAAATACATAAATTAAACTAAAAAGCCAAAAATAATGATCTCAAGGATATTATAGGATCCCAAACCTATACTCCATTAATTCAAACTAACATGACAAAAGGACAACTTTTAAATCCCTAGGTCCAAACAATATAATGGCCGTTTAGACTTTATTCAGGTAATAAGGACGCAACACATGAACTGTGGGTTAGACTCACGTCACACATTTAGAATTTCAGAAAAAACTTATATTTAAGGTGGACAGACTCATTAGTTGATTCATCGAGTTTCTAACCATGTTCCAAATGTAAGGGTAAGCCATTCATTGGAACTGTCCACCAGTGTATGTCTGCCCAAAAGACCAACTAGCTGGGGCAACATTGTAAGAGACCACACTACGCCCATCACTAGTAGTAACTTTAAATGAAAGGCTTTGTCTATTTAGTAAACTGTTGCTTTGCCAGTTTTGGCCCCAATTTCTTGACATAGATTGCTATTGGGTTTTCGATTCTTTAATGGATACAGCGCGAACATCACTAGTGCCACCAACATTAGTGACAAACCAAGTTGAAGTAAGAGTGTCCATTGATGGTGAACCTAATGCCTCCCTTTCTTCTGCAGGGTACCCTGCAACAGTTGACAATGGCTTTTATGTTAAGTGATTCTATTGCAAGCATTTATAAATGTGGCCTAACGTTTAATGAAGCTAAAATGGATTGGGGCAAAGAACAGTTGAATTCCACAAAGGCAAAAAAAGTATTAGGTGATGCTTTTGTATATATCTTCTAAGTCTCTCAAGTCTTCGTGGACAAAGTATTTTTTGGTAGGACGTAGTCAATATCTGGTGACTAATCTGAACATATTTGGCAACTTGAGGACCTAGTCGAATACAAATGTGTATTTCACGCGTATAACAAGCATCAAAAAGAAATTTGGAAGGGAATCTCATAAGCAAGCATTATCTGGACCAAATATAGCTAGACCTTTCTATGACAATCATCCTTTGTAACAATATTTCACTATAATGATTAAGTTTTTCTCTTTTTGAATTATTTTTTATTGGAGTAACATTTTAATATTAAAATATATTAAGATTGCTTCATATGAATTGCCATGTGTGTGAATTGCCAATGTTTACTAGACATTGAATTACATTACTTCTCACATTAAGTTGTGGTAAAATGTGTCAATAATTTTCATATAACTCTTGTAACCTCTAACACATTATTCACTCATCATTCTACCTCTTTATTCTTGGAATTTATGTAACATTTGGGCTATTCATTTACCCAATTTACTACCCAGTATCTTCTTATTCATGACAATGAAGAATTACTCACTATAAATATTGGTAGTCTTACTTTGTTTTGTATAGAGAAAAAAGAAACAAGAAAATATTGAGTGAAGAAAAATGAGTATTGTGTTGAGGTTAGTGAAAGAGAGAGTTGAGACGAAAATAATATTCTAAGTCTTCAACTATATTCACTAAACAAAATAGAGTCATTATATGTTCAAAGAAGGTGTTCTTTTTATGAATCTTTAGACTCTTCAACTAATCCGAAGTTATTTGAGTCAGTTTTTTGATCATCAAAACATCAACTTAATATTTTTCCCCTTTTTGATAATGACAAACTGTGATCCCTTTTACACAATTCCTCCTAAATGTATGAACCCTTGTCGACCTGTTCCCGCTGAGCTTTCATTACTATCCTGTCAGCTACAACTTTTCTTCAGAATTTCTCAGAGACCTGGTCCCTCCTTTTTTATCTTTTCCAAACTTGGAACCATCTTTGTAGCCATTCTTTCCTTGAGAGCACTCTCTAACATAGTGCCCTGACTTTCCACACTCATGACACAACTCCATATTCCCTTGAACTCTACCAGTATTTCCTTTCTTTGCGAATCCATGCTTTGTTTTTACGATCTTTTTGAATCTCTTGATGAGATAAGCCATGTCAACACCATCAATTTCTTCATTACTATTAGTTGATTTAAAGGCCAAGGTCTTATCCTTTTTGTCCTCTCTCTTGGCAAAATCATGTTGCTTGTTCAACTCGTGGGATTGAAGGTTGCCAATGAGGACATCCATTGTCAACTTTTTCAGGTCCTTGGCTTCTGTAATAGCATCCACCTTGCTTTCCCAAGATTTTAGGAGAACCCTGAGAATTTTTCTCACTTGTTTGCTCTGACTTATAGGTTTACCCAAACACTTTAACTCGTTGGTTATAGCTGATAACCTGGTCTGCATACCATGTATGGATTCTCCTTCCATCATGATAAAATCTTCATATCGAGAAATGAGCATGTCCACTTTTGATTCCTTTACCTACTCCGTTCCTTCATGAGTATTTTTATAGGAAATCTAATATCTCAGTTGCAGATTCACTAGCTGAAATCCTATTGTATTCCTCAGCTCCAATACCACACATTATCAGCTTCTTAGCTTTATAGTTCTTTTGAATCTTCTTACAGTCTGCCTGAGAGTATTGGTGCTTGGTTTTGGGAACCAACCTGATTGTCTCCCTTTTTTTTAGTAGGGATGTACGGTCTATCAAGAACGATGTCCAACAACTCACTATCCTAAACCATAAGGAAGTCATGCATACAATCCTTCCACCAACCATAATACTGGCCATTGAATCTCAGGGATATGATGGATGATTGTCCTTCTAAATTGAGTGGCGCAGCCATATTTTCAGAAAATCTCTAGGTGTAAATCGTCTAGAGATCCCTGCTCTGATGCCACTTGATGAGTTAATATGCTACTAACCAGTGAGGAACCTGGTGTTCTCTAAACACTATAAGCAAAAACTAGAAGAAAGTAAATAACAGGAAACAAATACACAAGGATTTTACATAGTTAAACTCCTTTCTCAAAGGAGAAACAACCACAACCTATCTCAACAGGATTTTCCAGACAAAATCCACTAAATAGCAAAGTAAAAAATACAATACACACAACTATTTCTCTACTTCTCCAAAAAAACAACAACTTGTGACCTAGCTACAAGCAAAGAGGAACAAAAACCTACCTTAGTCTACACTCTCAACTCCTTATGAAGTTAGACTAAAGCACAACCAGACCTTGAGATTTACATATTATCTACAAGGTGTACAACACTTAAAACAATAATGACATCAATGATCACGTACCTTTATAGTTTAGATGTGATCTTACACTTTACAACACAACAACTATCAAATTAAAGAACTGCCTTCTATCAGGTCCCTAGTTTGAAGCAATTGTATCTTCTTGCACAAGAAGCCAAGAGAGAACTTTTTAGCATAAAAATATTCAATATAAATTATGCTTGAAAACTTAAGTTTATTCCTTCGACAAGCTCCTTTTATACTGCACTCGATGCAGTCTATGGACCACTGGTCCTTCAGTACAATTGTGATGGACATTTCACCAACCACAGCAGCTTTACCAGTTGTATCCCATGTTCAACTTCAGCAAATTAGTCCGATAGTCTACATGGTTCTTGACTTAATTTATCAATCATCAAAACTTTTAAAAGCCATATACTTAACAATTTCTCCTTTTTTGATGATGAAAAACTATGGCTGGTCTACCTGTTTCCTATGAACGTATGCTTCCCATACCTGATGTTCCCCCTGAATATAAACTTCCCCCTATTGGCATCATTAAAAGCAACACAATAAGCTAAGAGACGAACCACAATCAAGAAATACCAGGTACTTAAGAATGCATAATATGAACAAAATGCATAGAAAGTAAAGAACAGGAACCAAAAAAGATATCCACAACAAAGATTAATTGATTCCCAACTACTAGTCACGTCATAGTATTTACAAACACAAAACATGATATGCCCAGGACCCGGCCAAGACCATAAGAACAAAAAGCTGAGATAACAAAGACTAGAGATAAGGAAAACAAAGGGGTACGCAAAACAGGGAAACCTTGGAACTAGATGTCTTGGGGGAGAAGGACTAGATCAACATAGATAATCTCGCATTGTGGTCCTTATGTGCCTCCAAAGCTGCTAAGAGATTTAATCTCTTTGGCTTGCTTTTCATTTTCCCCTTTTAGCCTGAGCACCTCAGCAGAACTAGGTCCCTTACCAGGGCCTTGAGCCAATTTAACATTTAACAAAATAAGATCAACATTCTTTTTTGCTAAGACATTAGTTAGTTCCTTAACTTGTCCCCTCTCATTCTGATCCACCAAATCAAACATGAGGGACTTCTTAGTCCCAGCCTTCATTTCCCCACACTTACATTCAGTCAGAGTGTTATCGGACAAGGAATGCTTAGTGGTCCTTGTGATACTCCTGCTAAGCTCCACACCACAGTACTCAAACACATGATTAAGTATCCATAGGCCAACTCATGTTTTCTTTTAGTTATATTGAGCACTGAGCAGACAAATTAATTGCCACCATAGTGATCAACTTCATTCTCTATAAAAATAATAGGTCTGCCATGGTGGTTATGGTTCTTTTCTCTATTCTTGACAGTAGGACTTTGTTATCAAAGTCAAATTACAACTGGTATTGTCCCTTGAGAAGTTTCTTGGAGACTGCTGAGGGATTCAAGTTCTTCAGTTTCCCCTCCTCCTCCAATAAATTCTTTGTAGGGGATTTATCAATAACAGTCCTGATCTTCTGCATCTTCACCTTCAGAATCTCACTTAGACTATCCTTTTCTACCTGAAAAGAAATGTCTCTAACATTGGTAACAAACCCTCCATCTTCCTAAATTTTAAGATTAAGGTAAAACTCCTTCACTTCCCACTCGTGTAGGAATGAAACCATCTGGCCTCAACCCTGAAACTCCATAGCATCAACCAACTCATGCATGCCTGGGCTATCTTTAGCTGCAGTCTCAAACACCCTTCCACTTAAAACTTTCTATTTTCAAGCAAACTGATCATTAGTCCCTAGTTAGAACTTTCTCAATTTTCCTTCTTTTTACTTGTGAACCTTGTCCCCCAGTAGGAGTAGGGTCACCCCTCTTGCCTTTTCCAGCATCTTTCTTCAGAGTCTTAGGGCCCTTGGTGGGTTTAGGCTCTTGAGAGGATAGCTTGGTTACCTCAGATAGTGTTCTGAGAGTAATCGAGTCCTTCTGAGACTCAATCCAACTCACTTTCTATTTTTCTTCAACACTGATAACCTGGTCCTCAGGTATGTCTTCCTTCACAACAGTAGTATTCCTCTGTCTCTTCTTGAGTACATGTTTTCTTATGCTAGCAGTCATTGCATCACTAAGTAGTTTCTTCTCTGCCTCTGGCAGTGTAACTCCTGGTAACTATCACGGTTTCCTCAGTCACCTTCTCTTTACCTTTTTCCTTCTCGACCTGGTCCTTCTCAGGAACAGGGGCAGAAGGGGCAACAGGCTTCTTCATTCTCTAAGTCAGTGGTATATTATCTTCCTCATCCTCAACAACATTTACTGTCCTGATGTTACTCACTGGGATTTGATCAAATATAGGCATCCCTAGTGCTTGGGCTAGATAAAGGGAAACTAGTTCATCTCTGACATCATGTTTGCTTCCTTTAGGCCCAGCAAACTCTTTGCAACCCATTCTAGTCCCTCAGCCAGTATGTTACATTTTGTCCCTTTTTCCTCAGTCAGGTCTCCCTCAAAATGCTTCTCAGACAGTGAGAAAGATGTAGGACCCAATGGAGAAGAGTCTCCATGTTCCTTCGTAGTACTATGAGAAGATTTTAAGGGACTTTTATTGGGTAAGGCACTGGAGAGTTCGATCTTCATAGGTACAAAAGCAAAATAAAGTAGGACAGTTGGTGAGGAAGGTGTAAGATTTTGGGTCAAGGCATGCAACTCTTCAGGTTTTACAGGGGTATAAACAGGGGTCAAACGTGGTGTATTGATGTTGGGAGAGGGTATAGAATCGTGTTTAGTAGCCAATGGAGAAGAGGAGTTTTCGTGGCTTCCAGACATGGTGAAAAAGGTATTTTATCATAGGTAAGATGAGAAGACAAGACGAAAAATACAGTACTTACATGATCCTTGAAAATATTGTGAACCTAATGATGAATAAAAATCATTTTAAAAAGAGAGAGAAAAGAAGTGTCCGGCCTTGATTGGTTGTGACCCTTTGAGTATTGGGATAAAATAACATCAGTTTAAAAAAGCTAAATCGACATGACAGGTCTTGAGCACCCAAATTAATGCTGCAGAAAGACTATAAATGGACTATCAACCTGGTAGTGAGTCAGATCCTTGAATAAAACTCATCCAGGTTTGATCTTAAGGTCCTATGAAAATGTCAATTTTTGTAACCTACAAAGTACATAAAGGTATTTAACTTGTTGTGAATAAATTCTCAGTTACCTACTTTAGGATTCCTAGCCAAATAGTTGGAAAAAATCACACTCATTTAAATCCTTTAGGCTTCTACTTGATCAACTCTAGTTTTAACCTATGTTTTTCAAATTAGTCCCTGCAAAGAGGATTAGTGAAGATGCAGCCATCTGATCCTCAGTACTGCAAAACTTCATGTATATGTTCCCCTTCTCAACCTGGTCCCTGAGAAAGTGATGACATACATCAATGTGCTTTGTTCTTTTATGATGAACAAGGTTTTGGCCATATTCAAGGCATTGGTATTGTCACAAATAAGGGGAATTGTGTTTGTCAGTACTCCAAAATCTTCAAGTTGCTGCTTGATCCACAGTAATTGTGAGGAACAAGTAGTATCAGCTACATACTCTGCTTCAGCAGTGGAGAGTGACACTAGATTCTACTTCTTAGTTCCCCAGGAGATTAATGAAGAACTAAGGAAATGGACCATGCTAGATGTGTTTTCCTATCGACCAGGTACACAGCAAAATCAGCTTTAGCATACCCTACAAGATTAAAATAATCACCAACTGGATATAGTGCTAAGTATTCATCTCCCTTAAAGTATCTGAAAATCCTTTTTGTAGTCTACAGGTGTAATTCCTTTGGAAAGGATTGGAACCTAGCACATATCCCAACACTAAAAACTATGTCACGTTTGCTGGCAATCAAATATAGTAGTGATCCAATGATTCCTCTATACATAGTGGTATTTACCAAGTTACTAGCTTCATTAGTATCTAGCTTAGCACCTGTCTCTATTGGAGTGTAAATATGCTTTCCATCCATTAATTGATACTTCTTAAGCAGGACCCAGATGAACTTTTCTTGACTGATAAAAGTACCACCAGGGGTCTGCTTAATCTGCAATCTAAGAAAGAAGCTAATCTCCATCATGTTTATCTCAAACTTAGTTCGCGTCACGTCCCTAAATTATTGACAGAGAGAATTTGTAGTAGCTCCAAAGATGATATCGTCAACATATACTTGTATAATTAGTAGATTCTTTCCCCTAATCTTTAGAAACAGAGTATTGCCAATTTTGCCTCTCTTGTATCCATGACTGAGTAGGAATCCAGATAATCTCTCATACCAGGCCCTCAGAGCCTGCTTCAACCCATACATGCCTTATCCAATTTCATGACATGATCTTGAAATTCCATATTTTCAAAACTAGGTAGTTGTTTTACATAGACCTCTTCTGTAAGGTACCCATTTAGGAAGACGCTCTTTATATCCATCTGGAATAATTTGAATTCCATATAGGTGGCAAAGACAATCAGAATTCTAATGGCTTCCATTCTAGCTACTAGGGCAAATATCTCATCATCATCTATTCCTTCTTCCTGATTGAAACCTTGAACTACCATTATAGATTTGTTTCTTGTGATGATGCCATTTTCATCTTGTTTGTTCATGAACACCCATCTGGTTCTTGTCATAATTCTGTCTAAAGGCCTAGGAACCAAATGTCACACCTTACTTCTCTCAAATTGAAATAATTCTTCCTACATAGAATTTACCCAATTTGCATCCTTGAGAGCTTCTTTGACATTTTTGGATTTTATGGAAGACGTAAAGGCCCCACATAACATCAGACTTCTAGTCTTCGATATGATCTGAAACCTAGAGTCTAAAAGGGAGACTAGATTGTCCATAGGTTGAGATAATTGATGTTTCCATCTAGAGGTCCCTGGTGTAAAATGATCCTGACTTATTGAGGCATCATGATTGTCTTCTTCTTCTTGTTGAGCAGTGTCCGACAAATCATCATGATCAACACCATATACCTCTGCGTCTCTTGTTGAAGTTTCAAGTCTTTATAAATATTCTTTATTTTCATCACCTTCATTTGTCTTGTCCTTAGTTTGTTCAGCATTATCAATTGAAGAATCATTTATCTAGCTGTCCTTTTGAAGTTGGAGTAGCTCATCCTAGTCTGAGTCTTCTCTATCATTGATACTCTCATACAAGTCTGAGTCTTCTTTATCACTGATACTCTTCATCTCACCAAACTCATCAAAGATGACACAGTCACTTTTTTCAATGTAGAGGGTTCTTTTGTTGAATACTCTATAAGTTTTATTGTTTGAAGAGTAACTAACAAAAACATTATCATCACTTTTAGAGTCGAATTTCCAACTTCCTTCTTGCTATTCTTGAGTATAAAACATTTACAACCAAAGGACCTCAGGTGACTGATGCTAGATTTCCTTACAAATAAGAGTTCATAAGGAGTCTTATTCTTGAGTGAACTTATTAGACACCTGTTTGTAATATAACAAGCAGTATTAATAGCTTCAGCCTAAAACTTATTTGTTAATCTAGAGTCAATCAACATGGTCCTCCTTATTTCCATCAGAATTCTATTTTTCCTCTCTAAAACTCCATTTTTCTGAGGAGTTTAACAAGCTGAAAAATTATGGTGAATTCCATGCTCAGCACAAAAGCCATCTATTGTTGAATTTTCAAACTCAATACTATGATCAGCCGTGATCCCAGCAACCTTGCTTCCCAACTAATTCTAAACTTGTTTGATAAGCTTAATCAGCAAATCAGTAGCTTCATTCTTTGGTCTTAGAAACCTTACCCAAGTATATCTTGAGTAATCATCAACCACCACCATAATATATCTTTTTCTACCCTGACTTTAAACCTTCACAGGACCACAAAGATTAGTATGAGTAAGCTCAATAGGTCTAGTGGTACTTACTTCATGTTTGAATTTGAAAGAGCCTTTTGTCTGCTTTCATTGAGCACATACATCGCACACTTTGGAATTGCTACAGTTCATCTTTGGCAAACCACAAACCAAGTCCTTAGGTACTAGCCTGTTTAACAGAGAGTAGAAGTGACATGACCTAGTCTCCTATGCCACAAGTCACATGAATCATCTTTAACTTTTAAGCATGTCTGATTGTCCTCCTTTGTGGTTCTAAGATCTACTACATACATGTTTCTACACCTCTTTGCTATTAAAACCACTTCATTTGTTGACAAGTTTGTAACTGTGCACTTGTCTGAAAGAAACTTAAACCTCATTCCCTTTGTCATAGATTTGAGACACACTAAGATGACTGCACTTTAAACATAGTACACATCTTCAATAGCCTTCTCAAAGGACTTGCCAATCCTTTCTATACCCAAAATGTAGCCCTTCTAATCACCTCCAAAAAGAAACACTACGACTGTCATACTCCTTTAATATGAGGAAGTCTTTCGTCCTTCCAGTCATGTGCTTAGAGCATCCACTGCTAATGAACCAGCACTGACTGCTTCCTCCAGAATATTCCTGTAAGTGACCACTTGTTAATCTTAGGAATCTATTTTAATCTGAGCTCCCAATAATGAGATAGAGGTCTAATCACAAACTTTCTGGTCTAACTGGGCGGAGGTCTATTACTCAGTTTAGGCTTAGGACCTGGTCCCTCCTTCACATTTCTTCCCAATAATGCGATAGAGGTCTAATCACAAACCTATTGCTTGTTGCTCACAATTACTATAGATCAAACAGCAACTTGAAGATTTTGGAGTACTGATAGACACAATTCGCCTCATGTGTGACAACATCAGTGCTTTGAACATAGCCAAAAACCCTATTCGACATAAAAGGACAAAGCACATTGATATAAGTCATCACTTTCTCAGAGACCAGGTTGAGAAGGGTAACATATGTATGAAGTTTTGCAGTACTGAGGATCAGATTGCTGACACCTTCACTAAGCCTCTTTACAGGGACCAGTTTAAAAGAAATAGGATGAAACTAGGACTGAGCAAGCAGAAGCTAAAGGGTCTAAATGAGTGTGACTTTTTCCAACATATTTATCTAGAAATGCTGAAGCAGGTATCTAAGAATTTAGTCACAACAAGTTAAATACCTTCATTTACTTTGCAGGTTAACAGAAATTGACATTTTCATAGGACTTGAAGATTAGAACAGGATGCGTTTCACTCAAGGATCTGACTCACTACTAGGTTGGTATTCCTTTTATAATCTTTTGCATCAACTAATGTGAGTGCTCAGGACCTATCATGTCAGTTCAGCTTTTCTAATCCGACGCTATTTCATCCCAATACCCAAAGGTAATAACCCATCAAGGACCGAACACTTCTTTTTCCTCCCTTTTTGAAATAATTTTCATCTGTTATTTGATTCACAATATTGTCAAAGATCATCTATGTATTGTACTTTATATCTTGTCTTCTCACCTCCCCTATGATAAAATACCTTCTTCACCATATCTGGCAGCTAAGAAAAGTCCTCTTTAATATTAGGTACTAAACACGACTCTACCCAACATCAATACACCACCTTCGACCCCTGTTCATGTCCCTGCAAAACATGAAGAGTTGCATCCCCTGACCCAAAACCTTACACCTTCCTCAACAATTGTCTGACTTTCTTCTATTTCTGCACTTATGGAGATCGAACCCTCCAGTGCCTTACTCGATAAAAATTTCTTAGAATCTTCCTATAGTACTACGGAGGAACAAGGAAACTCTTCTCTATTTGGTCCTACATGTTAGACACTATTTGAGAAACATTTTGAGGGAGACCTAACTAAGGAAAAGGGGGCAGTATCTAACATACTGGATGAGGGACCAAAATGGGTTGCAAAGGGTTTGCTAGGCCTAAAAGAAGCAGAACACGATGTCAGGGATGAACCAATTTCCCCTGATTTCACCCTAGCACTGGGGACACCTGTATTTGAACAAACCCCAGCGAGTGAGATCGGGTTAGTAAATGTTGCTAAGGATGATGATGATGACATTGATGATGAGGAAGATAATGTACCACTGACTTGAAGAATAAAGAAACCTGATGTCCCTCCTGCCCCTATTCTTAAGAAAGACCAGGTCAGGAAGGAAAAAGATAAAAAAAAAAGTTGACCGAAGAAATCATGGTAGTTGCTAGGAGTTACACTACCAGGGGCACAGAGAATAAACTATTGAGTGATGCAATGGTTGCTAGCAAAAGAAATCATATACAAGAGAAAGAGATAGAGGAGCACTACTAGTGTGGAGGAAGACATACCTGGGGACTAGGTTGTTAGTGTTGAAGAAGAAAGGAAGTGAGTTGGACAAAGTCTGAGGAGTACTCCATTACTCTCAGAACACTATCCAAGGTAAATAAGGCATTCTCTCAGGGGCTTAATGCCACCAAGGACCCTAAGACACTTGAGAAGTATGCAGGAAAAGGCAAAAAAGGTACCTTGCTCCTAATCGAAGACCAAGTTCACAAGTAAAAAGAAGGGAAATTGAAAATTTTCTAACCAGGGACCAAAAGATCAATTTTCTTAAAAAACAAAAATTTTAAATGAAAGGGTGTTTGAACCTATGGCTAAAGATAGCACAGGCATGCGTGAGTTAGTTGATGCTATGGAATTTCAAGGTTGACACCACTTGTTTAAATGGCTAGTTCCATTCATACACGGGTGTGAAGTGAGAGAGTTTTACCTCAATCTTAAAACTCAGAAAGATGGAGGGTTTGTTAACAATGTTAGGGACATTTCTTTTTGGGTAGATAAGGATAGTCTAAGTGAGATTCTGAAGGTGAAGAAGTAGCGGATCAGGACTGATGTTGATAAATCTCCCACAAAGAATTTCTTGTAAGAGGTTAGGAAACTAAAGAACTTGAAACCCTCAGCATTTTCCAAAAAAATTCTCAATGAACAATACCAATTGTACTTTGACTTTGTCAACAAAGTCCTGCTACCAAAAAGAACCATAGCCACCATGGGAGACCTTTATCTTATGGAGAAGTTGAGCACTATGGTGGAAATCAATCTGTTTGCCCTGATGATAGAACATATGACTAAAGTGCTCAACATGACTGAAGGAAAACATGGGTTGGCCTATAGATACTTACTCAACCATATGTTTGAGTACTGTCGTGTGAAGCTTAGTAGAGGTATCACAGGGACCATTAAGCAATCCTTTTCCCATAACACTCTGACTAAATGTGGGTGTGGAGAAATGAAGGCTAGGACCAAGAAGTTCCCCATGTTTAATTTGGTGGATCAGAATGTGTCCTTGACGGGAAAGTTAAGGAACTAACTGCTACCTTAGTCAAAAAGGATATTGATCTTGTTTTACTGAATGCTAAACTGGCTCAAGACTTTGGTGACAGACCTAGTTCTGCTCAGGCACTCAGGATAAAAGAGAAAAGTGAAAAGAAAGCCAAGGAGATTAAATCTCTTACACAAATGACTTTTGGAGGCACATAGAGACCTTAATCTGAGATTGTACATGCTGATCCAATCCTTTGCCCCAAAGTCCTCTAGTTTCTAGGTTTTCCTGCGTTGTGTAACCCTCATGTTGTCCTTATCTCTAGTCTTTGTTATCTCCGCTTTTTATTTTTATAGTCTTGGCCCGATCCTAGGCATATCATGTTTTGTGTTTGTAATGCTATGACTTGACTATCCGTTGGGAATGAATCAATCTTTGTTGTGGATATCTTATCTGTTTTCTATTCTTTATTTTCTATGTTTTTGCTCATATTATGCATTCTCAAGTACCTCGTATTTCTTAATTGTGATTCTTCTCTTAGTTTACTAATTTGTTTTTAATGATGCCACAAGGGGTTCATATTCAGGGGAACATCAGGTATGGGAAGCATATGTTCAGGGGGAACGAGTAGACTAGACATAGATTGTCATAATCAAAAAGAGAGAAATTGTTAAGTATATGGCTTTTAAACATTTTGATTAGTAACTAATTATGCCAAGGGCCAGGTAGACTATCGGACTGATTTGCTGAAACTGAACATGGGATATAGCTGGTAAAACTATTCTAGTAGGTGAAATATCCATCACAATTGTACTGAAAGACCAGTGGTCTATAGACTGCATCAAGTGCATTACAAAAGAAGCTTGTCCAAGAATAATCTTAAGTTTTCAAGCGTAATTTATATTGAATATTCCTGTGCTGAAAAATTCTCTCTTGGCTCTTTATTGTCACAGCCCAACCCCGGGACCATGACTAATGCCGATTAGGCACTTAAACCAACATTAAATCACAAAACCTTAACTTAAAGTCCTAAAAGTCTACAGAAAATTCGGC
>JAOTQJ010000001.1:5055756-5070890 GCA_025642045.1 Solanum sejunctum | reverse complement strand
GCTCCTAGTTAGCCCATTGACCAATTGAGTCCCCAAACTTTTCTATTTTAATCCAATTAAGGACTCCCGACTTCAACTAAATTTTTACCCGCGAAGAGTCCCGGTGAATTTAATCTCAATAATTTTCCCGAATGAGCAATTAACCTCCATTTAGTTAATTACGGGGTCTAACAGAAATAATCCACACACCCCAAGTATAATGAGGGGATTACATTCTTTAAAGATTCACAGTGAATTCTGTGGATTCAAATTGTATTGTAATTTCACTTAATTTTCTTTATTTACTACTTCTAGTATTGTGTAAATACAGAGGGTTAACAAGCTTAAATAATTTAATAGTTTATTTTTTTTCCTTCTCTATTTCTACTTTCTAAAATTTTTATATCTTCGAAGAGTTGAGTATTCTATCTATTTCTGACAGAAATAAGTAGTATACATTTTCAGTCTTGTTGATTAGTATACTAAATTGTCTATCTATATGTGACAGAAACAATGTCTAATCCGAGTGAAGTTAATGCTGAACGATGAATGATGCAACAATATCTTCTGCAAATTATTCAAATGTTGCACTTGTGGTTCCACTAACAGAAAAACCTGTAAAATTCACTGGTATTGATTTCAAGAGGTGGCAACAGAAGATATTCTTCTATCTGACAATCCTAAATCTTCAGAGGTTTATTAACATGAGTATTCTTGTATTGCCAGAAGGAACTCCAGATGATGAACGAATCTTGGTCACTGATGCTCGGAAGCACTCAGATATCCTACGTAGAAACTATATTGTGAGTGGCTTGCAAGATGATCTATACAATGTGTACGGTAACTTGAAGATATCCAAGGAAATCTAGGAGGCTTTGGAAAAGAAGTACAAAACTAAAGATATCAGAATCAAAAAATTTATTATGGAAAATTTTCTGAACTATAAGATGATAGACAGTAAAATAGTTGTTACTTAAGTTCAGGAGTTGTAGGTTATAATTCATGATCTTCTTGCAGAAATCATAGTTTTATTTAATACCTGATTTGAACATATTAAATTTGTTCTTAATACTACACAACCTTTAATGTAGGATTGGTTGTGAATAATGTCTTTCAAGTGGCAGCCATCATTGAGAAGTTATCCTCACTTTAGAAGGACTTCAAGAACTACTTAGAGCATAAGTATAAGGAGATGTATGTTGAAGATCTCATCGCATGCTTGAGAATCAAAGAGGACAACAAAGTGGCAGAAAAAAGGTTACTGACAAATTCAACAATAGCAAGGACAAATATTGTTGAAGAAAAACCAAATGACAAAAAGAAAAAGAAGTTATCTAGACCAAAAGGTAATTCGCCTAAAAGAGGTTCAAAGGTAATTTTCATAACTATGGTAAGGCTGGACATAAAGTTATTGATTGCCATCTTCAAAGAAGCAGAAGAAAAAGAATCAAGCAAATATGATTGAGAAGAATGAAGAAATGAAGAACTTATGTTTCAAATTGACTTAATACAACTTGGTAGGAAATTTCAAGAAGTGGTGGCTTGATTCTGAAGTCATTTCACATATTTGTGCAGTTAAAGAAGCTTTTTGCAATATATGCCCCTATTGCACTTGATGAGAGAGACCATTTACATTGAAAATTTTTTCGTAACAAAAGTTGAAGGTTATGGCAAAGTATATTTAAAAATGACATTCTATAAGGTGGTGACTCTAAACAGAGTTTGTCATGTTCCAGAAATGAGGAAGAACTTAGCTTCTGCTGGTCTCTTGGTCAAGAATGAATTTAAATGTATTCTTGTTTCAGCTAAAGTTGTAATTAACAAAAATAAGATGTATGTAGAAATAGGTTATCTTACTACCCTTTCAAACTGAATATAATGGTCATTGAAAGTAATAAAGTTCAGACTTCTTATTTACATGAGTCAAATAATTTATGGCATTCACGTTTAGGACATGCCAATTATAAAACTTTGCGAAAAATGAGTAGTTAGAATCTATTGTCAAAATTTGAAAATAAACAGTCAATGTGTCAAGTTTATGTTGAATCTAAGTATGTTGAGCATCTATATAAGTCAGTTAAAAGGAATTCAAATCTCTTGGACTTAATTCATACAGATATTTGTGATATGAAGTCAATATCATCTTATAGTGGAAAGAAATATTTCATAATATTTATTGATAATTGTATGTGATACTGCTATGTTTATTTACTTAGTAGTAAGATGAGACAATTGAAGCATTCAAATAGTACAAATATAAAGTTGAAACACAGTTTAACAAAAAGTTTTAAATGATAATGAGTAATAAGGGGTGGAGAATATGAATCTCCTTTTGAGGATATATGTTTAAAATATGACATCATTTATCAAACTACAACCCCTTACTCACCACAATCTAATAGAATTGCGAAAAGAAAAAATAGAATACTTAAGGAGATGATAAGTGTCATGTTAATTAGTTCTGGCTTACCCTAGAATTTGTGGGGGAAGCTATTCTTACAGCTAGTAGAATACTCAATCGAGTTCCCTATAGTAAAAATACAATTTATTCTATATGAAAAATAGAAAAGGAGAAAGTCTAACCTTAGTACTTGAAAATGTAAGGGTGTTTGGCTAAGGTTTAGATTCCTAAACCTAAAAGGACAAAAATAGGACCTAAGACGATTGATTGTGTGTTCATAGGATATGCTATGAACATGAACAGTAAAACATATAGATTTTTTGGTGCATAGATCAAAAAATCTTGACATTTATCGTAATATAATAATTGACTCAGATAATACTGAATTTTTTGAAATAATATACCATATAAGAAAAATATGAATCATCTAACGAAGGAACTAAACGACTTCTAGAAAAAAAAACAAAGGAGAGTGATCATAATGAGGAAAATTCAAGTCGTAGCAAATGCCATAGGACCTTTACTTTCTTTGGATCAAATTTTATAATATTTTTGTTAGAAAATGAGCCTCGAATCTTCAAAGAAGATATGACTTCTTCAGAAGCACAATATTAAAAAGGGCCAGTCAATAGTAGGATTGAATTCATAATGAATAATCATACATTAGAATTGGTTGATCTTCCCCTGAAAATAAATCCCTAGGATCTAAATGGATTTTCAAAAGGAAAATAAAAGTTAATGGAACTATTGATAAATATAAAGCGAGACTTATTATTAAAGGATTTAGATAATATGAAGGTTTTCAGTATTTTGATACGTACTCATGGTAACTAGAATTATGTTAATTCGAACTTTAATAGCGTTTGTTGTGGTGTATAACCTAGAAATTCATCAAATGGATGTCAAAACAACTTTCTTAAATGAAGATTTGGAGGAAAAAATATACATGGAACAATCAGAAGGGTTCATAGTTCCTGGAATTGAAAAGAAGGTGTGTGGACTTGTTAAGTTATTGTATGGACTAAAACAAGCACTCAAACAATGGTATGCAAAATTTGACCAGACAATGTTGTCAAATGATTTCAAAATTAATGAGTGTGACATATGTATTTGCATTAAGAACATTCCAAATAAAATTTTCATTATTTGCTTATATGTTGATGATATTTTGATAATAAGTAATGACATTGCTAACATAAATGCTACTAAGTATATGCTTGCTAGTAAGTTTGATATGAAAGACCTAGGAGTTGCTAACTTGATATTAGGAATTAAGATTCATAAAATTTTTCAAAGTCTAGAATTGTCTCAATCTCATTATATACGAATGATACTGAAAAAATTCGAGTACTTAAACAACAAAACTGCAAAAACCCTAATTGATCTTAACCTTAATCTTGCAAAGAATAAAGGTGAAAGTTAGTCTCAATTGAATTATGCTAGAGTGTTGAAAAGTTTGATGTACATCATGAACTATACACAACCATACATAACTTGTGATCTAGGTAAATTGAGTTGGTACACATGTAATCCCAACCAAACTTATTGGATGGCAATGAAGCGAGTTTTGAGGTATTTAGAACATGCTCAAAACGTTGTTTTACATTATAGTAAGTATCCAACAGTTGTTGAAGGATATTGTGATGCAAATTGGATTATTGATTCAACTAAAATTAAGACCATAAGTGGATATATCTTTAGCACTAGCGGAAGAGCAGTATCATGAAAATCATACAAGGCTAGTGAAGAAGGTGAATGACTCTGAAATTTCTTAAAAGACATTCCATTTTGGCCCAAACTAATGGCTCCTATATGCATACATTGTGATAGTCAAGCGGCAATAGAAAGATCTAGGAGTGTTATGTATAATGGTAAGTCTCGTCACATACATCGAAGACACAATACCATTAGAGAACTACTTTCTAGTGAAATTCATAATATATTATGTAAAGTCAAAAGATAATGTGTCGGATCCACTTCCAAAAGGCCTACCTAGAGAGGAAGTTGAGAGATCATCAAAAAGAATAAGACTATGACCGGGGAAAGATTATCGTGGTGGTAACTCTAACTAGAATGAAGATCCTAAGATCTAGGTTCAGGGAGATCAAACAAAGTCATTGATGACAGTTCAACATTGTTAAAACTATGAGAATGTATGTTCTCATGATGAGATAATGTTTAGTAACAAGGATAAGGTAATATGACTTTTTAATGGTTTCTGAATTTGATACAAGGATATCAAATAGTGTATCTATGAGATAACACATTTAGAAATCACCTATGTAAGTGTGAAGTGTAAGTCACTTCAAGGATAATTCTGTGAGGCCAGTTGTCTATAAGTGTTCATGGATGAAATGAATAAAATAATGAGAATCAAAACCAGCTAAAAGGTTAGTTGTATAACTTATGTTGTCTAGGTATATGACAAAGATCGACGGTTCAAAGATATCACATCTACCGATTGACCGAGTATATTCGATATATACTCACTATGGAAAGTTCAAAGGAAAACCTACTTATCCAAATGCAATTAGTTCTTATTTATGGATCACAGATATTTTTCATGCGTATGTTTTAAACAATAGTTATTCCCCATTCATGTGGGGGGTTGCTGAGTTTAAGTAGTTAGTGTGAATTGGAAAATGAAAGTTAATTGAAGGTTGAAAGAATAAGAAAAATATATGGGTAACCAAATAAAGGAAAATGAAGAGTCATTTCTCCCTCATATATAAAATAGAGGAAAAATTTTGTCTGTATACTAGAAAATACATCCTTTAACTCTTAAAGAGTCAAGTAGAGGAGATCTCATCGCGTTGTCATCATCATCATCGTCGCTCGCTCAGCTACGCTACGACTTCGACAAATGATGTGATTGACTAATAAATTTTTTGGACAAAATTTATTTAACCAATCTCTAAATTTTTTCTTTTACGATATTTTCTTTTGTGAATTATTAATTAAATATTTAATTCATAATTATTTATTAATTTAATTAATTTATGAATTATTTACTAATTAAATACACGAAATTAGTTAGGTTAACTATCTTTTAAAATTAGCACATAAAGTTGTTTCTGTGAACATATACTTTCCTTCCCAAAGGTCACCATGCTTGTTCTGAACAGATGAGACTGTTCTGAATAGGTGAATTCGTGCCAAATGCTGGCTATAAATGCAGACCTTTTCTGCATTTTTCACACAAAATTTTCTCATCTGCATATTTTTCTTACAAAATAAAGATTCGAGTCTTTGTGAATCCATTGCTAGTTCTTTGAGTTCACTGAAAATAATAGGAGCTTGAGGTACTGCTACTTTGTAATTGTTAATCTGTTTTATTCTGAGAGAAAATAATCCAGACACCATGGGTACAATGAGGGGATTAAATTCCTTAAGGACACACAATGAATTCTATGAACTCAGATTGTATTGTAATTTTGTTTAAGTTTCTGTATATACTGTTTCTGGTACTGTGTGAATACAGAGGGTTAACACATATGTGTCAACTTGTGGATCGAGTTGAATATATATTCCATGCGTATAAGAAGCATTAGAAAGAAATTTGGAAGGATTCATAAGCAAGCATTATTTGGACCAAACATAGCCATATATCTTTCAATAACAATCATCCTTTATAACAATATTTTACAATAATGATCAAGCCTTTTTTGAAACCTGTTTTTCATATTATGTAGTATTATATAGTATGTTTTTTATTACAATATTTCATTATGGCAGCCAAAATTTAGTCGGACAAATAACATTGTTATAGATAGTGTTGATTGTATCATAAAAGCAATTGAAAAAATACCTTCTATAAGCAATAGGGACAATTAGAGCTGTGTATTGGGCAATGTGCTGGAAGATATTTTGAGAAAGGTCAAAATGGTGAAGTGGAGGACTGCACCAGCCACCAGCATTACTAGGAAGGGCATTATTTGGTTGCTGTCACCTTAATTTTGCCTGGCAAGCACCATTTTTGTTCATTCACACACTTAATCTCATAGCAAGATCCACAACTCAACCCATTGTCGAACAGAGCTGTGCTCAAAGATGCTGTTTTAATTCCCTGACCTTGGTTGTATAGATTCCCATAACCACAAGCACCAGCTGTGGGGAAATGTATGCAAATTAAGTTTCACAAGAATCAACATTGTTAGCTAGTTTGATATTGACCTTCAGTCAGTGACAGAGTTATGATTTTCACTAAAGAGATTCAAATATGAAAGAAGTAATACATCAATAGACTAAGGAGGTTCATCATTTACAAATTGATATAAATAAGATAATTTTTCACGCCTAAGAAGATTCGAATAAATTCCTTACTACAAAAATCTTCTATTGTTAGAACTTAAACTGACAATGTGAGCAACCTTACACTTTCATAATTTACAAGATTTCACATGAACAAGGGCAAATTTATTGCGAGTTCCATGATTTCAATTGAATTTTTGCCTTGAACTATGTAATACATATGCAAAAATCAATTAAATATATAAATGTAATGAGATTATATATTTTTTTTTATGTTTTGGTAAAAATATTTTCTGAAAAATGTATTTCAATTTTCTTATGTTTAGTTGACTTAAATGTTTTGAATTTTTTTTTAAATCAAATTAATTTTTTCAAATTTAATAAAAATAATTCTCTTAAAAAAATAAGAAATATTTTTAAAAACTCTATTTCAACCTCAAATAATCCCAGGTACCTCACCCTCCACCCCCCATCCCCAAACCGTCCCTAAAAAATTAAAAAATTTTAAAACTTGTTTTTTAAAATATTTATGAAATCTTTTTTACCACATCACATCCGTATCCCTCCCCCTCCGCCAAACCAGCCCTCAACTCCTTCCACCACGCCCACAAAAAAAATATATTTATTGTTTTAAAAAAATATTCAATATTTTTAACCAAATCGACACCTGTGAGCCCTGCCAGCCTCTCCACTCCCCTCCCCCCCAAAAAAAAATTAAAACTTTTTCAAAAAAAAATTATTTTTTTTACCCTACCCCAAGTTCCCATCCCCCACTTTTCACATAATTTAAATCAACTAAGACCTAAATGTTGTTATCGTCATATTTCTACCTTAAAATATACTTTTAAAACAATATTTTTTTATTCATTAACTAAATTAAAAAATATTTTTTATTCACTAATCAAATATAAAAAAATAAGTAAAAAATCAATTTATTTTTCATAAAAAATATTTTACTTCATACCAAACACAACATAAATTTCCGTATCTCATGAAAAACCTTCCCCCATGCTTAGTGATAGATTCTATAGAAATATGATGGCCTATTGCTCAAACACCTAGCAAATGAACTCTGACATTCCTTTCATTTCTTATTGTTCCTAAACAAGTTCCTTGCTAGAAACTCTGCATTCCATTCATTATAGTATTACTAAACAAATTCTTAGATTATAAGCCTAAAGAATTTGCTGATAATGATATTATTGATGATAGTTATGATCCCGATGCCACTGATGATATCGATTATATGACATTGATATGTTAATATTCAATTTTGGTTTAAAATTTCAAAAAATTCTTACTTTTTATTTTTGAGTGATTTTAAATTATTTTTTACTTTTATTTTTATAAAATTAAAATTTTAATTAATTTAATTTTAAATTATAATATAATATAATAATTCTTTTTTTTCTTTCTTGTTCAAATATAATTATGCACCTATGTTCAATTGGTTCACAACTTAGACCCATTATCTTTCTATCTCATTAAATTTTGATATAAAATTTATATATAATTAGTTGTGAATGAGTAATATTTAAATTATAATGTAATAATTTAAATTTTTTTTAGAGTTTTACTGTTTATCTTATTCTCCCACGAACAGTTAGCCAAAACTCCGACAGCTCCTCTCCCTCTTTCCCTCACCTTGCCGAAAAATCCAGTCTCTATGTCCCCCATAGTTGCCCAATCACCTTCATCCAAATTACCACCTAAAACCTCCACCAAAACGCAGCACAAAACAAACCCCTAAACAACCTTCCATTCTTTTCCATTTTCCGACCAAAACCCAGCTGAAAAACGCCCCAAATCAGCCACCAAATCTCCACAAAAAAGCCCAAAAAAAGCTTTCAAAATCACCACAAAACTGACCAAAATCAGTCCGCAAAATCAGCCAACAGCAGCCCCTATTTCAACCATAAAACTGACCCGAATCAGTCTATAAATCAGCCCCAATCACCACTAAAAATCACCGCAAAAGGCGACACAAAACCCCATTAAAACCATCCAAAATCAGCCCCAAAATCCCACCAAAACCCCAACCCAAAAACCCCATCGAAAATCAACCAAATACACATCTGAAACGCCACCGAAAACCCACGAAAAACCAACCCCAAACGCACCGGAAAACAGCCCCACGAAAAGTCCAGCGGCACACATGGCTCCCAGACCGGCAACTCCTGTTCTCCGGCGAACTCCACCTGAGCCGCTGCCTCATCATCCATCTCTGCCGGCAAGTTCCGATTTGTACTATTTGTATCTTTATTACTATTTTATTTTGTTTTTATTCTTATCGATTGTTTCTTTCTTTTTGCTATTGCTTTGGCCATCGTTCTCACTTTTGTTTGTCTGTGGATCATAGCATATAGTTTATTTATGTTTAATTATTATAAATGAGATAACAACGTTAGTTTTAATTATTGGCTAAAGAATGTTGGTATTGTTAGTATTAGTATGTTTTTAATATGCTATTTATTAATATGTAGTTATGTAGTTTCTTAATTTTTCATTGCATGTTAGTATCACTGTTATTATCTTTGTCTAAGCTTTCTTGAGGTTATTTTGGTTTATATTGTTATTACTTTCTTGTCGATTGTTTCGTTCATTTTTTCATTAAATTGAAGGTTTGCTTGTTGAGTTAGACTATTGTTGTTTCATATTTTAATGGCTAGTCTAGTTTTGGCTTTATCTTTATTTATTTATTTTACTATACTTTTATTATTGATTTTTGAGTATATATTTTTGTTAAACTTGGCCGATGAAAAATCTATTTGTTGGATTTCGAGGTCTTCACGTTCAAAAAGACGGAAAAATTTTAGTTTAAATTCATATTTGTTACATTTTAAAATTAGAAATTTTAGTTTAATTCACGTATACGTTATTTGTTAAAATTGGCCGATGACGAATCTATCTGTTGAATTTTGAGGCCTCCCCATTTAGAAAGACGGAAAAAGTTAGTTTATATTCATTTTTGTTACATGTTAATATTCAAGTTTTCTAGTTTAAGTTCATTATTTTGCTAAACTTGGCCGATGACGAATCTATCCGTCGGATTTCGAGACCTCCCCATTTAAAAAGACGGAAAAAGTTAGTTTATATTCATATTTGTTATATGATAAAATTTAAGTTTTCTAGTTTAAGTTCATTATTTGCTAAACTTGGCCGATGAAAAATCTATTCGTCGAATTTCGAGGCCTCCCCATGAAAAAACCAAACAATTTTAGTTTATCTTTTATTTATTCATCATTATGTAAATTATTTATGTATGTTTATTCATAATTATCATACTTGTGTTATATTGTGTATTTCGTTCTCAATTTGAAAAAATGAGTTCAGTCGGGACCCATAGTTGTGGATTCTGAAGGGTGCTAATACCTTTCCTCCGGAATAACTTGAATCCTTATTCGAAATTTTTAGTTCATAGACTATTTTGTAAATAATTAATTTTTAATTATCGTTAAAATTAGGTGATGACTACTAAATTTTTTTTTAATTCTTTTATTTTTATTATTTTTTATTGAGTTATCATGACGTTGCGCATTTGGGATGTCAACATGATATGAATTATTATTGCTAATTAGGATGAATGGGCTAATAATTGGGCTAATTAAGTTAAAACCAAACAATAAAAAAGGGGAGAACACAAATGAAAATGTTTGCACTCCCATTGTCCCCGAGGCATCACCACCTCCATAGAATGTAGCATGAGCATTGATCCACTCTCCTCTACCTTGCCCCTTGACAAATGAGGCAATTGCAAGAAAACAAACTAGAAAAATCACAAGTTGAGCCATGTTCCTGCATTAAAGATTGGAACTTTTTAATTAACACTTTCTTTATTATAAATTCAAGAAAAGTTTACTAGTTTTGAATATTTTTCATGTTAATGTAGAGAAGTAAAGGAAATATTAGTAATTTATGGGAGAAAATAATTATGCAACAAAGAGTAAGTGTAGATTGGCGAGTTTATAAGAAAATTGATAGAATAAATTAAGGAATGTATAACTATTTAAAACAGGGGTGCTAGTTACTTTGTTCATCAAAATTTGGACATATAAACAGAAATTATTGATAATATCGATGAAACTAATACATACCTTATAAAATTAATTGAGATAAGCGAAAGTTGGTTTGGATATCAAATTTATAAATAGGATTGTGGGACTTGGCCTTTAAAGATGCTTCGACCATCCAAGGCTGCTAGGGGGACCTAAATTGTCCTATATGAGATTAGTAGGTATATGATTCTATGCTCTTTTTATGGTATTTTTTATTTTAATTTATGTATCATAGATAGAATTTGAAAGATCAAACAAAATTTTAATATGAGTTTTTAGATATTTTGGATTTACGAGCTTAATTTATGTTATTTTTATTTTAATTTATGTACCGCAAATAGAATTTGGAAGTCAATCAAATTTTTAATTTGATTTTTAGATAATTTTAAGTTTATTAATTATAGTGGTTTAAGTACTTCTTACATAATTTTTAAATAATAAATTTTACTTTCACTGACTCAATTTATGCAGCATTGATGGAATTTTGACAGTCAATCAAATTTTTATATGATTTTTAAAATTTTTAAACCGTTAAATATTGTAATATATATCACTTTTTATTTCTTTTCAAATAATTTATGTTATCTTTTCGTCCCAATTTATGTGATACAAATATAATATTGAGAGAATGAAATTATAAATATATCCTATAAATATTTTAAGTTGTTAATTATTATGATTTATAATATCTTTTACATAATTTTCGAATAATCTATCCTAATTTATGCGATAAATTTATGTAAGTTATTAATTATTATGATTTTACTTATCTTATATGGGTTAATTTTATCGTATTTACATCTTATCATATGCTTTTCTTATTAGTGGTTCTTTCTTTTTTTATTTTCTTTTCCTTTTCCCTTTTTCTCCAATCATGCACAAGTTGTGTCTCCCATGTCCCATAATTAAAAACAACACATTCTAAGTAGTAGCGGAACCACATTTATTTGAGGGGTGTTAATTAATACCTCTTTGTCAAAAAATTACACTTTTTTAGCTAGGTAAAAATAGTTTTTTATATATAGATATTATATATTGACACTTCTTGACTTCTAGACGATTTTACTTTTTTAAATTTTGACACCTTTAAATTAAAATTTTGGCTCCGTCATTGATTCTAAATAATTCCTAATCATAGTACTCTTTTGAAAAAACAAAACACAAAACATAATATAATATCTGAAACATCGTGCTCTCATCACATTATTCAATCACCAATATAATTTAGCATAAATATGTATAACGATATATATGATTTTAAGAAAACTCAGTAAAAAAATTAATGAATTATTTTGGAACGTACCTTAATTAAGCCATAACATGATGTTCTTGGTAAAGATCATCTTAAACAAGATTGTTTTCTCCACTACAAAGATTATTTTATTTATGCACTTTTTAATTCTCCCATTTTAACTTACAAGAATTTAAACATTATGGATAGATACCACATAATGCATTCTTGGAATAGAGAAATGGGTGTTATCTAAGTGGTTCATATTATTAGTTACAAATGAATGAGTTGTTACAAAAGCTCTATAACCTAAGCCGCAATTATACTATCATTTACTTCTCTCTTGTATTTGCCTTTTCATATTTCTATTTACAAGAAATTAATTTTAAAAAAATCAAGAAAAAGGAACTTGAATAACACAAACAAGCTTTACCCATTAGTTAAAATTTGACAATAATTTATTTTTAAAAAAGCTACCTTGGTCGTTCGATAAAAATATTTTAATAAAATAATTGAACTACACAAGCAAGATTTGTCATTAGCAATAGCTGTGAAAAACTTAACCAAGTGAATAGAATGAAGATTGTATCAACTATTGGTAGAGCCAATAGTCAAAGAGTTCTGTGAACTCTACAGAGAAGCTATTCTAATAGCTTGTCCAACCGCAGTGAAAAGCCTCACGCTGAACCTAAGGACCACAAGGAGAACATCCTAGCACAGCAGCACTAAAGCGTGAAAGGATTCTACACAACCCCTTCAGGTGGACAAGGGGAAGTGCAAAATGGAGAACCTACCAGCGATATTGTCTCCAACCAACTTCATCATTTTGAATGCTAGAGGGGTGAACAACGCCAGTGTAGGTGTCATCACCCGGACCTAGGGTCTAGAAGTGACACGGCGAATAGGAATTTGAGGATCCCCAAACAAGCCTCAAAGTACCAAAATCCACATCATCGGTTCAAAAGCGCATTCAAAGTAACACATAATTCTAAGGGATGAGAAAGTAGGACTCACGCTATGGGACATTTTACGGAAAGGGATTAGGATGAACTCACATAATGATTAAGGGGTAGGTAAGTAGGACTCACACTATGGGACAATTTGGGACTTAGGATCTTTCCACAACACAAAGTAAGATCATCTTATAACATCATAATCCATAAGTAACCATGATTAAGAATCCCATATATACAACACTTAGCATAGAACGAAAAGAATACATAAGATGTCCAACAATATCTCTAGATAAGATAGGTCGGAGGACAAGACATACCCCAGGCTCATCCTCAAAGTAAATAAAATGGAAAAGAACAACATAGGTAGAAGAGGTGGTGACTTGTCCTTGGAAGATATGACTCACCACAACAAGTACAACTTGAAACCTAAGTTGGACGTCGTACGGTGGATGAATGGGCTCCTCAGTCCCTACATAGTAAAATCGTGTAGGCAAAATATGCGTTAGTGCGTTTGAATGTACTAAGTATGGGGGATGCAGTGCATGTCACTTACCAAAACCTGCATTCATGATTAGATGACAAGGGCACATAATATAGAAAAGACCATATATCAAGAGAGTAGTATACAATATGCTATGAAATCAATGATGCATGAAATGCAATGCTCATATATAATGGGGATGTGACCTCAACCGACATAAGTAAGACCAAGCGAGCTATACTTGCAATCCTGAAGAAATTTTCTCATCAGTAAAGTTGTGGTCTACCTGCCAAAGGTAAACCATACTTCACCTTACGGGCACCTCCATTTCGTATAAAGCAACCTTCCTTACGGGCACCCCTATTTCGGATAGGATTTTCACATATATCATATCATATCATATCATTTCTTCTCCTTAGGGGCAACTCCATTTTGGAAGCAACTTTCCTTACGGGTACCCACATTTCAAAAAAGAACTTATGCTAGGCACATAGTTAGAGAAAAGAGAGGGAACCCTCCTTCTATCGGTGCTAAGTCATCATCCCACAAGAATACTTATAATATATGTAGTTATACATGCTTTTAAAGAGATACAAGTTTTGCCAAAATATTTCAATGCACAATTGGGCTTAAAAGCCAAACACCATTCATAATGATTCATACTTTGGCTCAAATGCTAAAATCATTCTTTCTTAGTCGTAATACTCATGCATAAGAATAGTCCATTCATACATAAAATAGTGCAAGCATCCAAAATGCTCAAGGAGCCATAATCATAGACGTGTACGTGATCACATTCTTGTCATAACCATAATCTTATCAAGAATCATATACTTAGCATAATTGGGATTAACCCACTTCATAGTTTCATAAATCCATGCTCATGAAATGCATATGCTATGAAAAATGTGGGAATGGCATAGGTAGTTGAGATTCAATCTAAAATCAATAATATAATATGAAATTAAAGTAAAATTATAACCAAATCTGCATTTAAATTATAATATAAATCACCCATGCTTAGATCAAAGCCTTAAAGGGACTATGCACAATCATAGATTCATAAAAATGATGAAATCTACTATTTCAAAGCTTAAATCATCTTTAAATCAATATATAAACACAACCCATTCATTATTGAAATTTAAGGAATCATAACATTTAAAACCCGAAATTTAAAGTAAATAAAATTCATGTAGATTTCTTGAAAATAGGTTGGGTCTCCTCGACTGGAAGTAACCAAGGATAAAAAACCCACAAGATGTAGAAACCCCAAAGAATTTGAAGAAGAATTGAATTCCCTAGCTCCCAAAATGAGAATCTCCAAGAGTTCCTTTTTGAAAAGCTTTTGAGAAAGTTTGAACTATGAGGAGTGATTTTGAATGTTTGAAATAGGGTTAAGTCTTTAGATAGTCATTAGATGGCATAGGAGTACCCAAAAGACCAATAGAAATAACCGGATTCACGAAACTGCTATTAATAAATCAAAGGGAAAAATTTCTCGGAAGCTACTTTACTTGAGGCCGTACAGCCCGTGTGGCACTCCACAGTTCGTGTTGAGTGCCTGTGAACCCATACTTAGGCAAAATTTTTGTGAAAAAGTTACGAGATGGTGATTCCATACTTAGAATATTTTCACTTCAGAAGCTTCACGAAAGGCCTCACGGCTCGTCTTATGCCATAGGACTCATGTGACTGGACGTGACACCTCACTTGACCCCAAATGTTGGGGTTCCAAGCTCAAGTCATCCCACGGCCCCTCCACATGATATGTGTTGTG
>JAOTQJ010000001.1:5029416-5055656 GCA_025642045.1 Solanum sejunctum | reverse complement strand
TGAATTTTCGTAAAATTAAATTTCTATTTTTTATTTGTTGGGGGTGCCGGGGGGCTGGGGGCGGGGTAGATGGGGGGTTGGGGGAGGAATAAAAAATAAAAATTTAACATATTATTTTATTGATCTGCTATTGTTTTAGCATATGTAAAAATCGATAAATTGAACCAATAACATATAAAATTGAATCGAACCGACCAATCCACACCCCTACACCAAATATTTAAAAAAATATATTTCTCTGCTCCCAATAAAAAGTTAATTTAATTTTTAGAAAATTTAAAAAGTTTTACTCACCCTCACCCACCCCAACTTCTTCCAATAAAAAATTCATTTACATTATGAATGAGTCACTTTTACCCATATTTTACCCATATTTAAATGGGTAAATATGAGCTTTACCCATTTTAAAATGGGTAAATCTGGATAATACCCAAATAATTTATCCATTTTGCCACTTCTAATTTGCACTATCATCATGAGCACACTTTGTCCACCACCAAAAAATAGCATCCCCACGAAAGTAGCAAATAGTCATGGTCAGTTTGTCATTTTCAAGAACATGAGCAGTAGCAAAATAATGCTCCAAGTGTTACTATAAGTTTTCCAATTCTTTTGCCCCACACACACCATCAAACGATTTTGGATTCGAAATTTTGATTTTAGCATGGCTCTTTTTCTTAATAAAATAGATGTCTCGACCTTATCCTGCAAACGACGAACTTCTATATGTAACCTAGCAAGGAAAGCCTAAACAAAGCGTCACTCCTAGTAGTGCACTCACTCTCACTTCCTTTTACAGCAACCTATTAAAAATAGGCCTTCACCTCCCCTGGGCAGATTTGCAACAGCCAAGCGGAGAATATTCACTTTCGCTTACAAATCTTTGTTTTTCTTTTTAATGCCTTCAGTTTGTGCACTCCCTGAGTCACAAAAAGTCTACAACTCGACCAACTGGCAATCAACAGCACCACGATAGGCCTGCAGTGCAACATTAAGGCCCTGAATATGTGTCAAGACGTCTATCATGGCCTCAACACTATCTATCATGCCCAGAATGGCTTTTAGTCGTGCAACCTTTTCCCGCAACTCATTGTATGAATTTCCACCAACCATTTTCTTGTTGAAACAACTTTCGCACTGATACCAATTGTAATGGGGTCAACCCTTGTGATCTAACCCAATCACTAGCCTAACACACTTAGACTCAACCCTTTTTTTACTCACTTTAATCAAGCCCTAACCCAAACAAAGACTGCAAAATCAAGAACACAAACATATACAGGAACAAGTCCCCAATTTTGTTATTTAACTTAGACTACAAAATTCTTCCACGGCAACATGTTGCCTAGACTAATTGTTTGTGCCTTTAAATAAGCCACAACATGCCCAGTGATGTGCTAGCCATGTACAAGTCAAGTCAGTTGACACCCCCAACTGATAAGCTTAATTCAAATTCGAATTACAAATCTTATCTAGACATGTTGATAAGTCAAAAACAGGTAGAAACTCCTATAACTGTCAATTGCCCACGCATGTGCATTGCACATGCAGGCAACCTTCAAAACTGGCGCCAAAGCCTTTCCTTTGGCGCCCAGATTCGCGTTTGTCCCGCATGCTTGTGTCATGCCCAGGTCCTGCACACGTACCTGTGCCATGGCACAGGTCCTGCCTTGCATAGCTTGGCATTAGGGTCTGATTTTCCTACGTCATTGACCTTTTCCAGCGTCTAGCAATAACTTGTTTAGCCATAACATTGCCACATCATAGCCTTGCCTTGTCTTAGCTTGCCCAGCCCTTATCATGCCATAGCCACATCTAGCTTTGCATTGTCTTAGCTTGCCTAGCGCTTGCCATGCCTTAGCTGCGTTGGTCACGCCAATGCTAAGGTCTTCCTTTTGCTGAACTTTATCTTTACTGAAGTCATGGGGCCTTGGCTAAGCTCATCAGGTAAATCACTAGCCAAGCCCGAGCCGCTCGAACCATCAAGCTGAAGGTTTAACATTTGCCATTATACTAGTTGTAATACTATAGTTCTTTTTTTGATATCCACCATTATTGTTTTCAACACTATATCCTAGTATGTTGTGTATTATGTTGCGATTATTCTACCATTTTATTGTAGTTGTTGCTCCATTTCGGTAGGCTTTGCATTGTTTTCTTGTGATTCACTTCTTTTTCTTTGTATCTAGAAATATTGCATATGCGCTGGAATCTTTCAAAAATAATCTTTCTACTCTCGCAAAATAATTATAAAATTGACACACATAAAATTCTTCCTAAATCTCACTTATAATATGTTTGTTACTCCCTCTGTCGCATATTAACTGAATTTGTGAGGTAATGCACACATATTAAGAAAAATATTCAAATACAAACATTACATCATACTTTTCACTATTATCCTTTATAAAATCATAAATATATAGTGTAATTATTTCCTACAAAATATAAAAGTTCAATAAATAAAAAGGACAAATATGAAAAAATTTTGAAACATTCATTTTGAACTTTGAAAAAATTAACTATTTTAAATCTTAAAAAAAATTAAAAAATTTAATTAATTTGAGACGAAAAAAATCTCATTTAGGTCTATTTAAAGGTATTTTAATAATAAAACAAGGAAAAACAAACAAATAGGCAAAAGAGTAAACGCGTAGAATCAGGGTTCGGTTTGTATAATTTGAAAGCAAAAAAACAAAATAAAGTCTAGCTTTCCCATCAACTTTTGATTGGCTCTGCAACAAATCCGCCATTTTTTCGTCTCCATTTTTACACTAATCTGATTTTCAGGTATATTATTATATATACTATTACTTTTCTATTTGTTTCATTTTTTTGTAAAAATATTTTTTTCTCTTTCGCATTTGACTTGAATTTTCTCTCTGTCCGAATGCTCAGAAATTCTCTGTTCTTGCTGAGTTTCTCGGCTTGGGCGGTGAATTTCGTTAGGTCTGATTGAAATTAGGAATATTGCGGTTGTATAAAATGGGAGAGCATTTGGTGGAAGGATCTGATGACCGGGTCCGGGTGGGGAATGCATATGCATCACCGATTGAAAACGGGAAGAAGGTAACCTATGTGGTGGTGGAAGGAGCAGCGTCTTCTTCAAAGATGGTAAAGAAGAAGGAATTGGTTGTTGAGGAGGAAGTAGAAGAAGTAGCTGGTGAGGAGGTGCCTTTAATTGGGGGTGCAGAATGTCGTATTTGCCAGGATGAAGATATTTTGAACAATTTGGAGAGTCCTTGTGCTTGTTCTGGAAGTCTCAAGGTGAAATTTTCTGTTTTCAGCTCAATTTGATCATTTGCAAAATAAATATTTGGACCTAACTCAATTTCTTATCCTGCCAATTGAGGAATCAGAGAAGTGAAAGAAGAATTGAGATGAGTTTGACTCTGATATCATGTAAAGAAATGGACCTTCAATCTAACTTAACCCCAAAACTAACTCATTTCATGAGGATTTCCACACCAAATTAACACACATTTTTCATTTAAGGGGTTTTGTAAGCTTATAAGGTAGCTTCCTTTTCCTTATTGTTCGTATCTGATGTAAATCCATTGACCATCCCTTAATCACATATTAGCTAGTGTCAATTATATGGATCCTCTTAATCCAGTGTACTTATCCAGTGTTTAAAAGGATCATCATGATAATACATCTATTAGGCTATCCTTCAAAAGCGCCACTACTCTCCTCCTTTATAGCTTAAGATCAGTTGTATTTTTCGAAGATAACATAGTCAGAGTTCCATGTTTGCTGTAAAATCTTAAATACTTACGTTTGTACTAAGTTGTATCCAAACCTGTATTAACAACAACAACATACCCAGTAAAATCCCACAAGTGGGGTCTGGAGAGGGTAGAATGTACGCAGACCTTACCACTACCATATCCAAACCTGTATTCTTCCTAAATTATAGACACTTGAGATAAGTGGAAGTTAAATGGCGTTTTGTTTTTGGATAGTGATACAATCTTGTCCTCTTGTAATATATAACCTAGAATCTAGATAACAGAGAAAGTATTGTACCATGTATTGTGTGCAGTGAGCGAATTTGGCCTTTCCCTTGTCGAACATCATGCAAATTTTGGATCTGATGCTTAGTGTACATGTAGAGCTGATTCCTCTAACATGTTCACAGAATCTTTAAAGTTAGTTGAGATATTTTTCCCCTAATATGATCATATCTTGACTAAAATAAAATTTTGCCTTAGAAGTCAATTGGAATGTTTGTCGAATTAGGATCTTTCTCCTGGCCATTTCAATAATCAATTAACCCTCTGACTTCCTTTGACTGCTATCTGGAAAATGATTATTCTCTGCATGATGGTGGTCTTCGCCATCGTTACCATTGTTTGTTTATGTCTCCATGTTGCCTCATTGGTGATGTAATCCTTTCTTAGGTTGTAGTCCTAAGGGAATAAATCATGCTTAAGGGGCTTCAGATAATACCCCGAGAAATGATTGTTTTTTAAAAAAAGAACTCCTTTCTTAGGCTATTATCTGAAGCCCCTTAAGCGTGATTTGGAAAAAAAAATTCCATTCTTTAGGGTATTATCTGAAGCCCCTTAAGAGTGATTTGTTCCCTTAGGTTTTGGTCATAAACATTGTTTGAAGCAAGACATGGACTTTGCCTTATATCATGCTATCTGGTGATATCGTCATCAGACTACTTTATTCACCCGAGAAATTCCTGTGATACTACTAAATTAGATATTCCTTCAAGATTGCTTTGAGACTTGGTATTATCCTTATGACATTCTGTTCTCTGTATATATCAATATCCTAAGTATATAGGGACACTGATTGTCCGATATCTTATCTATGCTTTCCGAATATTGCATGTATATATATACACACTCACACATAGACACATATATTTTTATGCACAACTTTTGGTGTCACTGTTTTCTTTCGATCTTTTTGTCTTGTTAACTGAGAAATCCGTCTATGGCCCGGCCTTTGGTGTTTGGACCAACCACAACCTTCTAAACTCGATGGATAATGAGCCCGCCCCTCTACCCTTTGCAACTTTTGGTGTTACTGTTTTTATTATACTGAGGAATATGTGTTTTGTTATAGTGGTATTTCAAGAGATTCTGCTCTACATCCTGTTTACAGTTTACCTCACTTTCTTTCTTGAATTTGCATTTTTTCTTTTAGTTGGAATAGTAAATCTGTACAAGTACTGATGGTTTTAGTGGAAACAATTGATCTGCAGTATGCACATCGAAAGTGTGTTCAACACTGGTGCAATGAGAAGGGTGACATCACTTGTGAGATTTGCCATCAGGTATGTCTGTGTTTAGTTGTTTTGCACCGTATCTTGCATGTTGTGAGATTTGTGAGAGGACTTTTCTATTAAATAAGCAAGTTCTCATCTGATGTAAAAACGGATAAAAGCATCTTCAAACAAAAAAGTGCAAGACTATATTTGCTTGTTTGTGAAGTTGCCCTTCTCTTTCACCTGTTATGGAAAAAGGGATCCTTTCTACTTTATAGCACATGGAACTGAATCATGGTAGTTAATTTATATATGTTTCATTTTGTGATGTGAGCATACATGTCAATGAGGATGTTTCTCGGCAAACTACCTTAGATGGCACTAGATTTTTAGTATTCGAAAATGTTTTATTTTTCTAAAATATCAACATTATAATTATAATTTGATGTATTAGTGGACAAGATTTAGTAGAATTGCTTTACTGTGGATAGAATCAATGCTTAGATTTGTCAGATGATGTTTCTATCTGTCTTTTTGGAGAACTTGGGATTGAGCGATGCTTTTTGAATTCTTGCATCTTCTATCAGGGTTCTACTTTATTTATATAATAAGTTTCCGTTTTCATTCTCAAATGCAGCAATACCAGCCTGGTTACACTGCCCCTCCTCGAGCTCGGTCGGATGAGACAGTTATAGATATTGGGTGAGTTTGACTTTCACCAGTGCAGGTTTCCTTTGGTAGTTGTCTCTTAATTTTGTTCTTTTTCAAGTAGCTTTTCAGTAGCACTGTTAAACGCATGCTTGAGTAGCACTTAAGCCTTGTAATGAGCCACAACAACGGCTGAATTCTCTGCTAGTATATGTGTGCTTTACCAAGGCACCAAGGTGGTGAGGCATTCACTTTAGACATACCAACCAACCTGCAGTTATTCTTCTTAATTTGGTTATTGTAGGAGAGTCATAGATGGTATCTTGAGGAGGGCAACTCTAGACAATAAGTATAACAATTAAAACAATGTAGTAATTGTTAAGAGAAAACGTATGCAATATGTGATACCATTGAGAGCCATCAGGCCATTAAGGAGGAGGATCCTATTGATGAATATGCTAGTCTTTGTGAACAGAAAATTAGTACGAAAAAACTAATGTTTGTGATCTTGATTGACCTACCTTTAGCCTTCTACATTTTTGTTTTCACTAATCCAAAAATTTCATATTCATGTGTTGATATAATTGTTATTAGTACTTGAGAGTTATTTGTCCGTGTACGTACATGTCTGTGTGCATATGTGTGTGCATATTAATACATAAAGACAAACTTCTTTTTAGGGCATGTTCGGTCTAATTGCAGTTTGCAGTTAAAGTTCCAAAATGTATTTTGCCTTTTACAATAATGTGCCATCCATTGTGTTGTATTGTTACCTGCATGTTCTTTTTCCAAATATTAGTTAAGTGGCGAGGTCACAAGATTCAGCATTTCTTCGCAGTTCATTAGCTATTTGGGTTGCTTCATTGTTGTGCAGGGGAGGATGGCAAATTGCTGGCACACCTCTGGAGTTACACGATCCTCGCCTTTTGGCAATTAGAGAGGCTGAACGCCAACTTTTGGAAGCCGAATATGAGGATTATAATGCTACAAATGCAAGTGGTGTTGCATTCTGCCGTTCTGCTGCTCTACTTGTAAGCATTTACTGGTATTTATCGCAGAAGAAATCTAAAATTCTAAGTAGATTTTTCGGCATAGATTTCATTGAAACTTGAAAAAAATACTTTTGAAGTTGAGAAATGGTATTTGGAAGTTAAATTGTGTTTGGACATGCATTTCACTTGAAAAAGCGTTAAGTTTGTGAGTGGGAGAATGTTTTTACTTGAAAAATTCATCTTCAATAACTAACCCAAAATCATTCCAATATATATCTAAACAAAGCTTTGAAAATAATTTTGGAGAAAAGAAAAAATTCATGTCCAAACAGACCTTACAGAAAGATGTCAGCTACAAAGAACATGTCCAAGTGGGCCCTAAGTCTCTATCACTGCATCTCTGTCATTGCTTCATGCTTGATTCACCTTGTAGGGGTAGATATCTTTCTACCTTCCAGTCAAAAGAACAGCAATAATCCAAAATGTTGAGATTTGTCCAACTACTCTTGTAGGTAAACAAGAGAATGTTGTGTCTTCCGCTATCCTTATTCATTTACCTCAAGATTTTCTTTATTTTTACGTTTCAATTGACTCTTGAAGAAAATATGAAGAGAAATAGTTTCTTAAGTTACCATGATATGTATGATATCTTAAAATGTGTACCATATGTCCTTATTTTATGATTGGAGAGCTGGAACTGGTGTCTAACACAAATACATGTATATATACAAATTTGTTCTTAAAACTGATGATCCACATACAATTGTGGCAGTTAATGGCTTTTCTGCTCTTGCGTCATGCATTACCTGCACCAGATGCAGATGGAGATGACGAAGATCCATCTGCTTTCTTCTCGGTAATCTTTTATATCCGTTATGCTCTATTTCTATCTGTTTCTCATAAAAGAATTTATTATTACTGCTGGAAATCATAACTCCAATAAATGTATGGTGAGCAGCTTTTCTTGCTTCGGTTAATTGGCTTTCTTTTACCTTGCTACATTATGGTCTGGGCCATCAGCATTTTGCAGCAGCGCAGGCAAAGAGAGGTTGGTGTTAGTTTTGCTGTTTGAAATATTTTCCTCAACCATTTGCCACCGGAAGCAGCAGCATACATTGAAACTTGCGCGCACATGTGTTTTTAGTTATAATTGAATCTAAAGCTTGTTTTCATGGTTTGGTGAAACAGGAGGCAGCAGCAATGGCAACAGCACAATTTGCATTTGTGGTACAATCTGGGCAGCCAACAGGTGTACATTTCTCCATGACATCAGCTACACCATCTGTCCCTGCATCGACAGACTCTTCTTCGTCTGTGCCTGCACCAATGGATCGGGTTTAAAATTGTCACGTGCGGATACCAGTTCCTGTCATGAAAGGTTCCAGCAACGGGCCTCGTTTTTAACCCCAGATGCTGCATCGTTGTGTAAGTAGTATTGCGGATATAATAGCAGCATCTTGTTCTTTCAAGAACCAACATTTTTACCAAGCTGTATATTAAATTCTTTTGATCTTGTGGCATGTATGTATGACATTTAGTAACCATTTTTTTAACATCTGGTTAAGGCCAGTTTTGTAACATATGTCTTGTAGAAACTTCTTTTTTCTTTCTTTCAGTTGGCTAAATTTATTTCATTGAACTGTTGAATATAGATAATAAAAAACTGTGTATAAAATTATGCCAATAGATTTTTGTAACTTTTGTAGAAGATGTCAACTAAAAAAACGTGTGGTGAGGAGTCATTTGGTTTTCTTCTTCCCTAATATGTAAGTTGCAAGACAAAAAACCTAACATGTTTGACCGAGTTTTTAGAAAGCCAAAAATATTTCTTTTTAACTTAAAATGCTTATTATAGAGAGTTAAGGTGATTGATCAAGTTCTTAGGAAAAATTTGGAGTCGTTTGGTAGAATGTATTAACAAAAGTAATGCATGCATTAATTTGATGTAGTAATAGTGATGTATTAATTTGATGTATTAATAGTATCATGTTTGGTACACTTTTTGATGCTATTATTTATACAGTCTATTGAGTGTTAAGGTGTATATTACTAATACCATAAATTTATATGTATTCGTGATGCAAGGGGATGGGGATTTAATACATACATTAGCATGATTAAAGACCCAATTGTTCCTGATTTTTTTTTACATCTTTTTTGCCTTAAATATGAAGGGTATTTTTATAAATAAATTTTTTATGCAATGTATATTATTTTTAATGTATCAAGTCAAACAATGTATAAAAATATTCTATGTATAACTAATGCAAGTATAACTAATACATGTCTTGCTAATGCTAGCATAACTAATACATGCATTACTAATGCAATTTGCATTATTAATACACTTCATTTAGCGTTGTCCTTATACACCGTATTAAAAACACTATGTTTTTGGAACATGAAAAGAGTAACTTTTTCTTTTGAAAATTTCAGGCCAAATATAAATTAGTGTTCTAATATTGCAAAAGTTATTTTGAACTGATTAGCCAAACACTAATTGTTACTCTCTAGAAATTTTATTTTTTTCTTGAGAAGTACTCTAATGAAAAATTATTTTCAAATTTTTTTTAAAAAATTTTAACTAAACATTAATTGTCTTTTCAAATATCATTAATGACACAAAGATATCCCTATATTATTTAATTTATTTTAAGATTGCCCTTAGCCGTCAACAACAACGACTCACCCAATTCGGTGAAGATCATTTGGAAATGATTTCTACCGAATCCAAATCAACTTTTTCAATTGTTATACTTAATACTTTTGAGTTTTAAGTAGTAAATCATTATATCAATGAATTAAGTTAAAATTATACTAAATATAAAGTTCATATCATCTAAAGCAATTTTTTTCCCCAAAACTAAACATACGTTAAAGTCCACTAGAACTAATCTTTTCAGAAATAAAATGAAGTTTTTAATCCAAATAAAAATGGTGGAAGATTCAATTTAAATCTCAAATCTATAAAACAAAATTGGTGAAAGTTTTTCAAACAACTCTATTATGTTTTATCTCATGATAGCATGCAAGTTCATGAATATTATAAATGATTAAGGGCTATGTTGAGTTATTATGCTCCTAGCCTGATACTTTGTCAAGTCTCTTTATAGAGAATATCAAGAATCTTAAGAAGTAAAAGACAACAAACAAATGAACACAGATTTTTACTTGGAAAAACTTCTTGCTCAAGAGAAGAACAATCATGACCTATCACCACAGGATTTAACAACCAAATCCACTTGAAGCAAAGTAAAGAAATACAACACACACCTTATTTCTCTACTTTCACCTTACAACACAAGCAACTTGTGCAAACAGCACAAGTCAAGAGCAACACTAACCCTTCTTCAATCTACCCTACACTTGAGTAGTTAGAAAGAAACAACATATCCACACACCTTGAGACTTGTCACAACCTAAAATTCGGGCGTGATGACACTCGTCTTTTTCTACCAATACAAGTCATCCTACAACCCAACTATAACATTGAAATGTGAAAATATAATAAAAATAAAAGTTTAATTATGGATAATAAATCAACTTAATGAAAAATCCCCCAAAAAATATGGTTGTCACATGCATAGGCTTCTAATGTATTACAATAGATTCGAAAGAAAACACAAGTATCAAATGGTATTGTCTCTATAATAGAACAAAATCATAAATAGGAGTAAGAAGTCAGCTGGGATGGCAAACAGCTACCTCTCACAATCTTCACAGGAAACCTCAAACAAGGAAAGTAGAGAGTATCACGATAATTTGGGCTTGCAACCTACAAAATTATTGTAGCAAGAGGTGTGAGTACCAAACATACGGTACCCATCAAGTGAACTACTAAACACAAAATTAAGTAATATAGAATATTGGTACCCCCAACACTCCAACCAAACCCCAACAACTACAACCTGCATAAAATCAGTACAACATAATAGTTCACAATATACATAGCAGATAGCTCAATAACCACAGCAACTATTATATATCAACAACACTAGGGATCAAGTGCATCTATCACAAGTTTCACAAAACACTCACACATTTATAAATGATAATGAGATGTAATGCAATGCAATACAATGCCACGTAGAATGATGCATGTTTGTTCTAGTGATATACATCCGTTGAACATACACATGCCTTAGTTAGAACCCATGGGGGCCATACATGGATCATGTATCTGCCGCGGCGTGCGACACGACCCTCGAATCATAGTATCCATCGCGGCGAGTGACACGTCCCTCGAATCATAGTAACCATCGTGGCGTGCGACACGACCCTCGAATCACAGTATCCATCGCGGCATGCGACACGTCCCTCGAATCATAGTACATCCTCTTTAATTCTCATTCTTTTTTACTAGTCGGAACTATTTTCCTTCGGCTTTGCATTTCATTTCTTGGATTATCCAGCAAACACATAGTAAATACACAATAATCATGTTCATGAAAATATATATGCAAGATGCCCATACAAATTCATATATCTCAAAATCAAGAATAGGTAGCTCAATACCATAAATATTGTCATATCTTCAATCTCAATACCATCACAACCTTAACAACATTCACATCTAAAAGTAAGTATCAGTTCGATATCAATAACAAATAATCACTATTTCAAATATAATAAACCTCCACCATTAATTCACAAGTCAAATATCAACATAAAATAATTACCCAATTCAAAATACTTCAATCAAAGCCTACATAAATCATTCTCAACACCTCACGCAAGAAGCACAAGATTCTATATACTTAACAAAGGTTAAGAAATTCACTTACCTTATATAAAGTCTCGAATCACATTAATTTTGAAGCTTTTTCCTTTCTATGACACTCCAATTCACCAAAATCTATTCAAATATAGCATCATAATTATATAGTCAATCTAACGATACTAAAATCAATTAATTCGGGTGAAAAGGGTAAGACGGTCCAAAAATTTTATCGCCAAAAAAATATCATCAGAATCTAAAAATTTTTACATGAAAATATTTTCCAAGCGCTAAGGAATTCAACGGCGAAACCAATTCAAAAACGGAGTTAATATGAGGAGAAAATCACAAGTTAAAGTTTTCAAAATATATTAAAAATATAGCAGCAAGATCATAAATTTTACCTCAAATGATGAACCAAAATCAATTTCTGAAGCTCTCATGGTGTTCTCCTCGGAAAAATATACAATTTAGCCTTTTGAATCGCTCAAATCCGATCAAAATTGGGAGAGAAATCGTTGGTTGAAGTTTGGGAAATACTTGCTTTTTTGGAGAAAATCATCAATCTTCGTAGTTCTTTTAAAGTATAAGAACTTGGAAGGACATTGATTGAAAGAATTATCTTTGATTCTTGAATTCTTGACTTAGACTCTTTAGAGTTCTTGATTACGAACCATAATTCTTAAAGAAAAAGAGTCAAGAAATCCTTTCTTGGGTTCTTAGAATTTATTTTCTTGAAATCCTAGGTTATGATTTAAAATTCTATTAGAGCTTAATGAATTGATGAAGAAATTCAGGTTGGGTAGATTTAAATTTATGAAGAATAACTTACCTTGAGGAGAAATCTTGGAAGTTAATCCTAACATGATGATTCTTGAGCGTTTATGTTTAGGAGAGAAGGAAGAGGGTTTTTAATTATGAAAACTTACATTTTGGGATCTTTAGGACCTTAAATAGACCCACAAAGGTTTTAGGATAAAAATATCATCAAATTATAAAGAAAAAATGTCATTAACTCATCCAGTGGGGGTCCGCGATGTGCTCCGGGCGTGGACCTTCGGACAACTTTATACCTCTTCACTAAAATGATCATAACTTTCTATTCCAAACTCTGATTAACGTAAAATCAGATGCGTTGGAAAGATAATTCAAATATATCTGATTTGATATATTATGGGTCATCTAACTCATTATACTTTAGGAGATATGGCCATTTAAAATTTACCCTTCTATCGACTCATACGAAAACGTAGTTGCTAGAAATTCTTTGAACTTGGCTTGATGTAAAAGATCCCTTATGACTCTAAATCACACCTAATATACTTTAAATACTTAGGAATTGATCCTAACATGTATATACAACTTACAAGTTATTGGTTCACCTAACTTTTATAAAATCATACATTAGAACTACGACCTCATATCAACTCCAATTTTATTCCCATACTAATAAATTAACTTTAACATCTATGCTCAATTAAGAATCATCAATTAAAATCCTATATCATATAAAGGATGACTTGGTCTTATCTTAAAAAAATTAGAGTGTTACAAGACTACAACTCTGTCTCCAAGGTATGTTTCTACAAACAAAATACACTAATGAATATCTGATCACTTTTTTTATATGTGAGGAGTGACAGTATATTTAAATGTTCATTACAAAGTAGCTAAAAGCAGAAAACACCCAAACCTAGTCTAACTGATTCATCGTTTGGGTCTGTTAATGTCTTGCACAAGAAGCTGAGAAGAAGCTTTTCAATCAAAAAATATATATATTTAAATGTGTTACTTAGTATCTGAAAAACTCACTTAAAACACCTTGGACTTCTATCTTTTATGCTATTGTGTCTACAGCCCGAGGACCGCTAGTCCTTTAGTACATTTCTGAAAGACTTCTCACCAATTACAGCAGCTTTACAGGTTGTTGTCCACCACCAAAAACATCACATAAACCTGATGTCTTACCTGATCCTTAGTATAGTTTGTTACTCATCAAAACCATACACATGTATACTTAACAATTTCCCCCTTTTTGATAATGACAAACTATATCTTTACACCTGTGAGTTAGTACCTTAGGAAACTGAATTAGAACACATAATGTATATTTTATGAATAACACAATTAGGTTGCCCCTGAAACTATGCCTTCTTGAGAACAACAGAACACAACATGATACAATCACAATGCACATCATTACAATACATATCTTTCCCCTTTGGGCATTATTAAAAGGGAAAATAGTAAACTAAAATAAGATCACAATCCAAAAATATCAGGTGCAGGATGAAGCAGATTTTAAATGAGATCATAATAGAAAGAAATGGAATTAAGATTGGAGATACACCAAAGCGACCAGGACCATGCCATGGTGCATTTTATTCATAACCATCTCCTAAAAAATAAATAGTTAAATGCCCTGGACTGGTCCAAAAGTTACTACACAATAACAAGTTTGTAAGAACTACAATCATTACAGGCAGGGGAAAGAACAAGAGCTTGAACTGTAGGGAATAAAAAGGAACATACATGGGTAAAGAAACCTAGGAACGAGAAGGCTTGGTAGGTAGAGAGTCAATCAGTTTTGCTATGCTTGTACTGTGATCTCTATGAGCTTCTAGAAGTTGCTAGGTGAGGGACTTCACCTCCTTAGTTAATTGGGCATTTACTTCCCTCAGCTGTCACCTCAGCAACACTAGGCCCTTCAGCCATGTTATAAACCTTGGTCATGTGTTGTAACATAATAGCATGTAGATTTATTTTGATCATGGTACTCAGCTTCTCCATCAGATACAAATCTGTCATGGTTACGACTGTTCTTTTTTCAAACTTAGGAAGAAGTAAATTGCTTATGAACTCAAAATATAGTTGATACTGACCTTTTAAGAAGTTTCTAGGACACAGTTGAGGAGGTGAGATTTCTTATTTTTCAGCTATTACCAAAAATTCCTTTAAAAGGTATTTGTTAGTCACTGTCTTTATCCCCTCTCTTGACTTGCAAAATTTCCCCCAGCAGTTCCTCAGTTATCCTAAAAGAAACATTTTTCACCTTTGTTTTGAAGCTACTATCCGACTATATTTCAAGATTGATGTAGAATTCCTTCACTTCCTTCTCATGCAGATAAGGAACAAACCCCTCAAACAAGTGACTCCACCCCTGAACCTCTACTACATCTACCAATTCTCTCATGCCCGGATTGTCCTTTGCTGTATGCTCAAACACTCTACCATTTAACACCTTTTGGGCTTGTAACAACTTTATCCGTTGGTCCTTGGTAAGAGTTTTTTCAGTCCTTCTTCTTTTTGTATGAATTTGGTTCCCTAAAGGAAGCAGGTTCATGCCCTTTTCCCTTGGCGTAACTTTCTCCTGAGTCTTGGAGTCCAAACTCTTTTTAACTGCCTCTTCTTCTGAGTCGGTCCAATTGATTTCTTCATCCTCTCCAATATCGACAACCTGGTCCTCAGGTATGTCAGGATCCAACTGTGATTTTTCTCAGTCTCTTCTTTCAAATATTTTTTGTTTGCTGGCTCTCATAGTAGCATCACCCAATAGTTTCTTTTTTGCACCCCTAGTGGTATAACTGTGAACCGCTACTCTACTCTTTCCTTCATCAGGTTTTCCTTTTCCTTTTCCTTTGTCATATTTGACCTGGTCCCTAGTAGAGATAGGATTAGAGTGAACAGTAGGTCTTTTGATTCTCTAGGACAGTGGTTTGTTGTCTTCATCATTATAATCTCCTTGTACCTGTTCTTTCGACATGGCAATATTCACATGTCGATGTTCACTTACTGGAGTCTCATCATACACAGGCTTCCCAAAAGTTAAAATTAGATCAGGGGAGGTTGGTTCATCCCTGATATTGTGATACCCATCTTTCAATTCCAAGAAGATTTTTGGCCACCCACTCTGGTCCTTCAACTACAATGTTGGAATCGGCTTTTTTTTCTTCAGCAATCTCTCTTTCAAAGTGCTTTTTTTGACAATGAGAAAGAGGTGTGACCAAGTGGAGAAGTGTTTCCTTGATCTTCAGTGGTACTATGGGAGGGTTCTATAGGGTTTTTCTTGAGAGAATGACTTGGGATTTCAGACTCTGTCGGTGGAGCCATGATTAAAGGAGTTGTAGAGGGAGAAGAAGGGCAGGGTTTAAGAGCTAGAGGAAGATGGTCTGAAATAGTTGTCGACTTATGAACAGGAGTCAAGGGAGGAGTGTTAAAATTTAGTGATGTACTGATGTCAGGTTCAACACTAGTTTGTGACACTGAGGGTTTTAGACTTCTAGACATGGTGGAAACAGAGATTTTTGGATCTTAGAATTTTAGAGAAAGAGAAGACAAAAAAGAAAGAGAATGGAAAGGCTCAAGAGGGTTTCTGATGTGATGCGGAGCAACAAGGATGGAAAGTTAATGATTTTAGAAGGAAGCTAGGAGAAGCTTTCGATCCCTAATTAGTTGCGACTCTTCGAGGACTGGAATGAGATGATGCCGGTTCAGGGAAAAACTGAATCAACAAGACAGGTCTAGGACATAACATTGATAAGGTGAGAGATTACAAACAAAAAAATAAACCTTGTAATGTACCTGGTCCCTAGGTAACTCTTTTCAACTCCTTATTCTTTCAATGTTATATCATTGTTCATAGACTATCCTGCAAGAATAAAAATTAAACTGATATTTTAGAAATTATGAGTAGTATTTCAAATATCTATTGAACACCTTTTTAGCCACAGAGGGTTAGATTCATCATGATTTGCTTCTCCATCAGCTGCTATCAAAGTTACTTAAGTCAGGTTTCTCAAGTGTCTAGACAGTTTTCTTGTGACTATAAGCTTTGTTGCATGCCAAAAATTGAATCAGTACAACTTGGGGACCTCTATGTAGATTGCACTTAAGTCCTTTACCATAAAACATACACTCAATACTTTCACATATACATGGCTTAGATCCTCATGAGTACCCAAAACAAACATAATCTCTTTCAGAAATCCTCAAAGCTATGAAGTTTTTAAGTCCTTTCACTCAAATGGTTGAATCATTCACCCCTGCCTCCCCCTTTTGTTTTTTTATCAGCATTGACTGCTTCCCTCGGACTATATCTGCAAAAAAATAAGAATCGAGTTTTGGGAACCCATTTTAGTCTAAGCTCCTAGTAGGTAGATAAGGGCCTAATTACAAATCTTTTGGACCATAGTGGCAAAGATTTGGTCCTTAGCATAGACTTAGGACTTAGTCCCACTTTCATTGCTTTCTTTACAAGGTGAGATGACTTATGATTGTTTAAAGTTCTACTTAGGACTTCACACTTTCCTTTTAAATGGCCCTTTTCACCACAATGCACACATAGGAGATTGTCTGCAATAGATACATACTTGTTGTGTTGATTGTAGGGAGGGTCAATCTCATTGACATAACCTAGGACCCTTTTTTTTAGAATTCCAACTATAGGATATCTCTTCCAGAAGGTTGGATGAAGATGTCCACTTCATGGATTTATTCAGATCTTCCTTTACTTTTATCAGATCCATCTCAATCACAGAATTTCTTTCCAAGGCTAAACTTAACATCAACTCAGCCTTCTTCAGTTTTTATTCAAGATACATTCATTTTCACTAATATTTCTTTTCAGCTTAGAGTGATTCTTGTTTTCATCTTTCATAAGTTTCAAAATCTCACCCTTTTCGGTCTCAAGGGCCATAATTCTGACCTTAAGATTAGACAATTGAGTGGTCAGAGTAGTTTTTTCATCCTGGGAATTGTCTACACTGTTCCTTAAAAGATCTTTCTCAGTGGTCAACTCATAGATGGAGTCAATGAGGACACATGCCAGTTTTTTTAGTTTTCTGGTTGAGTAAAGATTCAAGTTATCTTTAAGTCTAGCAATGTTACCTCATCATCATCTTCTTTTTCTTCATCATCAGATTGGGCCATAAATGCGAATAGTCTATCATAGAACTCATCGTCATCTTTGACAGCAAGCATGGATGCATCATTAGGTTGCTCTTCCTCTTCAGATCCACTAGAGGACTTTCCCCAAACTCCCAAAGCCTTGATCATAATCTTATCAGCAGTTGCCTTTCTTTCTACAACTCTGTGACATTTTTTGTTGTCATTTTTTCATGAGGTCACTCCCCGATGAAGTGTCCAGGTTTTTCACAACCATGACATAGATCTGTGCCACCATATGCTCTTTCTGCCTTTTCTCTCTTTGTCAGGTCATAACTTTGTCTAACAAATCTTTTAAATCTCTTGGTGAGATAAGTCATATCTACATCATCAATCTCCTTATCACTTTGATCAGTCTTTAATGCCAGTGATTTGTCCTTCTTACCTTCTCTTTTAGCTGAATCTTATTTTTTATTCAGCTCATATGTACGAAGTATACCAATGAGAATGTCCATTCTCAAGATCTTCAGGTCCTTTGATTTAGTAATAGCATCCACCTTGCTTTCCCAAGACTTGGAAAGAACTCTCAAGATCTTACGAACTTGCTTGCTTTGATTGATGGGCTCTCCCGAACACTTGAGCTTATTTGTTATAGCTGAGAACCTGGTCTCCATTTCATGTATGGTCTCTCCTTCATGTATGATGAAGTCCTCATACTGGGATTTCAGCATGTCTACCTTGGATTCAATCACTTGTTCAGTTCCTTCATGGGAATTTTTCAAGCAATCCCAGATCTCTTTGGTAGACTCACATGCTAAAATCTATTGTACTCTTCCGCACCGATTCCACATACAATGAGCTTCTTGGCTTTGTAGTTTTTCTCTATTTTCTTTCTATCAGCTTTAGAATACTGTTGTCTGGTTTTGGGAATAGATTTGGTTGTATCTCCTTTATTCACCTCTGTCATAGTAATGTAATGGCCATCTAGAACAATGTCTTAGAGTTCGTTATCTTCAGCCATCAGAAAGTCATTCATCCTACCTTTCCACCACCCTTAGTATTTACCATTGAACCTTGGTGATCTAGTGGATGATTGTCCTTTCTCCAAATTAATTAGAGTAGTTATCTTCTTGGAGAATCTCAAGGTGTGAACCTATTAGAGATCCCTGCTGTGATACCAATTGTTGAGTTATTGTGCTCCTAGCCTGATACTTTATCAGGTCCCTTTATAGAGAATATCAGGAATCTTAAGAAGTAAAGGACAATAAACAAATGCACATAGATTTTATGTGGAAAAACTCTTTGCTCAAGGGAGGAACAACCACGACCTGTTACCACAGAATTTAACAACCAAATGCATTAGGAGCAAAGTAAAGAAATAGAACACTCACCTTACTTCTCTACTTTCACCTTACAACACAAGTAAATTGTGTAAACAACACAAGTCAAGAGCAACACTAACCCTGCTTCAATCTACCATACACTACTTGAGTAGTTAGAAAGAAACAACACATCCACACACCTTGAGACTATGATGTGTACCCAAGGTATATTTTTACACACAGAACACACTAATGAATAACTGGTCACTTTTCTTTATATGTGAGGAGTGACAGTACATTTAAATGCTCATAACTAGCTCAAAGAACAAAACACCAAACCTAGTCTATCTGATTCTTCGTCTAAGTATGTTGATGTCTTGCACAAGAAGCCGAGAAGAAGCTTTTCAATCAAAAAATGTATATTTTCCAATGTGTTACTTAGTATCTGAAAAACTCACTTCAAACACCTTGGACTTCTGTCTTTTATGCTACTGTGTCTACAGCCTAAGGATCATTGATCCTTTGGTACATTTCTGAAAGACTTCTCACCAACCACAGCAACTTTACAAGCTGTTGTTCAGCACTAGAAACATCAAAAAAACCTGATATCTTACTTGATCTTTGGTATAGTTTATTACTCATCAAAACCATACATGTATACTTAATAGGCTACCAAGTATATTATGATTTTTATGAGTTGCTTATATCAAGATGCTATAATTTATAAGTTTATGCATGTCATAATTATACTTATGTTTATATATTCCATGCAAGTAGGCTTATTAAAGTCAAGAATGAATGAATGTCTGAAATGTGAGTTCTCTTACCTAGTTAAAATTATAAGATAATGATAGACCGATAGTAGAGGCATACTTTAAATGCTTATCAGATAGGTTAGTAAAATATCTCTCTGTATTAAATGATTCTATAATTCGTGTTTATGATTATTCGGTGAGAGTAACACTGAGCACTGAGTAAACTTTGGGATAGATGCAAAAATTCTACATCAACTAGGGCATGAGACCATTAAGAGAATCTCATTATCCTATAACTATATGCCACCATAGGACTATAGGGGTGACTTGCTAGTAGACATTGATTTTTAGATCCACTTAGACATCTTAGAAGGTCACTTTGGTAAGTGATCTCCTCTTCTTTCCGATGTAGGGGAAAATCGAAGCTCCATGATTTAGCTCACATGATTTATGTTGGTTAAGGGGTGCTTTTACACATGTTTATGGTCCATTGTTACTATAATGGTATTTCTCACAAAGGTACATGACTTTCTCTTCAAGTATGCATGGTGTTCTTCATTATGATTACTGTTGTCTCATTCGTAGTAAGATGGTTCTTTTCTTAAAGAAAATGCATTGGTTTCCTAAAGGTATTACAATTTTACTTATCCATAACAACCCATGCTTCTCGTTACTCTAAAATTAAGTGTTTTATCATGCAAACAATTAAGTGTACATTCTTTACTTTCCATATGAATTAGCTTTTCTTCTATGGCTTAAGCAATGTCTTACGTGATCTTATTGTTCACTAGTTTATGACTTATGATTTATTGCATGGCATACATATATATTTTGTACACTCCATAGTACTAACGCATATTCTATGCCTATATGATTTCATCATGTACAAACCGACGCTCCTCAATATCCTCCATGTGGCTAGCTTTAGACCAAAGAAGATCTTGCTTGTGGTGAGTCCTTTAGTTTGAGGGCACTATTCATCTTCTATCTAGCATGTTTATGTTAAGACATTGATACTCTTATTACTTTACTTTTGAGGGTGAGCTAGGGACATGTCTTGGCTCTCGCTCTATGTATTCCTTAGAAATATTGTTGGATAAATATGCTAAGTATGCATTATGCTACAATTTTGTATCTATGATGACTTTTCCTTAGTTCCTATTCCATACTACTTGTTTCTTGTGATGTTATTAGCTAGGTGGTGAAGTCCCTAAGCCCTTATTCCCATAAAGTGTGTCACATATCCCCTCCCCTTATAATTATTTATCGTGATTGAATGGTGGAGGTTCCTTATCTCTTTTCTCCATAGAGTGCATCTTAAGCCCTTAATCTCCTGGAACTACTTGATGATTGGTTAATTTATGTTTTGTTACCTATAATGTGTTTTATGTATGCTATGAGGCTTGTTTGGGGTACATTCGGATTCCCCATTCGTCATGTCACTCCTAGATCTAAGCTTGGATCATAACATTATAAAACCCCACACCTTACATATACTAGTCCTATGCACATGAAACATGATATGGCTTGGTCAAATTAGCGTCTATTTTTAAAAGTGCTTGAATCTCAAATTAGAGGATGATATGTATGTCTAACATTTAAGAGGGTCGAGTGCATACAAGTTTTAAGTTTAATTAAGATGATAGTGGCCTTAAATGAAGTGAAAGAGATGAGGTACTTGTAGGACTTAGGAAGCTAGTAGGTAAGTCACCTACTTGCTTAGCTTAAATTTGCTAGCTAGATGGAGACGAGGCCCGACGTCGAATCTGTCCAAGTCCGATTATGAATAAAGTCTGTGCTAAGGGTGTAACTTTAGCCCATATTTTAACATCATAAATGGACTATATTTTCATCCTAATAAGGATATAAAAGAGCCCAAAGACATTACAATTTCTTTGATAATTTAGGCCCAACCTAACTAAGAGAAAGGGAAAAAAGGGGCAGCAAAGGCCCACCAATTTGGAGCCCCTTAAGGCCCAAGTAAAAGGGGAAAAATGGTGCATTAATTACTTGATAAAATAAGGCTTAAAATGGAAAAGATAAGTCGGCCAAGTGCTCCTTTAAAAGGGGCTTATAATAGGCTTACTCAAGTCACTTAACTTGGACAAAAATCAGATTATTTTTTCAAGTTTTCTCTCAACTCTTTCTTGACTTTACAAGCAACTACAAGAGACTTTCAGGGTTCTTGGAGAGGCTATACAACTTGAAGGTAAAGGTACTAGTTATAGTTGTGTATTTAGTATGGTTTCTTCATGAAAAATAAGAAGTATATGCTAGTTATGCTTGTGCTGGAAATTTGGACAGCATGTATCCTAAGGATTGTTGTGAACTTTTCTTGTTACTCAAGAGGATTTTCTCTTCTTGGTTGGCTGAATTATGAAGTAAGACTTATGTTTTTAACAAAGTTTAGTTTGTTGGTGATGTAACTAAGCTGCTGCACCACTTTTACAGTCCGCAAAAGTGAGTTCTTATATGATATCGCAATTGTGTTCTTAATACGAACTTGTGGATGGTAGTTGAAAATTATTGTTCCACGAACTCTATCTATTTTAAGGCTAATTTTATGTGTAAATAATATTGGATATAATCTGGTTAAAGTTGGAACAGGTTTGAAATTGTCGACATCAAAATCTAGCGAAGGGATGTAACGTTATACCGCCTATTTGTATATTTTGTATAATTATTATGTGTTGTGCTCTGTGGGCTGTTGTAAGACTTTTATAGCACTAAAACATGCTGCACATGATATGTATATGAGAAATGTGTATTAGAAAAATATGATTAGAGGCGGAAAGGTTGAAAGGATACACTCAAGTTTATAATTATACATTTGTTGCCCGTGTGTTATTTTTGTTTAGATTGGGCTGCCAAGATGTATCTATTGGCTGCTAATGATACTTTTATCACCTATTATATTATAGATAAATATTTAAAGGAAGATAAGGTTGTCTCGAGGTAATACCGAGCTCATACAGCGAGGAATGTAAGGCTACTCGATTTTGTATTACCTGGTATGGATTCTAGATTCTTCCTTGGTACATAGAGGCTCTTACCTACTCCAACATAATAAATAGCCATCTCTCCACTCTTTCACATATTCATATGCTCCCATACATATTCACTTGCAAACTTGCATATATACTTGGACACCAAGATACACGAGTTCGTTCTACTAAATAAAGTTCATATGTTGTTCTATCTCCTATACATTTCATTATTTATGTTACTACTCCTTTCATTATGGTGTTATCTTTTGTGATTGTTTACACGTCATATGTTGTATCTATAGTCCTTTAGTTCCAATATTATGACCACCAAAAGAATCATCTCAAAAGTAATTGAAAGATAAAGTATATTTCTTATTGATGGGTGGTAACCAAAGGGGTGGAAAAATTACCTAGCCATGGTCAATCCTATCACGGGGGGTAGCCCAAGAGGTGAAAGAAAAAGCTGATCCCGATATAGATTTACCACTGATTAGCTGGTCATTTATATTACTTGTTGTGCACAGATTATACAGTAAAGGTAAAGTAATAAAAAGAACACAAAGTACATGATCCCACAGTATAACTAAGGTTGGTCTCTTATCCTACACCAGTGCATAGTTTCATTTGAGTTGTTACTTCATATATAGTATTTTCTGCCTTACATATTCAGTACATTATCTCGTATTGACGTCCCTTATGGGGAACCTGCATTTCATGTTGCAGGTACAAGTGCTAGTAGATCTCCCCAGTAGAAGTACAGGATATTCAGCTATTGTTGCCAAGCTCCAGGTTACTTCGGAGCTCTATGTGTATAGAGCTTATATTTTTGTATTGTATAGTTAGCCGAGGCCGGTCCTATCTTGACCCTTATTAGATACTTTTCCTTATTTATAGGCTTTGTAGACTATGTAAATTAAAATGTGGTCATGTCTCGTATTTTAGACAACGTGGCCCCAATGGCCTAGCCATATGCATTTTCTTTTGGCTTGTTATTACTGTTTACTTTCTTAAAGGCACGTTGAATGTAGAAATCTCTTATAATATGTATAAAAAGCTCATGGATATAGGTTGGTTCTCCCGAGCCTTATCGGTAATGGGTGTCAATCCGCCTTAACGGGACTTTAGGCGTGACAAACACTTAGCTTCTATCTTCACTGTCTCATAAATTTCCTTAAACTCCCACTTCTCATCCTCATCCTCATCCACACACTCCAACCATTTCATGTAGGTAATATTTTGCCTTTGATTTCTCCATTCTACCATCAATATCTTTGACGGATATCAAATATCCCTCTCGAAATCCCTAGTACCTGTGTAACTATTTTGTTAATGCAACCAACAATTATGTTTCACATGTTATTTACATTCCCTATATTACTTCAAGCCCCCACAAAAAATTAACTTTTCCCCCATCTCTCGAGAAAGGGCAAGAGTCAAGACCTCCCATCTGATCTTCAATCGATTATAATGGGTCTTTTTCCTCCTATCCCTCTTAATATCTAAGTCCATCACCAAAAGTTTATGTTAACCATAAAATTCTTTCAGAGGCCTCTACACCTTTCCAAAGGAGCAAGTAATCTAAGTCTTTAACTCTTGTGCTACAAAAGTAACTAAACTGATTTTTCCTCTTAGGAAAATATGAGTTAGCAATAACTAACTCAAAAGCTCAAGCAAAATTCAGGAGTGATGCCTCACTTCCATTCCTCTCCCAAAATCAAAGCCTTTATGAACATCATCAAAATTATTAAAAGTTGTACCAACATGACCATTATAATCTTCACTAATAAAAATCTTTCCGCTGATTTGTATATGTCTCATTACCTCATCCAAATCGTCATAAAATAGCTTTTTCACTTCCTCATTCAAACACACTTAAAGTGCATAAGCACTAATAATGTTCACAATAAGTCTATTAATGACTAGTTTAATCATCATTATCTATCATTGATCCCCCTAACTTTCACTACACACTCCATAAGGTCCCCATTTACTAAAATGCCTACTCTATTCCTATCCCTAGAACCTCTTGAGTATCATAATATAAATACAATCACATCGCGAGTTTTGACACCTACCCATCTGGTCTCTTGAACACAAGCTATATTAATTTTTCTCCTCTTAAAATTCTTCATTAGATCTATAGACTTCCCTACAAGTGACCCTATGTTCCACGATCCTGCTTTTAACTTAAGAAAATCTGACCCCTTCTCACCCCCCCACAATCCTTCACCTCCAACCTCACCGAAGACATTTAGTTCATCATCAATTTCCAAAAGCCACTAACAAGGATAAACTAAGAATAGATAAATCTAAAGACTACAGTAAATCTAGAACATATTAATGCTTGAAATCAGTAACTCAACAAGATAATATTAGACCGAATAATAAAATATAGAATCTAGACCATACACAATAGTCAATAATCAAATACAAAACATCAAGAACAATAACATTAAGTGAAGAAAGGGAGAAGAAAATCAAGATAACCGCACTAAAATATGTATACACCTATTCCTAATACAATAGAAACCACTTATGCAATTTATGAAGCTACAGATTAAGAGAATAATTAACTCTGCCTAATAAGCAAATATTATGCTGAGAATAATTAAACCACTTATGAATAAATATTGAGACTCTACGCAATTTTTCATAACTAGTATTGACTATAAGATAAATGTCAGGTTATGTAGAGATTAATTGTGTTGAGATAAGTTATACTAATATAAGTTATTTAACATTAGTTATACAGTGATTATTTTATATTAATTATTTGGTTTGTTATATTCTCCACCTTATTCAACCTGTTGATATTCTCTTTATAAGTTTTAGTTATTTATTTTTAAAAATATTTTTTGTATTTAGAATAAATATTTTTGTATGTGCATTCCCATGATTACGTTGTACATATTTTTAAAAATAAAATTTTTATCTTTTTAAATAAAAGAGATTTTATTATTTATGTCACTCCATTTAAGCACGCATCAAATTATCAATCCTATATTTTAAAATATTAAAGTTATCTTTCTTTTAATCGATATATAAAATATAAATTTTAAGAGACTAGAAGATACAATTAAAAATATGTCATTCAACAATAGAGTCAATATTTTAAGGAGAAATAAAAATATAAATAAATATATAACAACAACACATTCAATGAAATTTCACAAGTAATGTTTGAAAAAAATATAATATATGTATATCTTATCACTATTTCGTGGAGCTAGAAAAGTTATCTTCAAAAAATCCTCAGCTTAGATGCAACAATTTCAATACAAAGGAAAAGTTTATCTAAGAAAGCAACAACTACAACAACAAAATAGTGTAATGATCCATATTTTATAAACCACATACTAAGGATAGAGTATTCAACAATATTAAATAATGATACAAATTAAAAATAAGAACTATAGTAATATAACTAGTACAATGGCAAATATCAACCACCCTAAGCAAGATAACATTCCACTACCTGCTAACCTTCTATCCTAATATGTGTACTTAATACCCTCCTATTTAAGTCGTGTCCTTGGTAATCTGAAGTTGGATCATATCTTATCTTATCATCTCTCCTCAATACTTTCCTAGTCTATCGCTGCTGTCACACCACACCCCGGGGGTCGTGACCCATACCCGATAGGGGCACGCAAACACTTACCAAGCCAAATTCCTTTATAACCTAGCCCGAAATTCTACAGAAATTTCGGCA